>NW_020868373.1:342591-352591 GCF_003789085.1 Penaeus vannamei
ATATATATACGTGAGAGTAACTATACTATATCTGTATAGGTATGAAGATAGTATATATTGAAGTAAGATAATAGAGAAGAGATAGATGATTACGATAAATCAGTATAGTGAGGTAGATAATTATATATATACGAAGGACACACACACACACAGCGAGACGAGAAACACAAACACGACCCGACCAGCGGCACACAACAAGCGAAGCACACAACGTAGCGACGGAGCACAAGCAGGGACACCAAAGAGCCAACCAGACGACTTCACACAACACGACGAGCAAGTACCATATAGTTTCTCTCTCATGCTCTCTTCTGCTCTCTCTCCGTCTCTCTGCTCTCTCTCTCTCTCTCTCTCTCTCTCTCTCTCTCTCTCTCTCTGCTCTCTCTCTCCTCTCTCTCCATCTATCTATCTATCTATTCTATCACTAAATCTAGTGCATATGGATGGTAGATGCATATTATGCGTATGAGTACCATACTCTAGCATGAGTTCACTGTTTTCTGACTCAGCTACTCTCTCTCACAATTTATTTCTATCCCTATATATAATAAGATGACTATGATAATAGGATAAAGTTAACGTAAGGCAACACTTTCGGATTGGTGAAAATTAGAGTGCGATAGCCTGGTGATGAGGGAACTTATTAGACCGTGAGGGGATGGTGAGAATAGTAGGGTAAGTTGATAAGGATAAGTGAGTAATAGCTGTCGTATAGCACGGCAGCAGCCTGGTAAGTGCGATCGAGAGAGATGGATTGGTAACAGATTGTTGAGAGGTGACAGCAAAACAACGTGACGAAGGGCATGAGGCAGCAGAGGAACGTCGCTGCGCGAGACGCTCGGAATCGATAGAAGTAGAGTGGTGCAAGAGTCATAGATGATGATTGGAAGCTTCGTCATCAAGGAACAGTTAGAGGAGTAGCCAAATTTACATGTCGCATCCTAAGTCTGTGGTCACATTATTGCATATGAGTGGACAGTTCGCATAGTTTAAGATAGTGCAGGAGCACTGAAGAGAAGCATGGCAGATTTGTCAGATGATAAGATGTGCTCTCGTGGTGAATGGTGAAGCTGTGTGTGAAGTTAGACAGAGAAGGAGTGATGGTGGGTGGATGTGAGGGGGAGGAGAGGGTGAGAGGGAAGAAGGAGGACTGTGAGTGAGTGAGTAAGTATATAGAGGAGGAGGGAGAGTAGTGTGGTAGAGGTAATAGGAGGTGAGTTTGATATGGAATATGAGTAGAGGAGGATGAGTATAATGAGTATGTGTGGAAGCGGGAGCGAGTGATGGTGTGTGTGTGTGTGTGTAGATAGTGGAGTTTGAGGGAAAGAAGAGGAGGAAGTGGACTGAGGGAGAGGAAGTGGTAGTGTGTGGTGGTGTAGTAGAGGATGAGGAAGTGGTGATGGAGATGTGGAGTAGTAGTAGTGATAATGTGAGTGATGATAGATAGCGTGTGGATGATGATGTGTGTGTGTGATAGATAGTGTGTGTGATGTGTGGGATAGATAGTGTGGAAATGTATGTAATGTATGATAGTGAGTAGTGTGTGATGTATGTGTATGTTACAGTGAGCGAGACACACCGCGAGCACACACCAGCGAAACAATGATAGACATAGTGAAGGGTAATGAAGTGGTATATATATACATATGAGATATCACAATATGATAATGTATAGATATATATACATATGTAATAAGTGATATAATATATACATTTACGCATACATACATATTATACATACGATACCAAACATACATACATACCATACATCATACACACCACAACACACACACACACGCGACACAGACACACGACAACAACGACACACACATATATATATATAGAGATTGATATAGTATATATATTAGAAGTATATATATATCATAATATTAAATATCAATATATATATTATAACAATATAATAATAATTAAATAGATATAGCATCATATAATATAGAATATATATGCAAATTACATATACATAAATATGTACAATATACATAATGATATATATAAGATAAATAATATATATAGATAATATTATCTAACTAAAATATGTATATATATACATCTATACTCTCGATATATATATATACTAAATACTATATAATTAGTTATTTTCGACATTTAAAAGGTGCATTGGTCCTAATTTTAAAGATGTATAGACTCCACTGAAACGTTTGTTTACATAATTTTATATACATGAAGACATATCATTATAGCAATTTCTAGTTATAACAAATAAAGTAAATATTTTGTAAATCATACATGCAAATATATATATACATGTATGTCTATACATATATCATATATATGTATATATATTTATATACATGTATACATATGCATATATATGTATATATGTATATATATGTATATATATTATATATATATATATATTATATATATATATATATATATATATATATATATATATATATATATATATACATACGTATATATATATATATATATATATATATATATATATATATATATATATATATATATATATATGTATATGTATCAGTCTCTCTCTTCTCTTTCTCTCTCTCTCTCTCTCTCTCTCTCTCTCTCTCTCTCTCTCTCTCTCTCTCTCTCTCTCTCTCTCTCTCTCTCTCTCTCTCTCTATATATATATATATTATATATATATATATATATATATATATATATATATATATATATATATATATATATATCGAGATTGTTTTTTATTCGGAGCATACAAGTACGCCGATGTGCATCAGCTCTTCCCTTGCCTCTTCTGCTTTGCTTCAATCCATTTCTCTCTACGAGTCTCGTATGTCCATTCATTTCCAATCTTTACCAATATCTCGCAAATCCTCATTCCTTCAACCGATACCTTTACATTCACTCTGTTTATGTCTCACATTCCTCTTGTACAGCTCAACATTCCCTCTTTTGAGAACTCATTCTTTTTCCTTCCTGCCCTACTTTCCTCCTCAGATGACAGCCACATTTAGAACTTCCTTTCTACTTCACTTACCCTTCACACAGGCCTAACATCCCTCTACCTTCCCTCAAAAAAAAAAAAAAAAAATAAAAATAAATTCAACGTCCTCCTTCGTTCTTTTTTTTCAGAACCAGCACAAAATCCATGTTCATTGTTCATTTTTTACTCCATACCTACAATGCTCCGACCACACACTCACGGCCAATTCCAGTCACTCTATGATTCCCAGTTCTTTCAATATCTCTATATGATTCCCAGTTCTTTCAATATCTCTGTATTACGTCTGGGAATTTAGATCACGGCGTTATTGGACAGTCACATACCTGTATCTTATCGCAAACCAATCTCCTCTCACTTTTATTACAGGGACAAATACGAATGCCGAGAAACGTGTGTGTGTGTGTGTATGTGCGTGTATGTGTGTGTGTGTGTGTGTGTGCGTGTGTGTGTATATGTGTGTGTGTGTGTGTGTGTGTATGTGTGTGTGTGTATGTGTGCGTGTGTATGTTTCTGTGCGTATGTGTGTGTTTGTATGTATGTATGTATGTTTCTATGTATGTATATGTGTGTGTGTGTGCTTTTGCATAATATATAACTCCTTTCTTCCCTCTCTTACTCCTAATACTGCTGAGCTTGTAAGAAATCCTTCATCAAGTCACTGATGCCGATGGAGTGGCGGTGCCCAACCGGAGCCGCCCTTTGAGGATGGGTTTCCCTCGGATGCGAAAGCCTTTGGACGGCCTCTGAAAGCCCCGCTGTCGTTTGAGGCCACAGCTCAGGGCCATGATGGTAATGAGCATTTTCGATCACTCCCGAGTCTCTCCGCGGGGCAGCTGTGGAGCGCAGCTGGTCTCCCCTCCTTGTATTTTTTTATGCCTTGCTTTTACTCCATTGATATCTCTGTATCTTTGATTTAAAGTTTAAGGCTTTAAGAGGCAATTGCGCTTTGATTGTGACGTCAAAATAAGGATCAAAGTAGCAGCAGAAGGGGAAATGTGTTTGTCACTGGGGATAAGAATCTTCCAATACATAAACACGTGCAGACACATGCAACAGACTCACACACATACAGGCACTGCGGTATGTGTGCGTCTATTTATGTATCAATCCTTTATTTCACGTCTTTTCCATGCACGGAAAAATTCTCTTACTTCCAGTTCAATGTCTTAAATAATTTCCACACGCTGTAAATACGAGCAGGTGTTCGCAACAGGTATTCTTACGTGCTGTTGGTGATAAAGAGGCTTTCGGGCGCAAAATCCCATCTCCCACACAGAATATAGTGATATATGGACACCAGTATGCGGTTGTATCAAAATGTGTGTTGTAGGCAGTTAGGCAGAGACTGGAAAATTGTCTTGTCGCACGAATTAAGGGGAGAGTTATTTTGTTCTAGACTGCTATGCCGACCACGGAACCTACAAATATAGTCTATTTGTTAAGGGATAAGGACAAAATGTAAAAAATGGCTCATGCTGTTCTCGTTCCCTCTGTGCACAGAGACTGAAGAAGTGTGAAGAAGCATTTGGAATAGTAATAACTACGGACCCCAGACCGTGCGACTTATCATTACTGTTGAGAAAGCAATTTGATGCAGAAACATATAAACGGATGAATCCCTATATAGACTTATGATATATATATATATATTATATATATATATATATATATATATATATATATATATATATATATATATATATATATATATAGACACATATACATATATACACACACCCATACACGCGCACACACACATACGCACACAGACGCACACACACACACACATACACACAAACAAACACACACATACACATTATCATTGATACTATTCGAAATAACGAATACTATTTTTTTTAATTGGTCCAAACATGGTCTGTTTCACTGAGTCAACAATATTTGATCATACTAGCTGTGCGTGCCAACAGGTTTATTTATAGATTAATTTGCAGCTTCTTGTTTCTCGTGAACTGTGACCTACATGCAATTGCCACGCGGCCAATGCATGAATGATTTCCTACATTTTTGAATGATTTTTCTACATTTATGCTGCGCTGTGTGAAGAAAAAACACTAACATTGGTTAACGAGATGCAATGATGTCAAAGTAATAGGTTCTAATTGCTTATTATTTATTCGATTGCCATATTTGTAGTTTTGTGTAATATTCTAATATTGAATATCTTATGTTACTTACCTTGCTGTATTGAATATCTTGATTTGTTGTTGACATTGAATGATAATTTAACCCTACGTAGTAATGCTTTTCTTTAGTGTGTGATTGTAATTTATCGTAAGAAGAGATTATTTTGTACAAGGTGTATGGAGTTGTGGTTCTCTGGCTCTGGATCCATTAGTGTAATTTATGTTAAAGGCCCTTTAGTGCGGGAGTAACTCTACGGTGCTTTATCGGATTACATTTGTTCCTGTAACATCATATTTTAATGGAAATGGGTTGGGTACATGAAGTGTTTGCGGTTGACTCTTATAGAGTGCATTTATCACCTGCGGTGAGCAGTGCATAGACGCTGCAGATCAAGGTTTCTTCACATAGCTTTGAATACTCGATATCACTGGATGACAGGGAGTCCTAGTTTCAACTTCTAAGCACTAAGCGGGGTACGGCCGCGCCCACTCACCTTTAATTCGATCGCAAGTAGCTAGAGGTATTCTGGTTTTATCATGATTTATTATAGAGGACCAGGCCTAATGTCGCAGCGGGGTTCAAACGCATATTGAGTTGTGTGCTCGTGTTGTGTGTCGTGTGTGTGCTGTGGGTGATCCATTGATAGTAATAAAATACTACCTAGAGGAATAGTAGGTAATAGTAGTACTTATGTCAGTTCATATGAGGTGATTGTTATGCTGTATATATATTGTACTAGTATGCTACCCTATATACTATAGGTTCGGAGGCTTGTTATGACTAATACATAAGATGAGGAGTAGCGCATTTTATTACTAGGTGAGAAGTGCCGCAAGTTGAGTAGGTAGAGCGATTCATTTAGGAATTATTGAGTGATATTATGTATCTAGAATGGTATTATAGTAGTGTGCCTCGCGTTCTAGCAATATTGGATATAATGATAGGATTATTATTTTATGGTACGTGTGATTAGCGTATAATAGTGAGTAGAGTTAGTATAGGTGATGTGAGATTAGAGGTGTTTATGATAGAGTGTGTAGTAGTTGGTAATACGAGTACTCATAGATATGGCATATAGTATGCTATAGTACCTGAAGTAATAATCGTTAGATACTGTGTATTATGTGAGTATGGTATATCTTATAATATAGTATAGGTTTATATACTTAAAACGTGAGTAGAATGATGCGTAGAGTTAGTATCAATTTATAAGGGACTTCTATAGATGATACTAAAGGTTATACCTATGTACTTATACAGAGAAACTAATTCATTGATTTTTCACCGTAGTATTCACTGTACGCTTGGTGATGCTATAGGTGACTATGATTGAATACTACTATGGGATTTATATTTATACAGTACATACAATATATATAATTATATTTAGTGAGACTGTATTATATGGATAACTATGGTTGAATATAATATCATTTCTGACGACGGTTATGAGTATATATGTGAGTCTTTCCATATACTTTATATTAGCTACACACATAGAATAATAGTATAACAGTACTAGTATAATACATAAGCATAAGACATGCAAGCACATATAGTGAGACGAAGAGCACAGACCGCGGAGCGCACTCGCTAGCCTCTGTTCTTTCTTTGGATACACGCGCTGTATGACGACCTGCAGCGCTCGCGTCCGAGACTAAAAGAGAAGGAGTCAGAAGTTCAGTTAGGTGCAGCCTCCACTTATGCGCGGACGGTAACGACCTGTCCTCCCGCTTGCAGGGTCCTGCGATTTGTTTCCTATTTCATAGAAATTTGTCAATGAGGGATAGGCGACAATGCAAATGGGGCGGCTGTGCCGCGCGGACGGAGCGTATATTGCCTCTCCAGTCGCCGCCCCTAGCGAGAGTGGAGTTATTCGAGTAATATCACTGGCAAGGTTGAGGTTGCATGAAAGCGGACATTATGAAGAATTCACATAAGGTTGTAATCGCAGTTTGGTGTTTTACATTCTGGCGCAGGACGTGCGGCGAAGCCTCGGAAAAGAAGGAGATAGTCTGTTCGTTTGAATGAAACTTTTTGTCGGCCGCCAGGAACGGTTAAGTTATGCTGGATCGGCAGCGCCGGTGCTCCAGGCGTCAAACACGATAACACACACAGACGAGCGTTTATAAAGGGATGTATGGTCAGAGTATATGACAGGTAGTGCGCACACGACACACAGCAGCACACACACACCACCACGCAGTGCCTACACACACAGGCACACCATAGCTATAATTATAACGGTATATTACTATATATATTATATTGTAGCCGTATATTTCGGTGGATCAGTTATATATTTAGATATATATATGATAATAATATTACGAACCGCCTTTGAGTAGTATAGGTGTGATATTATACCGTCTGTAGTTATAGTATATATATATATAGTGAGGAAGATTAATAGTGTAAATATATATAGAGTAGGAATTACTAGATATAAGTAGTACAATACCCATAAGTACGATCACCTACCGATATAATGAAGGTGTATTATGTCTGGTGTGTCATGTGTAGTTCGTGTGTGTGGGTGTGTGTAGTGTGTGGTGTGTGTGTGTGTGTGTGATGTGTGGTGTATGTGTGTGTGTGTGGTGTGTGTGTGTGTGTGTCGTGTGTGTGTGTGTGTGTGGTGAGTGTTGTGTAACTGGTGTGTGTGTGTGTGTGTGTGTGGTGCATGAGAGAAGGGAGCGCCGCTATAGCCGCCCGACATCTCGAAGGGACAGAACCGCTGTCACCGAGAGTGGTCAAACGGCATGGGAGATGGTGCTTAGAGAGCGGGGACCGTGAAAGGGTCTTGCCTTGGGAAAAGGCCCTGTCTTCGCAGCGCGATCGAGGATCTGGCGCGATGCGAGCTGTGGAAATCCTGTGTGTGCTTCGTGCTGACTGTTAGTTAGGCGTCGTCTCTCTCGTCTTGCTTAGTCTGACGAGTCTTCCTGCTTTTATGCGCAAGTGCTTGCTCTCCGCCCGCCAGTAATATCACGAAGCAGAAAGCACTTTAACAATGTGAAGGGTGGAAGGCAGCAACTGGGACACATAGAGTGTGATAGAAGCTACGCACATGGGCAGTGACCGTTGTTTGGATACTGGTGTTTTATTATATAATATAGTAGGTAACTATACTCACTAGGGGGCGTAAATGTTATATATATATGTAGTATTATGATCGGTAATTATCACTTTATATATAATAATAGTTAGTACATAGTGGATATATGATATAGTATACGTGTATATATAGGCTAGCGCTAGTTAGTAGCCAGCCATATAGTAATGTATAGTTAGTATAGTGTAATAACTATATATTCATATATATAGTAAGTTTATTATACATATATAATTTCGTATATAAGCTATAATATTGTGTATATATATATTATATAGTTATATAGTATATATATACCTAATATATAATAGTACAACAAGCACACATAACATACAACTACAAACACAAAATGTAAACACACACCACACACAGACGACCACACACAACGCACACATCACACACACACACAGCACACAAACACACATATATAATACTCATACGTAAGGTATATAGATAACCTGATTTATAGTATGGTGGACGCTAGGGCTATATGAGATAGGGGTATTGAGCTACATACACTACATAGCAGTACATAAGTATCTTATATAATGAGTGTAGTAGATATATAGTATAGTATAAGGTACTAGGGTATTTTGATAGTTAAGGTATAGGTAGATTAGTTATATGAGACACAGTATAGTTACTATATATAGTATGTAGATTTGCTATAGAGCTACGTATAGGTGAGGGTGTTCGTGAGTATATAGCATATAATATATTTCAATACATACATACATCTACATAGCAAATTATAGTGTAGTATATATATATAGGAGGTAGTATGATAGTAAGTATGATATATTATATATAGATTTATGTTATAGGTAGTTTGGTAGTATATCACAAACAGGATCCATCACATCACAGCAACCACAGCAGCCACACAGGAGTTCGAGCAGCACACACATCACACACGATCAGCACATATAGTGTAATAAGTAGCAAGCGGTGGTGAATGTGAGTAAGTATTACATTAGTGAATGTAGTATGAATATATATGCGATATGTAGTTATGAAGGTACAGTGAATTACATATATTACTATCTATTATATACTGAATATATTTCAGTAACTATATCTATGTGATGACATTAATAAGGTTACGTAGTAGTATGTAGTAGAGTGGCTAGTACAATATAGTAGTACAGATATAGTATATTATGTGCAGGTAGCTGTGTTATAGTATAAGTACGGTATATAAGTATAATATAGTATGTAGTAGTAGGCGATCGAGTTAAGTACTATGAGTAGTTAGGTGATATAGTAGCATAGTACATAAGTTACATCGTCCACCCACACAGGGCACGACATCTTTGTGGTAGAGATTTTTCTCAGCACAGCATACACGATGTTGCAGCACATATATTCGTGATAGTATACATACATGAATTTACATCAACAACAGTCATCACAGCACAACACACAACACCACACACACACACACACACACAGCACCACAGCAGACGACGACACACACTCCACACATATATATAGTAGTGATAGCAGTAATAATTCACTGATACGTGGCTATGTATATATGATATAATATATAATATGATGACTATTAGATATTGATGTTATGTATGATACTACACACTTTCTCTGCGTGTTCTCAGACGTGACTGAAGCCACACTAGCGACAGCACGACAGTCAGACGAGCGGACAGCACAGCAGCACACAGCACGACCTACACAGCACTTCAGTATGAGCTGAGCACACATGATAGTTATCGACATAGTGTATATATATAGTAGTTATTGAGATGATGG
>NW_020868373.1:360091-365091 GCF_003789085.1 Penaeus vannamei
AGTGAGAGAAAACCCAAACACTTTACAGAAAATGTGACAGATGTCTTTTGTCTTGTGTTATCGCAACAAATGTTATTTCAATGTTCATGTCTCGAAACCATCCCAATTTTCTTCCTGTTAACGTGTCTTACAAAATGGCCTTCACAACCCTGCTTATGCAGATACGAGAAATACATTGCTCCTAAAATAATGATGATAATGCTACTACTAATAATGATAATGATGGTAATAATGATGATGATAGTGATAATCATGGTGGTGTTGGTGGTGATGATGATGATGATGAAAAGATGATGATAATGATCATCATAATTATAATGATAATGGTAATAATAATGATAATAGTGATAAATATAGAAGATAAACGAATAAATAAGTAGATGAATAAAAGTGCCTAGACGAAAGACAATCATTCAATCAAAATCCCATGCCACATTTTTTTTTTCAAATAACAAGGATAAGCACATCAAAAGGTTTAAATGATCGTAATTCTCAAAATGAAACAACTACATATCTATGAACAACATGCGATACGGATGCTTATCTTGAAATATTTTACCTCAAAACTTCCATTCGTCACCGTTTCAAAGTAGAAAAGAAAGGGTAAAAAAAAAAGAAAAAATGAAAAAGGAGGGAAGAAGAAGAGGAGGAGGAGAAAGAGGAAGAGGAAGATGAAGAAGAAGAAAAGAGAGGAAGAGGAAGAAGAAGAAGAAAAGAAGGAGACGAGGAGAAGAGGACGAGGAAAAGGAGGTGGAGGCAAAAAAGAAGACAAAGAAGAAAAAGAGTAACGAGGAGGGAAGAGGACAAGGAGAAGAATAAAAAGAAAAGAAAATAATTCCAAGGAAGATACGTGCAACCTCTCTATCATCTGTAAATGGGGATGCTCTTACCTCGCAATCTTCCACCAAGGATCTCAGTTTTTCAAAAGGGACCTTCCTTGATATTGAAACAGCCGAAAAACAAGCCCCAACCAGGACTTTGCAAGCGAGTGCCTCATTATACTCTCCTGACAAAGCGCCTCGGGTATACGGAGCAGCAATCTCCTTTGACTGAGATGTGTATCATTAACGTGATAGATGTTTAATGAACCTTAAAAAAGGAAGAAGAAAGATTGTTATAGCTACCCAAACCGCAGAGTAAAGGGACAAGTAATGCGATTTTGTAAAATATGGAGAAGGGTTTTGTTGTAGTTATCAGGTGACTTTAGTTCACTTTATTGCAGTTTGTACTCCCCTTCCTCTCTGATATTTTATTTCATTTTAATTGTATTAAGCGTATGGTTATAAAGCACAATCCCTCCCCTCTCAAAAAGTAGTTTTCTGCGACAAATTGTTGGTTTGTCACAGGAGTTCATACTAAGTTCTTAAAAGGTTAGATTCTAAAGTGTCGACTGATTAATCAACAATAACGAGAGACCATTTCCAGACCACAGGAAAAATACAATGCATAACACCATCACAACCGAAAATTAAATGATGAAGTTGTTATTACTGTTCAGTACATTAATTTACTAAGCTAACTATTTCCCTTCATGCAAGATCGATTATTAGTTTATATGTATATCTTTGAATGTAATAAAAAGACAAAACAAAAACAGATTAACACATGAACGTACATGACAAGTGTATATCTTATTCTGTATTCATCCTGATTTAACTTCTACCCCAGGTGCCTTTTTTATTTCCATTCTCCCTTCCTTTTTACTTCATTTTAGCTTCTCCCCATGTTTTTATTTTTATTTCCGTCGGCAAGACAATATATTAAAGGGAAAAGTGCACGGAATTGTTACAACGCTGAGGATACAGGAAATCTTGAGAATCCTTTCAGTGCTTCTAGGCGTTGGGTTAGGATCACCGATGGAGAAGAGAAAGGGGGAGAGGAAGAGGAGGAGGAGGACGGTAAGAGGAAACACTGGAGGCATATAAGGAGAGGGAAAAGAGAGAAAGATAAGGAAGAAGATAGTATAGAAGTAAAGAAGTATAGAATGAAAAGAAAGAAAGAGAAGCAAGAAGACGAATGAGAAAAGGGTAAGAAAAGAAGAGAAAAGATATAGACAGACAGCAAGGCAGGCAGACAGACAGACAGAAAGAAAAGAAAATGTTGGAGAGATAAAGATAGACAGGCATACAGAGAGAGAGAGAGAGAACCACTACGAACATTTGAGAGGTCTTCAGATGATTCTTATGAGGTATATGAAAATTCTAATATATTATATATATATATATATATATATATATATATTATATATATATATATATATTTTTTTTTTTTTTTTTTTTTTTTTTTTTTTTTTTTTTTTTTTTTTACATAATTTGACTCTTATAGCAGATAACTGTAACAACTGTTCATACTCATCGGGGATTGCTCTTTCGATAAAACCCATTAACCATCTAAAAATTCAAGATGACTGTCATCTTGTACCTCCTCACTCCTTGTACTATAATATCAATCCCAGAATCATAATTAGAGTAAAAAGTGCCCAAATCATAGATATATTATTGTATATACTCGTACATGTAGGTAGTAGGACAACACTTGTTTGTCACTTATTGGCTTGCTGCCTGAATATACTACAACGCTTCTAATCCGTATCTACAGCTGCACAGTGCCGTGCAGGTGAGACCAAAGCAGTAGCATTTGCATCGACCGCAGCATTCCGACTTGCATCCACTATTGGTCAGCTCCTGGCAACTCTCTGCAACGGGTGGGAGCTCTGTCCAAATGATCTGCCTCAGATGCACCCCTCATGGAAGGTTCCGTCAAATATGGACTTATGGTCCAGCATATGTCTTCGCAAGATGTTGGTTGCTTTGCCAAGGATAATAGCTGACAAGAGAAAGACCACATTTTTCTGGAAAACCAGAACATCCCTTCCTTGCTTGTGAGTTTCCAACTGATATCAGTTTTTCTTCAGTCTTGTGAACTTGACAGCAGGTGCATCAATACCCAGCTGTTCCAGGGGCTGGGCATACAGGTAAACTGTATCTGCAAGTCGGAATGCTGCATTACCCTCGCCAGATCTGTGGTCTCCACTAGATGTGATTAGCTCTGAGAATGCCTGTGGATGGGTATCCTCTTCGGGTGCACTTTCCTGTTCCAGTCACTTGTTGGCTCTGATGTACGTCCTCTCTTGAACATGTATATAGAGCTTTCAAAATGGTATTTGAGCTCCTGTGCAAGAGTATCTCCACCGCTGAGTCTTGCAATAAGTTTTCCATCATTTAAAGTTTGGGAAAATTCATTAGATCCATCGTCATAACTTGTCTGAGTTCAGAGGACAGGACTTCTTTGTCGCAAATGAAACACGTTTGTCCTTCAAGGTTGGTTCTACACAATTTGGACAGGCATAATACTGGCTGAGCACTTTCTGCTCTTCCTTTCGTGACCCTCTCCAATTTCTTGTTGAATATAAGGTGACAGCCTTGGTGATACTGTTCCTTGTTTCTTCAGTGCCACCGCCATCAAGTCTGGCTGGATCCAGACTAGTGGGCATCTCATACTCTTGTGTCAATAGTAATCTTGGTGTCACAATATGATAATTATCTGTATTCAGTAAATCAAGGCCGTTTGGTTATCCCTTTACCGCCTTGATCACAATCATCCACAGAAAGATATAGGATATGACTCGGTTCAGGAATAAAGATATGTGACCTACGCCCCATGCTGAGTTTCAAAGCAGCGGTGCCACCAATGTGCCCTGTTTGTGCTTTGACATCTGCCCTATTCAGCTCCTATTCTACACCAACTGCTGCGTCTCTCAACGCCCCACCCCCCACCACCCCGCATCCTGTCATGTCAAGAAGCCTTGTACAGGAAGATCTACACAGTCAAAGTTCAATACCACTATGATATATAAGTTCAAGTTAGCTGGTGGCACCAGAGACGCCATTCACATCTCTGCCATCGATTTAAAATGGGGCGGCACGAGTAGCCAGGCAGTATGAGTTGGGTCAGGAGAGGCTGTACGAGAGGCAGCTCGAAATGGGATATTTCGTGGAGAGATTGATCATCTATCCCTACCATCCCGACCGGCCTATTCCTTTGACCCCCACTGCGATATACTGCACACTACCTTGCATGTTAGCTGTCAGACGTAACACCAACCTCTAATTCATCAGCATTTTAGGATTCCGGGACTGATTAATGGTGCACGGAAGCTAGTGAGCAGGTACGTAGTTCCAAATTCGGATTCTACATAGTCAAAAAAAAAAAAAAAAAAAAAAAAAAAAAAATTTGGCACTGATTCCTCAAAGTAGACAAATCTTTGCTATTTTCTTGCGAAATGTAATATCTCTGTATATTCAATGAAGGCCATCTTGAAGAATGGTTACTGGGTTTTATCAAACGAGCAATCCCCAAGGAGCATGTATACCAGTTTTGGTGCCTGTTTCCAGAAATGAACAATTATCTGCTTTGCTACTAATGATCAGTATCCTACAACAGATAATGAAAATCAGTAAGAAAGCACACACATATATTAGTATAAATATATACTTACATACATAATTAGATAAATATAGATAGATAGATGTAGATATACATAAATAAAGATACAGGTATAGATATATAAACACACATACACAAAGATTTATACACACACACACACACGCACACACACACACACACACACACACACACACACACACACACACACACACACACACACATGTTGTGTGTGTGTGTGTGTGTGTGTGTGTGTGTGTGTGTGCACGCGCGCGCGTCGCAAAAATCGAGAATATATTTTTAATGCGTGGCCTAATTGTAAAGATTGAGAACCACTGGCCTAGATTGTAGAGGCAGTAGACATTCACGAGATACATTCAGCAGAGTCTGTCGTTTGAATGCAAGACCGGCATGGTGCTCCCTCCTCCTCCCCTAGTGCGGCACACCCTCCCCTCCTAAGCGAGACCGTTGCAGTCCCCTTCCCCCAAAGGCAGGATAGGTGTAACGCCCCTTACCCCGAACCCCAGAGCAGTACCCAAGCCCCCTCACCCCGCCCA
>NW_020868373.1:370091-375091 GCF_003789085.1 Penaeus vannamei
CGTCTGTGAGAGACGCGAAGTGGAAAGTGAGACTGATTGCAATAAAGGAATAGATTAGCCTTTGCGAATATTCGTTTGAGCGAAGGTGGAACAACAAGCATAAGATTGATTATACATACACCTGCCAAACAGGATATTCCATTTACAGTTAGGGAAGTGTTATTGGCTTTAAAATATCAGTATTGTTATAATTCAGACTTTATTCATGTACTAATTGGTTGAATATCACCTTTCCTTCCTTTACGATATTGTGTAATGTTATAATTGTTACCGTTATGTATTACTACTAAGGAATATTATTCAATGGATTTGAAGGTATCAGTATTCAAGCATCGACAATATAGAAACGTCCATCAAATGTCATATTACAACGCAGCAATACACTTGGCAGTAAGTAGATGTTAAATAAAAGGAAGACTAAACAGACTAAACACCATGGCACCAAAACGCCCCCATCAACCACAAAATAAACTCAACCACCAGCCAGGCAGACTTCATGGGCTCAGATTCACCCCGAATGGAATCATCTCGAGATTTTTAAAAAAATAACCCAAAGTTTGAGTCTCCGATCCCTCTTCAGGTGGGATCCTCGGGAGACGAGAAGGATCAGGACGACGTGCAAGTCGATGATCGATCAGGTCGATGGTAAGTGATAAAGCTTTTAGGCTTATGAAATTAAAGGCGCTGAGCTTCTCGTGCTTGCTGGCTGGTCTGGGGACGTCAGTGGCTCGGGAGGCCGGATTTTCGAGCTTTTCTCTTTTCCTGAGGACGATGCTGTACTGTAGAGGATGTTTACTGGGAACGATTAGATGTAGTTTGTCTCTCAAAATCTTTTTCTTTCTTCTCTGTCTCTCTCTCTGTCTCTCTCTCTCTCTCTCTCTCTCTCTCTCTCTCTCTCTCTCTCTCTCTCTCTCTCTCTCTCTCTGGATAATTACCCAGTCCAGCCTAAAGCCACCAGATAATTGCTTTAACTGTGCCTCTATTGTGGAGCACCTGACAGCTGGTGGCAGTGGTTTTCTTTCTCTTGCAAAAGAAACCTTCAGCCTCCACTGCATTACTCGGTACTCTATACCACATTTGCATAACCCTTGTCTCTATACCACTTTGCTGCAATACCATGGCAACATAAACTTTTTTTCTTATATGGAGGATTCAGTGGGTCTATGCCACTGCAATAGTATCAACACCACATGAGTCTGGAGATGGAATGTCGAAAAGATCAGCCTGCCCACGACTAGGTTCCCTGACATTGCAGTCTGTATGAGCAATGGAGCAGCCTTTATCTGCCTATCAATACATCTCCACAAAATCATATGACAAACACCCAATGATTGACAGGCATGAAGTAGGTGTCCTCGAAAATCAAGCCAAATAACCTTTGACTTTTCATTGCCTTCACCCCAGTATCCGGCTCTGCTGACTATTCCTTGCGGATCAATTAAGTTAAACCATCAGTGCTATATCTGTTGGTATTTTTGTATTGTGTGATAACAAAGCAATGAAACTGAACCTAGTTTTGGCTGTGCCCCTATTGTCAGACCCCATGCAATGACTTTTCAGTACTGGATATTTGATACTTGAAAATAAATAACTATGAAAACAATAATAATTATGGTGATTACAATAGTAATGATGATAAGCAATATAATAATGGTTATAATAATGATAGAATAATAAAGATGATAATACTAGTATTAATAAAGATGATAAGAGTAATAGTATTATTAAAAGCTTAATTTACGTTGCTGCCCATAACAATGATTCAATTTGACTGTTATTTACTGGTTTGCTGATCGAATGCCGGGCAATATTTCTAGACAAAGAGGTCCATATGTGTTTGAATATGGTTATATATAAAAAAAAAAACCTTTCAAACGTGTAATCAACATACATTTGAGCAACAATCGCACTATATATATATAACCTAGCGAACCTATTGTGTTTTCATTATTAGAGTCGGCGTGGGCGCCCGCCATATCGTCCGTAAAACTGGAAAATGTGTTTTATATGAAAGCGGGAAAATAATACTATGATGGGCTACTTGTTGCCTCATTTATCGCATTGTCTCTTGCACTGAATTGTGTTATTGAGCATTTTGATCATATGAAGCGAGTTAACAGTGTCAGCTGTGTCAGTCAAAAGATCAAAATCATCGCCATTGCATCGCTAAATTCACTTGTTCAAATATCACATCGGCATGTCGAAATGAACTGAAATTTTAGTATCATCTCGACATATCAAATTATATCAACACATACCGTGCAGTCATTTGCATTAGTTTTGCCCGGGATAGGGTCATTAGATACTTATGGCTTTTCTTCTTGTTTATCGTTGTTACCATCTATTATCATTGCTGTTGTTATTTCTATTATTGTTGTTATTATCACCATTGGCAGTAGTGTTGTTGATGTTTATATCATTATAATGACAATAATGATAATATAACAATGATAAAAATGATAATAACAATTATAATGATGATAATAATAATAATTATCATTATTGTTATTATTCGTAATTATAGTTATTGTTGTCATTATTACCATATGGTCATTATTGCCATTTATATTGTCATTATTGTTGTTTTAATTAGGATTATTACTATTACTACTACTAATATTATGACTATTCTTACTATTAAGGCTACTGTCATTATTATCAATATCATGTTATTGTGTTTATCATCATCATATTATTGCTGCTGCCATTATTAATAAAGTGCTAGCGTTGTAATAGCAAGGTTCCGGCTTCACGCCTCGTCACCTCTGTGTGTCGACTCAGCTGTAACGGGATGCTGACCAGCTTGCTCGGGTCAGACTGGGGAACTGACCTCCCTACCACATCATCCGGAGTTCACGAAAACGTTGATAATAAAACACGCACTTAACACTTGAGCTCAGTCTTAACTCGCAAGACTATATAGAGTACCGCCCAAGTCTGACACGGGAAATTACGTTATCTTGATTACATTAGTGAGCTAATCAAAACCATCGAAGTTAGAGAGGCTATCAGATGTGGGGAATGGAGTCGAGGTTGCGTGTCAAAGGAGAGGCCGGAGGACAGCTGATCGAAAGCGCGGGCGGTTCAAAATTGTTCACGGTAAAACATAAATAAATAAGTAAATAAATAGATTCTAAAGGATAATGAAGAATATAAATAAAAAACGAAAACACTGGAAAAGAGAGGAAAAACAGCAATATATTCCGTAAATGTTCGTAAAGCTGTATTCTTATAATCTTTAGCGTTCCTGTGAAAGGCTATTATTCTTGTCACTAATATCATTGTTATTATTAATATTATTGTTTTATCATTAATATTATTATCATTTTATTTTTTCTTCTTATTATTTTTATTGTTGTCATTATTGTCATTATTATCACTACTATAATAATCATTATCATAATTATAATCATTATCATTTTTGTTATTATTATCATGATTATCATTGTCATTGTTATTATGACTATATTATTATTGCTATAATGAGGATGATTTTTATCATTACCATTGTTTTTATCATTATTATTATTATTATTATTATCATTATTATTATTACCATCATTATTATTGTTATTATTATTATCATTATTATTATTATTATTATTACTACCACTTTTATTATTGCTATTATTATTATTATTATATTATATTATTTATTACTTACTACTACTACTTTTATTATTGTTATTATTATTATTATTATTGTTATTACTATTATCATTATTATTATTATCATTATTGTTATTATCATTATCATTATCATTATCAAATCACTATTGGTGTTACAATTATAATTATTATTATTATCATCATCAATATTATTATTATATTATCATTATTATTATTATCTTTATTGTCAGTGTTGCTATCATCATCATTATTATCATTAATCTCATTAGCAATAAAATTATCCTAATCATTATTATTAGTAGTAATATAACTATTATTATTGGTATCAATAACGACAAAAACTATTATTAGTATACTATTACAATGACAACTACTTCTCCAGTCCACACATACACTCAGTATGAGGAGCATTCACCAAATGGACAGATTATCAAAATGATCCAACTGTATTATCGCATCAAAAGGATATTACACTTGTAATTGTCCTTCATAAGGGGAAGGAGATAGATAGATGGGTAGATAGATAGATAGAGAGAGAGAGAGAGAGAGAGAGAGAGAGAGAGAGAGAGAGAGAGAGAGAGAGAGAGGAGAGAGAGAGAGAGAGAGAGAAGAGAGAGAGAGAGAGAGAGAAGAGAGAGAGAGGAGAGAGAGAGAGAGAGAGAGAGAGAGGAGGGGGGGGAAGAAAGAGAGAGAGAGATAAAGGGAGAGAGAGAAAAAAATTGAGAGGGAGGGAGGGAAGAGGAGAGAGAGTGTGAGAAAGAGAGTGAGAGAGAGACTTTTTTTTGACTTTGACAAGTTTATTGAGACAAAAGGTTACATCTCAAAAGGATGTGGTAACGTAGGTTATCCTCACCCTTATCTTGATAAGTCCCTATGTGGGCTCACAGTTCTCATACAAAAATTTAGGTGTATTACCAGATAATAACATAAAATACAAAAAACAAAAATATTGAGTCATGGTCTATAAAAGAGAAAGTTCGTGCACACACTCACTGATGAGCTGTGAGGTACCGTAGGCGACCCGTGTGTGCAGCTGTTACTTGCGAAGGACAGGCACTCAGGTCATCCCCGGTCAGGTCAACTGTTCTTTGTCGTACATATTTTGTGAAATCCGCTGTCTGAAGTATAGACAATAATGCTATAAGGCTCCACTATGCATTACCTTGCCTTTCCATTCTTCCAGCATATCATTAAGCTTTGACAAGTTTTGTTCAATTTCCCATCGATCCAAGAGTTTTTCTTTTTCGTGATCGTTGTACTCCACACTTGCTGTTATTTTCCTTTCCTTCCCTTTAATAACTATATCACTTTCTGAATCTTGCTCCTTTGCAGAAATACATGTTTGTTTCGTTTCTGTGTCTTTAGTCGGA
>NW_020868373.1:390091-395779 GCF_003789085.1 Penaeus vannamei
TGGTATTTTGTAATAATTATTAATTTTGGATGCTATGAAATATGTCCCAAAGAGCTGATTTTGAATAAAACGACACAGTATGATCATATTTTACAGAACAACCCACGGCTTATACTAAGACAGAAATCCAGTTAACTGCCTTAGAAGTGGAACAAAATCTCTGCAATTACACTGACTCATCACAAGAAGGGCTTCTATATATAACGTATCTCGTGAACGTCCATCGTCGTTAGATTTCTTGCTCAAGGGATACGACATCTCTACCTAGTCCATAATGTGACGTGATAAATTGTTTTACTTAATCTTGCAGAGTTTGGAGAAGAGACAAGATGTTCAAGGGCCGCAAGGGATTCAAGTTATTTTTGGCAATTATCATTTTGCACAGAAGGAAGAGAAGACGAAAACGAAGGGAAGAAATGAATGAATATACGAAAAGCTTCATTACACATTGATCTGCAAAACCACAAAGCTGACGATAGTAAAAAAAAAAAAAAATCATGAAAGTATTATAATCACAGTTGATTTAATAATGATGACGTAAATTATTCAAGTAACTATGATCTTGAAGAGAGCACTTGATAGTAGCTAAACAATAACTATAGTTAATTTAATAATGATGGCTTAAACTATCATAGTAACGGCAATCCTGAAGAGAGAGTGAGACTAAGTACAAGAAAGACGATACCATAAGGGTGGTAAAAGAAAAAAGATTTGACCGAAAGGGTTAACTTTAACTCTCCCGGGAAAAGGCTTCATGATTGGCTAACTTGCTCTCCGTACAGTATTGGCTTCCGCTTCTGCCGGCGTGAACAAGGAGGAGAGAATAAAGTTCGGTGGAGAGGAAGAGGGAGGAAGGAAGGAAGAGGAGGAATAAGTAGAGGGGGAAAAGACAAAGAAGATAAAATGAATTGGACGAATAGATAGGTAGGTAGGTACGTAGAAAGAAGAGAGAAAATAACAATAAGAATTGGAAGAGAGAGAGAGAGAGAGAGAGAGAGAGAGAGAGAGAGAGAGAGAGAGAGAGAGAGAGAGAGAGAGAGAGAGAGAGAGAGAGAGAGAGCGAAAGAGGAGGAAGGAAAGAGAGAGAGAAAAGAAGAAAGGAGGGAGGGAGGTTGAGAGAACTCTAAATGCCAAAAGATAAATATATCCGATATTACACTTAAATAAAAAAGACATAAGAATATAAAAGAAAGAACCTGGGGTAAAAATCTCTTAAAGCGCCGTTCTATTGAAGTCAGGAAGTTAACTGCCGAAAGAGATGCGGTTTGGCGAAGGAAAATGTGCGAAGTTTGATGGTTTCTATCAGAGGAAGCTGGACACTGCCTTTCAGTTGGCTTAAGACGCTTCCCACACGCACGCACGAACACAATGTCTCTCCCTCTGTCTTTCTGTCTATTTATCTGTCTCTTTGTGTCTATCTATTTATCTGTCTCTTTGTGTCTATCTATTTATCTGTCTCTTTGTGTCTATTATTTATCTGTCTCTTTGTGTGTCTATCTATCTATTTATCTGTCTCTTTGTGTCTATCTATTTATCTGTCTCTTTGTGTCTATCTATTTATCTGTCTCTTTGTGTCTATCTGTGTGTCTATCTATTTATCTGTCTCTTTGTGTCTATCTATTTATCTGTCTCTTTGTGTCTATCTATTTATCTGTCTCTTTGTGTCTATCTATTATCTGTCTCTTTGTGTCTATCTATTTATCTGTCTCTTTGTGTCTATCTATTTATCTGTCTCTTTGTGTCTATCTATTTATCTGTCTCTTTGTGTCTATCTATTATTGTCTCTTTTGTGTCTATCTATTTATCTGTCTCTTTGTGTCTATCTATTTTCTGTCTCTCTATTTATCTGTCTCTTTGTCTATCTATTTATCTGTCTCTTTGTGTCTATCTATTTATCTGTCTCTTTGTGTCTATCTATTTAATCTGTCTCTTTGTGTCTATCTATTTATCTGTCTCTTTGTGTCTATCTATTTATCTGTCTCTTTGTGTCTATCTATTTATCTGTCTCTTTGTGTCTAATCTATTTATGTCTCTTTGTGTCTTCTATTTATCATCATTATCTATTGTCTGTGTCTCTATCTATCCTGTCTCTTTGTGTCTATCTATCTATCTTCCCCTTACTTCTTGACTGCACATGCACTGACCCATCTACCTCCCTACCCACCCACCCACCTATCTACTTATCCACCTGCCTACCTACCTACCCACCCACCTATCCCTACTTACCCACCCAACACCAACTTACCCACCCACCTACCTACTTGTCACCTACTACCTACCTACCCACTACCTACTTGCCCACCTCTCCTACTCCCTACCAACCCACCTAACCTACCCACCCACCTCCTACCCCCTATCTACCCCCTACCACCCACCCACCCTACCTACTCTCTCACCTACCCACCTACCTACCTACCCACCATCCACTAACCTATCTATAAATCATAAAAAACTAACGACAAAGCCCCCAAAGCAACATCACTAACCCGAACCGGCGACCCCCACTCCCCCCTCATTTCTCACTTCCTCACTCCTTTCTCATCACCATTCCTCACTCCCTTTCTCATCACCACTCATTCCTCACTCCTTTCTCATCACCATTCCTCACTCCTTTCTCATCACCATTCCTCACTCCTTTCTCATCACCATTCCTCACCTATCCTCACTCCTCACTCCTTTCTCATCACCAATCCTCACTCCTTTTCCTCCTTTCCTCACTCCTTTCTCATCACCATTCCTTTCCTCACTCCCTTTCTCATCACCATTCCTCATCCTTCTTTCATTTCCTCCATCCTTTCCCCTTCCTTTCTCATCACCATTCCTCACTCCTTTCTCATCACCATTCCTCACTCCTTTCTCATCACCATTCCTCACTCCTTTTCCTCCTTTCCTCACTCCTTTCTCATCACCATTCCTCACTCCTCTCTCATCACCATTCCTCACTCCTTTCTTCATCAACCATTCCTCACTCCTTTCTCATCCATTCTTCCTCACTCCTTTTTCCTCCTTTCTCTCACTCATTTCCTCACTCCCTTTTCCTCCTTTCCTCACTCATTCTCATCACCATTCCTCACTCCTTTCCTCCTTTCATCACTCTTTATCATCACCATTTCCTCATCCTTTCTCATCCTTTCATCCTTTCTCCTTCACATTCCTCATCCTTTCTCACTCCTTTCTCACACATTTCATCACCATTCCTCATTCTCATTCACCACTCCTTTCTCATCACCATTCCTCACTCCTTTTCCTCCTTTCCTCACTCCTTTCTCATCACCATTCCTCACTCCTCCTTATCACCATTCCTCACTCCTGCTTCCTCACTCATCACTCACTTTTCCTCACTCCTTTTCATCATTCCTCACTCCTTTCTCATCAATTCCTCACTCCTTTTCCCCTTTCCGTGCCTCTCCTTTTTCTCATTCCTTCACTCCTTTCTTCAGCGATCACCATTCCTCACTCCTTCTCAATCACCATCCTCACTCCTTTCTCATCACCATTCTCTCACTCCTTTCTGCATCACCATTCCAGCATCACTTCCTCACTCCTTTTCCTCGCTTTCTCACTCTTTCTCATTCCTCCTTTCTTATGCACCATTCCTCACTTTTCTCATATCCACCATTCCTCACCTCCTTTCCTTTCCTCACTCCTTTCTTCATCACCATTCCTCACCTCCCCACTCCTTTTCCTACCTTCCTCTCCTCTTATCACCATTCCTCAACTCCTTCTTACTCCTCCACTCCTTCTTATCACCATCCTCACTCCTTCCTCCTTTCCCTCACTCTCTCAATCACCATTCCTCACTCTTTTCTCTCCTTTTCCTCACTCCTTTCCTTATTCTCCTCACTCCTCTTCATCACTCCTCACTCCTTTCTATCCACCATTCCTCATTCCTCACTCCTTTTCTCATTTCCTCACTCCTTTTCTCATCACCATTCCTCACTCCTTTCTCCATCACCATTCCTCACTCCTTTCTCAATCACCATTCCTCCACTCACTTTCCTCATCACCATTCCTCACTCCTTTCTCATCACCATTCCTCACTCCTTTTCCTCCTTTCCTCACTCCTTATCATCATCACCAATTCCTCACTCCTTTCTCATCACCATTCCTCACTTCCTTATTTCATCACCATTTCCTCACTCCTTTCTTCATCACCAATTCCTCACTCCTATTTCCTTCCTTCCTCACTCCTTTCTCATCACCATTCCTCACTCCTTTCTCATCACAATTCCTCAATTCCTCACTCCTTTTCTCATCATTTTTCATCACCATTCCTCACTCCTTCTCATCACCCATTCTCACTCCTTTTCACTCTTTCTAATCCCTTCACTCCTCACTCCTTTCTCATCACCATTCCTCACTCCTTTTCCTCCTTTCCTCACTCCTTTCTCATCACCATTCCTCACTCCTTTCTCATCACCATTCCTCACTCCTTTCTCATCACCATTCCTCACTCCTTTCTCATCACCATTCCTCACTCCTTTCTCCATTTCCTCACTCCTTTCTCATCACTCCTTTCTCATCACTCCTCACCTATTCCTTCACTCCTTTCTTCATCACTCACTCCTTTCCTTCACCTTCCTCACTCTTTCTCATCACCCATCCTCACTCCTTTCTACCACCATTCCTCCTCCTTTCTCATCACCTCATCCTCTCTCATCACCATATCCTCACTCCTTTCCATACCATCCTTTCTCATCACCATTCCTCACTCCTTTCCTCCTTCCTCACTCCTTTTCATCACCCATTCCTCACTCCTTTTCCTCCTTTCCTCACTCCTTTCTCATCACCATTCCTCACTCCTTTCTCATCACCATTCCTCACTCCTTTCTCATCACCATTCCTCACTCCTTCCTTTCACCATTTCCTCACTCCTTCTCATCACCATTCTCACTCCTTTCTCATCACCTTCGCTCAATCCTGCCTCCTATTCCTCACTCCTTTCTCATCACCATTCCTCACGTCCTTTTCTTATCACCATTCCTCACTCCTTTTACACATTCCCCACTCCTTTTCTGCCTTTCCTTCACTCCTTTCTTATACACATTCCTCACTCCTTTCTATATCACCATTCCCCAGCTCCTGTTTGCTGCCTTTCCTCACTCCCTTTTATCACCGATTCCTCACTCCTTCTATCACCATCCTCACCTCCTTTCTTTATCACCATTCCTCACTCCCTTTTCCCCTTTCCTCACTCTTATTCTATCACCATTTCCTCACTCCTTTCCTCCTTTCCTCAACTCCTTCTTATCACCATTCCTCACTTCCGTTCTTATCACCATTTCCTCACTCCTTTCTGTATCACCATTCCTCACTCCTTTTCTCTTTATCACCATTCCTCACTCCTTTCTCATCACCATTCCTCACTCCTTTTCCTCCTTTCCTCACTCCTTTCTTATCACCATTCCTCACTCCTTTCTCGATCACCCCTTCCTCACTCCTTTCTCATCACCATTCCTCCACTCCTTTCTCATCACCATTCCTCACTCCTTTACTCACACATTCCTCACTCCTTTCTCATCACCATTCCTCACTCCTTTCTCATCACCATTCCTCACTCCTTTTCATCACCATTCCTCAACTCCTTTCTCATCACCATTCTCACCCTTTTCCTCTTTCCTCAGCTCCTTCCTCATCCACCATTCCTCACTCCTTCTCATCACATTCCTCACTCCTTTTCCTCCCTTT
>NW_020868373.1:413224-415724 GCF_003789085.1 Penaeus vannamei
AAAAGGCAGACTTAATGGAATCCAAAGACGACGTGATCGCGCCTCGGGAAAGGGGAGGTTTGTCAGGCAAGGCGGACCGCAAATCCCTATTGTTTCTGGGGGATTCGGTGGGTTTAGAGCCTGCGTGAGGAAGACTATCGAGTGAACTGAATACATTGAGAAAAGGATCTGAATCACCTGCTTCTAAAATGCATATGCTATGAATTCTCTGTAAATTGCGAAAGGATCTGATTCCTTCGAACTGTGTGAGGTATAGATTCCCTATAAACTGAGAAAAAGGATCTAATCGCAATTCCTATATGACTATATATGGTATGAATTTCATCTGATGTTATAAGAGGATCTAATCGCAAAATCCCTGTACGCGGAACAAGTAATCAAATAGCAATTCCTATAAGCTGTATATGGTATAAAGCTCCTGCAAATAATAATAATAATAATAATAATAATAATAATAAATAATGACAATAGTAATAATAATAATGATAAAATAAATACTAATAATATTAAATAATAATGATAATAATATAATAATATAATGATAATAACAACTAATAATAATGATAATGATAATAATAATAATAACAATAATAATAATAATAATAATAATACAAATAGATAAATGAATAGACAAAACAAAATAAGATATGATCGCACTGCTTCTAAAACTCACATGGTATATATTCCTTAGAAAGGCAGCATTTCAGACGACGCATCTGTATTATTAAAGTGATTACAGATCCTCATGTCGCAATAAAAGCGGAAGTGGAACGTAAATGTCTGAAATAGCATTCACCTGTGCACCTCGTCCTTTAATGAAAATGTCATAAGGACAGTAAAACGCGAGAATTGTCTTTATAACGGTGAATATCATCTCGTTCTGAATTAGAGAAGTGTAACGCCGGGTGACAAACACTTCTGGAAACAATATTACTGTTTCTTGTTTCAAAAGTATCATCTTAATTTTCAAGATTAGATAAAGAGACAGAGAAAACATGGATGTTCATAAACATGCACTAAGAGTGTACGAATGTGCACCAATAAACAGACGTGTACATTCATATATTCATGTTTGTATGTTCATATACATATATGTATATATGTTCTTAGATGTGTAAATATGTTACGTACATTCTGTCTGTCTGTATGTATGTATGTATATGTATGTAGTACTTGTATGTGTATGTATATACTGTATTCTAGTATATTAGGTGTAAATAGAAAAAGTAAATCTTCTATCTTGCTTTCGAATATCAATGAATGGTGCAGTTAAAAAAAAAAAAAAAAAAAAAAAAAAAAAAAAAAAAAAAAAAATCTCATCGTAGGGACAGTGTGGGCCCGGAGGAAACGCGTGGTCTATTGCTTAATTTGAAGTTCATTTCCCACTGTTTACCTTCTAAATTAATCACATGAATGAACTTCTCAACTTGACCTTTAAGAACCAAGTTAAAGTTAAAGACAAAAAACTTAGCTCCTGAACTTAACTTCTGATTTAGTTCCAAACTTTTTAGTCCCTTAATCCCTAACGTAGGCGTTCCGTCTCTAACTTAACATAGGTTCTTAGTGTCTAGCACCGTAACTGTTATAATTACCAGCGATTTCATCGGTTTCATAGTCATTGTAATTATCCTTAATCAAAGTATAATTGACAGACACATGTACGCACCAAGATACATTTGTGTGTGTATGTGCAATGCACACACACATACATGTATATATATATATATATATATATATTATATATATATATATATATATATATATATATATATATATATATATATATATATATATATATATATATATATATATATATATATATATATATATACATATAATATATATACACAGATGTGTATGTGGTGACGTGTGTGTGTGTGTGGTGCGTGTGTGTGTTGTTGTGTGTGTGTGTGTGTGTGTGTGTGTGTGTGTGTGTGTGTGTGTGTGTGTGTGTGTGTGTGTGTGTGTGTGTGTGTGTGTGTGTGTGTGTGTGTGTGTTGTGTGTGTGTGTGTGTGTGTGTGTGTGTGTGTGCATAAAAAATTCTTATTCTATATTACTCTCCTATTTAATTCGGTAAAATCCCTCACGCTGCATATCCATGATGCAATGCAAATGCAATTAAAAGACAATGAACGTAGAATATGCAACCGTTTTTCTTACATCAGTCCAACAGCTTATACATGAATTCCTACATTCATACAACAACGTGCATACAACATGCGTACTTGATGCATCGACATACATACATCCATGCTTCAACATACACATTTACATATCAATATCCACATACCTTTTACAAACATAAAAGGACCAAATAAGATTTACATTACAAGGCGAAACTGGTACAACGGCCCTACATGCAAAGCCAGACGGAATCATATATAGTTCTGAACAATATATATATTTCATGTGATTTGCATTTTGATACACATTGCAGTGGTTTGCATGGTAAAGGGTTATCCTATTATCAACGGCCTTTAGGACAGAAATTACTGCATG
>NW_020868373.1:443224-445724 GCF_003789085.1 Penaeus vannamei
TAATCGAAGAGAGCAACACTTGCATGATGTCTAAGGAACCTGTGTCGTCGCTCGGGAATCTAATCTGTCGTTTTGCAAGACACTCCAAGACATCGTCAGGCGCGGGAGTGCATATTCCTGCCAGCTTTGCAACTCCTTGTTATAGAGTGCGTCGGCAATTTTGAGATCCTATGCTTCGTCTCTCTTAATTGGTGTGTTTGATGATGTTGGTTTCACTTTGGAAATATTGAATTACTCGTTGTATGAATTGATATTAAAGCGAGACGAGTATTCCCCGTGCCATTTTCCGTTTGATGTCCTCAGATAATATTCTGCTGTATTTTAATGTTATTTCAATATCTGTACATACTGTATATATATATTATTATATATATATATATATATATATATATATATATATATATATATGTTATCATTATAATAATATAATATATATATATATATATATATAATATATTATATATATTATATATATATATAATATATATTATATATATATATATATATATATATATATATATATATATATATGTGTGTGTGTGTGTGTGTGTGTGTGTGTGTGTGTGTGTGTGTGTGTGTGTGTGTGTGTGTGTGTGTGTGTGTGTCTAGTATAATATATATATATATATATTATATATTATATATTATATATTATATATATATATATATATATATATATATATATATATATATATATATATATATATATATATAATATATATATATAATATAATATTCAGTTTTGTAACTAGATTATATATTCATGGAATTGTGTGTGATTCTCCGTATGCCTATAAACTTCAACGAGAACCCATTATTGTCACCTAAATATCTATTAGCATTACTTTCATTTGCAAACTTAAGTCTAAAGGGAAATCCAACGGCTACAGTATCTTACACCAATAGATGCATATGCATGCTATACATGTATGCAAATATTCGAGTAGACATAAATCTACCTATTTATCTATTTATGTGTGTGTGTGTGTGTGACTCACACATATAGGCGTATATATATATATATATATATTATATATATATATATATATATATATATATATTATATATTATATATTATATATGTGTGTGTGTGTGTGTGTGTGTGTGTGTGTGGTGTGTGTGTGTGTGTGTGTGTGTGTGGTGTGTGTGTGTGTGTGTAGAGAGAGAGAGAGAGAGAGAGAGAGAGAGAGAGAGAGAGAGAGAGAGAGAGAGAGAGAGAGAGAGAGAGAGAGAGAGAGAGAGAGAAGAGGAGAAAGAGAGAAGAGAGAGAGAGAGAGAGAGAGAGAGAGAGGGAGAGAGAGAGAGAGAGAGAGAGAGAGAGAGAGAGAGAGAAGAGAGAGAGAGAGAGAGAGAGAGAGAAGAGAGAGAGAGAGAGAGAGAGAGAGAGAGAGAGAGAGAGAGAGAGAGAGAGAGAGAGAGAGAGAGAGAGAGAGAGAGAGAGAGAGAGAGAGAGAGAGAGAGAGAGAGAGAGAGAGAGAGAGAGAGAGCACTACAGACACGGGGCCATCGAAGTACGTTCTGACATACAGAGCTTAAAAAAAAAATCAAAGAAAATATTATCGAAAACCTAGTACTTCTTTTGTTGGTGTGAATTTGAAATGCAAACAAAATTTTCAGGAAGCTTTAAATTGAAAAAGTACCTGATTCTGTGCGAATTCCGCAGCACTCTGCTTCGCAAAGCTGTGGAAGCTTCCAGATGATCGAATCTAGGCAAAATAATAATAATAATGAATAAAAAAACAAAAATAAATAAATAATAATAATCTTTCTCTCGTCACATCCACTGTTTTATAAATGGAAAGTAGCATTACTAGAAGTTTTACATTATCGCATCCTCCACAGTGAGTGCTATGTCCGAATCTTGAGGACACTTTTCCTTTGATATTTTCGAGTCTGTAAGGCTACATTATAGCGGTGCAGATTCATTTTAATGATATTCGTCCCATGGAAGTCAATTCTACAAGGTATAGTGCACTGATTGGTTAACCGGAGTGTATCACTGTATCAAACAAAAACAAAACAAACAAAAAAAGTTTCGCCAGGTTCGATGCTACAAAACAGGTTTTAGAGGAAAACCATTTTACTTAATATGCTGGTATGGTTTTTAACCATAACCAAAATATCATGGAAGCTCCAAATAAAATAGAAAACGTACCTGGCCGCACTGCAACTTCAATTACTTTATACACATCAATCTTCGCTTAGCAAGGCCGTGGAAACTTTCAAATGTATTTCTCAAATTCATTTAAAACTTTTTTCCTTCTCTTTTTTTAAATTACGTTCGTCATATGAATAGTGGGAGTTGCATAAGGTTTTGCATCTTACCGCAACCAGTGCGAGTAAGCTCTAGTCCGAATCATACAACTGGATAATGTAAATGATCACAGATATTTACTCGTCTTATTGATTGAATTATATCAACAAATCAAACACAGCATTTTTTTTAGCCTGCTAAGTTACATCATAGGGTAGAAGAGGCCAGTGGGACGACCTAGGAAGT
>NW_020868373.1:460724-465724 GCF_003789085.1 Penaeus vannamei
TAGCGCCTGTCCGTATATCGCCAATCTAAAATGTAAAATATTCCATACAATACCACCAGGAATCTTATTATTAATTTCCTACTAAACATGGGAAAATGAACGAGGAAACCCTGCTTTATATTGTATAATAACTCCCCCGTCATGAACATAATTTGCAAGACCGTGTACCTCCTGCGCATGAGGCATATGCCATGCGTCATGCACGATAAAAAATAATTTTAGTTTAGAAGCGGCTGGTTCATGATAACAGTTAATGGCGAACTTAAAACTGAAATTACGTGAAAGGACTATCAGATTAACCCACTCTCGCGTTAATTCTAACACGAGAGAACATGCCGATGTTTGTTGTTTATGTGTTTGGTGTGTTAGCTGTATGAGTTTGTTAAGTACGTGCTATTGTTATCCATTCAAGTATTATGTATCCTATTATGCATGCCATTCATCATTATCATTACTATTACTGTTGTTAAACTATCGTTAATTATCATTCATTATATTTGTTATCATCACCATTACGTTTTTTTTTTGCTATTGTGATTATTATTATTATTATCTTTTATTATTAATTATCATTGTTATTATCATTATCATTATAAGCTATTGTTATCATTATTATCATTTCATTCAATATATGTCATTATTCTCATTATTATTGAAAATTAGCACTGTTATTATCATTATCATTTGTCATTACAATTATTATCATCATTTTCACTAAACAGTATACTATCATTCTCATCACATTTAGTATCACCCTTATAACCATCATTAAAAAAATATTCCCTTACCCATCAACTATTTCTCTCCCAATCAAAAATAAGTGAACAACCGGAACTGGCATCATCAAACAACAACCCACATCCCCTTACCTTCCCCCCCCGACCGCTTCCGCACACTGTCCCTGTTCTCGCCACCTCATCAGCCTCCCCTCCCCCCCTCCCCCAACAGTCTGGTCCCCCCCCTCCCTCCCAATCAGTCTTGTCTCCCCCCGCCTCCCGCCTCCATTCTCGTCACCCCCACTGTCTCCTCGCCCCCCCCCGCCGCACCTTTCTCGTCCACCCACGCCCCGGTCAGTAGTTTCCTCTCACCGAAGAACTCGCTTAAGAATACCCAGAGCAAAACAGGGACTGACACGACAAACAAAAAAGAATTCAAATATCGACTAATTTTCGCCATGTACATACGAAGGCGGCGAAAGTGGAGCAAAAACATTAGCATGATGGCTTGGAGAAACTGGCTAGAGAACAAGATGTTGTTATGAGGAGGGAGGAAAAGTAGCGAGGGAGGGAGAGTAAGAGGGAAAGGGAGGGAGAGGGAGAGGGAAAGAGAGAGGGAGGGAGAATAAGAGGGAAAGGGAGGAGAGTAGAGGGAGGGAGTAGTGAGAGGGAAAGGAGAGGAAGGGAGATAAGAGGGAAAGGGAGAGTAAAGAGTGGAAAGGCGAGGGAGAATGAGAAGGGGAAAGAGAGAGGGAGGGAGTAATAAGAGGAAAAGGGAGGGAGAGTGAGAGTGAGAGGGAAGAGAGAAAAGGATAAGGGAGAGTGAAGAGGGAATAAGAGGGAGGAGAGGATGAGTGAGAGGGAAAGGGAGAGGAGGAGAGTGAAAGGGAAAAGGGACGGAGGGAGAGTGAGGGAGGGAGGGAAAGAGAGAGGAAGGGAGGGAGAGTGAGAGGAGAAAGGGAGAGAGGGAGGGAGAGTGAGAGGAAAAGGGAGAGGGAGGAGAGGTGAGAAGGGAGGGAAAACGAGAGAGGAAGGGAGATAGAAGAGGGAAAGGGGGAGGGAAGTAAGAGAGGGAGGGAGAGTGAGAGGGGAAGGGAGGGAGAGAGAGGAGAAAGAGTGACAGGGAAGGGGAAGAGGAGAATAAGAGGGAAAGGGAGGGAGAGTGAGAGGGAAAGAGAGAGGGAGGGAGAGTGAGAGGGAAAGAGAGAGAGAGAGGGAGAGTGATAGGAAAAGGGAAAGTGAGGAAACAGTGACAGGAAAGAAAGTAAGAGGGAAAGGGAGAACGGAAGAAAAGAGAGAGGGAGGGAGAGTGAGAGAAGAGAGAGAGAGAGGGGAGATAGTGGGAAGTGGAGAGGGAAAGAGAAGGAGGGAAGGAGGGACATCAAAAGAGCGGAAGAAAGGAGTGAGGAAGAACGTGGGAGGGAGGCAGGGAGAGGAAGGATGGAGGGAGATAGTGAAAAGGGGATTGGGGGTGGGAGAGAGTGGAAGAGGAAGGTAGAGAGGAAGAAGAAAAAGGAAGGAGAGAAAAGTGGAGAGGAAGAAGAGAAAGGACTGGGAGGAAGGGAGGGGGAAGAAGAAGAAGGGAGAGGGGAAGGAGAAGGAGAGAATAAGTGAGGGAGAGAGAATGTGGGAGAAGAGGGAGGGAGGAAGGAAAGGAAGAAGTCCTGAGTGGTTGGGAGAGGAAGATAAAAAGAGGGAGGAAGAGGAAGAAGGGGGTGGCAGAGACAAAGAGAGGAAGAGCCGAGAGAGAGAGTGTGTGTAGTTAGGTAGTTACGCACATTGTTATAGTACCAATCTAACTTTAGCCAATGAATCACGGGACTAAAGTCATAAAAGTGTATAAGAACTTAAAAGAACAGCCATAAATGAAGGATAAGTCCTCAAGTGGCAAAGCAGATTGCAGTGCAAATATTTGAGTGAACGGCTTTCAACAGGTGCAAATAATTTATTTCTCTTCTTTTTTCTTGTATTTTGATGGCTTTCTAAATAAGAATAGATTGGAAATTATACTTCCTGGGATAAAACATTATTTGGTAGCGTATATTACAGCACAGACTCTCAATTGCATCTTCAGAAAGCACTACCCGCGTGCATTATCATTTCCGATATTTATTTCTATTTTATTATTATTATTTTTTTTTTTTTTTTGACTATCACAATTTCCCAGTTCTATTTGTTTAATTTCGACGTGCGTGAAACCATCTTTTTTGCGACCGCGCCAAAGTGGTCTAATTCGGGGCCGCGTCTAATGCCCCTGGATATAATGACCACAATGGCTCCCCTTCCAGGCCCTTCGTCCCCTCCCCCTGTTTGCTGCGTTAGAAAATATATTCGTCTTTTATATATATACACCAAACGTGTCCACTACGGTACGTATGTTGGATGTTATTAGAGTGTAGTTTGTTGCCAGTGGAATGTGTCTATTCATTCTCCCTTTTGCAGTGAACGAATGCTCCTTTGTTTCATTCACTCACCATGCAGCAAAATAACGAACCACTCCATCAAACGTTGCAAATCATCGCCAAAGCTGCTGGACTTTGTGAAGAGACTCGCACTTATCTCTCTCCAAACACCCCGGATGTTGTTTTCCTTCCATTCCAGACTTGACACAGACTCACAGCCAGTGAAAGCAAGAAAAAAGAATGAAAGTTCTATAGTCTTCTCTTTCTCAAAGGATTTCGCTAAGTCAGGCGTACCGGGCACAACCCAAAGCTGCACTGCCTGCGATGCTGTTGCAGCTGAAAGAAAAGGCCAGCCCTCAACTCAACCCCGAGTCTATGTGTTGACAACAGAATCGTTTACATAACAAACAAAAGAGAGTTCTATTCTCATTTTTCTTTGTTGATTCTTTTCTTGATTTTACAGGGAGCGAATACTTACTTAATTGATGCTAAAATGTTGATCAATTCAGAAGATATTGATCAAAGCTATTTCATGGTTATCTGTCACACCATATATATATATTATATACAAGATATGATATTTCATATAAAAATCAGGAGAGATGAAGCAAAACCATTCAGAGTTCCATACAACCGCAGATTCCACATAATGTATTTGTTTTATCTAACTCTGCATTTGGTAAGTTAATCACTATTTATCTACCTACTTTTTCAGCATCACAGCCAGCTGCTTACTTTAACTGAGTGATATAAAAATATTCGGATTACCTATTATGGATATGGGTATGTTTTTTTTCTCGGTACCTATGGTTTTGTTGCACGATATTCCATTCTAATCAGTGCCATGTTTGTCCATTATACCAATATTGATGCTTTTACCATCAAAGTGCGCGAAATTCACATTTCATATTATTCATCGACTAGATTATGTGTGTTAAAGTGAGGGAGGAGGGAGGGAGGGAGGGAAGGAGAGAGAGAGGAGAGAGAGGGGGGATAGATAGATAGATAGATAGATAGAGAGAGAGAGAGAGAGAGAGAGAGAGAGAAGAGAGAGAGAGAGAGAGAGAGAGAGAGAGAGAGAGAGAGAGAAGGGGGGGGCAGACAGAGAGAGAGAAAGAGAGAAGAGAGAGAGAGAGAGAGAGAGAGAGAGAGAGAGAGAGAGAGAGAGAGAGAGAGAGAGAGAGAGAGAGAGAGAGAGAGAGAGAGAGAGAGAGAGAGAGAGAGAGACAGGGGGGAGGTAATTAGATAGATAAACACATAGATAGAGAGAGAGAAAGAAAGATAGGACAGACAAACAAACAAAAACTAAAAGACAGTGAGAGGAAGACACCCTTCCACCGAAAGCAGGCGACAAGGCTCGCTTATCAACCCTTCCCCTTTCTAATCCAAACCGGGGTCGCTGCAAACAGCTGTTAATGGAAAGACGTGTTCAAGACGTGTTCAAGACATCGGAGGCCGCCTCCCACACATCTGTCGCAAGCTTACAAGGAACGTGATCCTAAGCTAACGATGTGCTTGGCGGCGGTCTTATCGCTCGAGGATGTGCAACGGCAGAGAATTCACGAAGGTAGATTAAGATAAGAGATTTTGATAGCTTCTGTTGTTGGTGTTGATAAAGGAGTAACGGTGATTGTGATAAAGAGAGCGATTGGAGTGGTGGTGCTCAGGATCTTGATGTGGAAAATGGTAATGATTATATTGTTAATGATGAAAATAAAGACGATAGGGGAAATTGTGATGTTGCTAACAAAAATTATTGTTATCATTATTATCATTCATATCATTCATGATATGAATGATATCAAAAATGATTGTTATCATTATTATCATTCATATCATTCATATTATTATCATTATTATCATTCTTATTGTCATTATTATC
>NW_020868373.1:470724-473224 GCF_003789085.1 Penaeus vannamei
ATATATATATATATATATATATATATATATATATATATATCTATATATATATATATATATATATTATATATATATATATATATATATATATATATATATATATATATATATATATATATATATATATATATATATAATATATATATATATATATATATATATATATATATATATATATATATAGATATATATATATATTATATATATATATATATATATAATATATATATATATATATATATATATATATATATATATATAATATGCACTATATATATATATATATATATATATATATATATATATATATATATATATATATATATATATATATATATATATATATATATAATATATATATATATATATATACTTTTTTTTTTTTTTTTTTTTTTTTTTTTTTTTTTTTTTTCATCATGGGCCAAAATTTTCAAGGGCGGTGTTATTGCTATCATCAATATCTATGTTGTTTCTGTATTTGCTTTAGTTACCTGAAGCTTCCCTTTTGATCAATCTACGAATCATCACCGTAACTATAAGCATTAATATTACTGTAATAACTATATCAACTATAAGCATTAATATCATTGTCAATATCAGTAAGTCTACTAGCTTCACGAGTAGCAACAATCATAAAAAGTAACATGTCACATCTGCGATAAAACAAGATGAATATTAATATCTGGTAGACAACTTTTCATCCAGGAAATTCATACCTTTACCAATCGCTGATAATACTTATCTCTCGTGGAGCACAAATACTAATCTCATGTACCGTAAAAGCCTTATGTCACTCACGAAATGCAAAGGAATTATATTAATCAACCTAAAGAGCCTATATACATTACAGCATCACACTATATCCGATGTGTAGGCTGAAAATTAGCACTAAACATCAACATATTGAGCGGGAGAGGATGATGTGGATGGATCTGGAGAAGGAGGCATAGGAGCGAGGGGCTTTGGGGAGGGGGGAGGTAAGGGAGGTTCTAAGAGGGAGGCAAAGGAGGGAAGGATCTGGAGAAGGAGGCATCTTTGGGAGGTAAGGGAGGTTCTAAGAGGGAGGCAAAGGAGGGAAGGATCTGGAGAAGGAGGCAAAGGACTTATTGACGCAGGCGAGGATTCGAAGGAGTGAGGAGGAGGCAAGGGAACGCAGGGATTTGAAGGGGGCTAAGGGAGGGAAGGGTTTGGAGGGGGAGGCAAGGGAGTGAAGGGTTTGGAGGAGGAGGCAAGGGAGTGAAAGGTTCTGAAAGCGAGGCAAGGAAGCGAAGGATTTGGAGGAGGAAAGGGCGAAGGATTAAGCGAAGCAGGCGAGGAAGTGAAGGATTCGGAGGAGAAAAGAACGAGAGATTTGGAGAAAGTGACAAGGGAGCGAAGCAGCTGGAGGAAGAGGAAGGGGAACTCAAGGTTTAGAGAAGGAAGAAAGAAAGAAGAAAATTGCAAGAATAGTGTAGATCATTAGAAGAACATCAGAACAAGTGGACTTGTCTCATGTTAGGGATGGCCTGTACCTAACGTCCTCTTTGATGGTAAATATGAGATATAGTATTCATCTTATGCTTGAATGTATTCAACCAAACTGACTAATGCGTCTGCAATTCCCATCACCTGAGACTGGTTATTCTGCACACTCGAAGCGTTATAGTAATCGATACAGTTGCTCTGTTCCTTTTGTCATGGATAAGCCTTTAGTACATTCTTGTTTACTTCAATTGTTGTTTAACTTCTAATAGAAAATGGTAAATATAGGATAATTGGTTATATTATCAAGGGCACCGTTTCACCCTCTCTCATCCTCCCTTCCCTCCCCTATGTATATATACATGCATATCCTTCTCTCTTCGCCTCCCGCTCCACTCTCCATATCGCCATTTTTCCGTTATTTATACAACAGGAATCTCTACATTCCACTTCCTTTGTTATCGATCTGCATATTTTCAACAGTAAGGTTAGGTGTATCCCATTTTACTATACATTCATTTTTGAAAAATAATGCTTATACTACCGTTTACATTACAAATACTTTTAGTCGTCGTCAGCCATAGATAGTGGGATCGAGGGCACGTTAGGTAATTTTTTCCGCGACTATACATAGAGAAGAATTCTAACCGCTGTCAGTTAAGGGGGGAAGGTAACAGAAGGCAGCACCGCCCTGTCTGTGCCCTTCTCCCCCGGGTTAGAGCTCTGAAGTGTCGGATTATGTACGAGGCAGTTAAGAAGAGTGTGGGTGCGTGTGTGTGAGGAGGGAGATGCATGCCGTAGGTAAGTGGTGGAGGGAAGTGAGTGTAGCTTTTTCACCGATCTTCACTGTTTTCAGTAATTGGATGTATATATGAAATGTAATTATTTTGGGAGTATTGCTGAATAATTATGTAGAGTCGCACAGCTTTAGTTAGAAAGATAATTGTTTTAGTTGAATCAAAAGATTGTCATACATATGCCATGTCACACGCCCTTACATACGAATCTCTGTCTATCAAGGAGCCACTAACATTACATG
>NW_020868373.1:495724-498224 GCF_003789085.1 Penaeus vannamei
GGAGGAAATAATAACGATAACGATATAATGATAATAAAAAATAATAATAATAATTAATAAATAATAATAATAATAATAATAATAATAATAATGATAATGATAATGATAATAATAGTAATAATAATAATAACAATAATAATGATGATTACAATAATAATTATAATAGAAATGATAATGATAACGATAACGATAATAATGATAATAATGATAATAATAATAAATATAAATGATAATAAAATAATAATAGTAATAAAAAATGACAATAACAATGATAATAGAAATGATTAATGGATAATGAAAAATAATAATAACAATAATAGTAAAATAATGAAATAGTAAATAATAGATATAATGATAAAATAATGAATGATAATAGTAATGAAATAAAAAAAAAAGAAAAAAAAAATTAATTTTAATTAATGATAATGATAGTAATAATGATAATAGTAATAATAACAACATTGATAGAGAGGAGGATAGTATTCTAATCAAAATGATAAGGACAATGATAATGAAAATAATTACAATGTTATGATAGTAGAATGATAATGATAATAGTACCATAGGTTACTAGAATGAAAACGATAATAACGGAATGATAAAATAATGATAAATAATAATGAATAATAATAATCCTTATGATATTCAGTACTATCGCCAGTGACGTTTAGTCAGAACTGAAAAGAAATATAATAATAACAGCGTTTAAGATAATTCCCTTTTTTTCTTTCTTTTTTTCCTCCTCCCCCCCCCCCCTTGAAAAAAACAGTGCCATTATGTTTTCAAGTCTCTTTCCAACTCAATTGTCTGTCAGCTGCCATCGTCTATCCCTTGCTAATGCCAAAAATATTTTGGCATTAACAAAAGTTTAGGGCTCATTTCAGTCTCTCGAGCTTTTTTCTCTCTCGTCTCTCTCTCTACTTGGAAGTGTGTGAATACTCTCTCGGCTTCTAATCTCTGTGGGTCTCTTTCTCTCTGTCTAATCTTGCGTTCACTTTGGTCTTCTGTCTCTTCTGTCTTTCCTTTGTGTCACCCTGTTTTCTCTCTCTATCTCCCTCCTTCCCTTCCTCCCTCCTCCCTTCGCTTCCTTCCTCCCTCCCTCCCTCCCCTTCCTCCTCCCTTCCTTAATTTCCTTCTACCCTCCCTCCCCTCCCTGATTCCTCCCTCCTCCCTCCCTTCCCTCCCTCCCCCCTTCCCTCCCTCCCTCCACTCCTCCCTTCCTCCCTCCCTCCATCCCTTCCTCCTCCCTTCCCTCCTTCCCTTCCTCCCTCCCTCCCTCCCAATCCTCCTCTCCCCCTCCATCCTTCCCTCCCTCCTCTCCTTCCTCCTCCCTACTCCTCCCTCCCTCCTCCCTCCTCCCTTCCTTCTCTGTCTCCCGGTTCCTCCCTCCTCTCCTCTCCTCTTACCTATCCTCCCGTCCATTTTCCTCTCCTCCGTCCCTCCCTCCTCCCTTCCTCCCTCCCCTCCCTCCCTCCTTACCTCCCTCCTCCTTCCCCCCATCCCTCCCCATCCCCCTCCCTCCTCCCTTCCTTTCCTTAACTCCCCTCCCTTCCTTCCTCCCCTCCTCCTTCCTTCCTCCCTCCCTCCCTTCCCTTCTTCCTCCCTCCCTCCCATCTCTTCCTTCCTCCCTCCCTCCCTTCCTTCCCTCCCTTTTCCCCTTCCTCCCTCCCTCCCTCCCTCCCTTCCTCCCTCCCTCCCTTCCTCCTCCCTCCCTCCTCCCTGCCCTCCCCTTCCTCCCTCCCTCCCTTCCCTCCCTTCCTCCCTCCCTTCCTCCCTGCCCTCCCTCTCCCTCCCTTCCTCCCTTACCTTATCAGTTACGTACCGACGCAACACCAGGTTCCCCTTCAGTCATATCTCTAACCGGACCACTATAATGTCCAAGCCCTCAGCTTTTCCCACGCAAAGTCCTTCGTCATCTGATTTATACCTCCACTGAAATGTCCCTAAGCATGTATTCTGTATGCGGCGCGTGCAGGAAGAATGGGGCTTGTGAGTGTGTGTGTGTAAATCACCTTTATACGACATCCTTATTGCCCTGTGTCTCTTGTCGCGATCTCTGGAGGGAGTCTGCCTACGTGATGTGCCGGTTGTGCTTTGTAATGTAATCTCTATGTTGCGTCTGCATTACGCATACATGAGTGCCGTTTTCCCATGTTCCGCAAAAGGAATATAAATTCACTAGCGTGTGGCGCAAGTAATGTTACCCAATAGGCATTACGTAATTATTCGTTGAATATATCATCTTCATAGTATGGACTGTCCTTACTGAACGGCTATGGCTCTTCTCACTTATGATTTTCACTGGGCGAGAAAAGTGGCCAGGGAGGAGATATATGCAAAGTAGAAGCCAAAATATCTTTTATATAAAATCCGACGTTAATTAATTTGCACTATACGTAAAAAGTATGTGAACCCAAAGCTATCACTTGCAACGTGAGGTCTCTCTCTCTCTCTCTCTCTCTCTCTCTCTCTCTCTCTCTCTCTCTCTCTCTCTCTCTCT
>NW_020868373.1:503224-508224 GCF_003789085.1 Penaeus vannamei
TAGAGAAGTTATTTGGGTTCTCTGTGTTAAGAATCTGAAATTAAACCAATCTCTTAAATTATGATAATGATAATGATGCAATCTCTTAAATTATGATACTGATAATGACACTAATGCTAACACTAATACTAATAGAAACACTCAGAGAGCGCATACCTCCGCCAAGGCAATAGGGTCACTGAATGAAAATATTCACACTGGAAGAGTTACATTAAAATCACCTCTTTCTCAAGGACACTGGTGACGTCCGTAAGCATAACCTCCTTGGCGAAGGTAATAAAGGTAAAGATAATAATAGTTAACCCTGTATATAGGGTTAACTGGAGCAATAATTGGAAACATTCCTGGATCCATATCATGATCAAAATCCACCATTTAATGACATCTTAGGCTAAGACACACCTCTGGTAAGAATTTCATAAAAAAATCTGTTCATAACTCTTTGAGTTGCATTTGCAATATGGGCAACTTAAGCAATCATTTAAAAAATCCCGGATCCGGATCATGAACCCGATTATCACCATCTAAGCATTTAAGTTAGGATAAGAATTTTTGTGTGATTTTATTCATTGTTTGGAAAATGGCCAATTTTATTTTTTTCTTCAGTGATTTTTCTTCTTCTCCTTCTTCTTCAACTTTTTTTTTTCTTTTTACTGTAATTCAAAAAAATGTTTGAGTGACTTTTTTTTTTTTTTTTTTTTTTTTTTTTACTGTAATTCTACCACAGAGAGCTGGCTAGGGTTTAAATAAAAGGGTATGAGTTTCATCAAGATCGGCAAGAAAAATCGAAAAATCGAAAAAAAAAAAACAGATCCTCTTAAGTTAGGATAAGAAACACCTCTGGTAAAAATCTCATAAAAATCTATTTATAACTTTTTTGTGTTATCCTGTTAACAAACGAACAAACTAAGCAACGCTACAAAAACATAACATCTTTGGCGGAGATCATAAAGTATTGGCAGTGATAATATTGACAATGATTGTGATAATGATAATAATAGTAATGATGAGAATAATGATAATGATAATAACAATGATAATGGTAATAATACTTTTGTTATTAATGGTAACGATGATAATGATGATGATAAAAACAACGGCAGCTATAATAATAGTAATAATGATAATGATAATAAAGCAACATGATATGGAAAATAATGATGATGATAATGACGATAATAAATGTAACAGTAATAATGATAGTAATAATAGTAATCATAATTATGATAGTCGTAATAATGATAATAATAATGAAATAACTATGATAATAATAATCACGATAATGATAATGGAAAATTCACATAGATTCGCAATATGATGTCTCTATGCTTGTGTTCTTGCTTGCGTGCATGTGTGTGAGTGCGATTCATTACTATTATGTTGGTGACCATCACCCCAACATACATCAGAATGTGTTTTGAACTCCGCAGTCCCATTAAATATCATTTCAGGTGTAACAGTTTTCACAAAAAAGGAAGTGACTCTTAACAAATGAAATGTCAATGCCCGCATTCTGTGCAACTTTAACGCGTGAACAATGGATCGAGCGCGCTAAACCTAAGCAGAACTTTGGTAATAATAATCATTATGATGATATAACAAGATTAAGCTTCCTTTGAGCCTGAATTGTATGAATTGCGATTGGAAATGCCCTTTGTGTTCCATCTTGTACTAATGAGTACTAATATAGTGTTAATTACGCCTATAGATAGATACGTCCTTTCTTGGTAGAGCATGTGCAATTCCATGGTAATGTGATGTTAAAGTATATTAAAGTTAGACAAAAATCCTGGTGTGACACTACACTCTCTCTCTCTCTCTCTCTCTCTCTCTCTCTCTCTCTCTCTCTCTCTCTCTCTCTCTCTCTCTCTCTCTCTCTCTCTCTCTCTCTCTCTCTCTCTCTCTCTCTCTCTCTCTCTCTCCTCTCCCTCTCCCTCTCCTCTCCCTCTCCCTCTCCCTCCCTCTCCCTCCTCTCCCTTTTCCTCTCCCTCTCTCTCTCTCTCTCTTTCCCTATTTCTCTCACTCTCTCTCTCCCTATTTCTCTTCCCCCCCCCTCTCTCTCTCTCTCCCTCTCTTTCTCCCCCACTCTCAGGTGAAAAAAATTCAGGGCGAGAGAGCATCCCTCCTAAAGCCTTATTATCTTTGTCAACTTTCCTATTTGGTTTGGAGCGAGAGAGGAAAGACCAACAGCCACTATATTGCCGATAAGTGAATGTTTGTTTTCATACAAACTTTTATAGCGTTTTAGATGCTACGCTGTGTTCCCAGTTTCTGTGATTCATTTTCCTCTTTTTTACAGTTGGAGAATCTGAATTGATTATCTAAAGAATAAGGTAAATTGATTATGTAAAGGATGTATCTATCTATTTATTATAGAAGACCTGTAAGGCCTCGGTTGTTGCAAAATTTGGTTGCTATTAGCTTAAATATTCCTTGGTTCAGTCGCAATATATTATCTTTGGTATATGCGGCGACTGGTTAAAAATATTCAGAGGAATATTATCTCTTCTCAGAAAGACTAGATTCCCTATTTTCTATCATTATCATCAACTTTTATTTCATATCTATGCATCATTACCTTTCTTAATTATTCTCTTGGTGTCATTCTTATTGTTTTATTATTATTATTGTTATTATTCATTTTTTTATTCATTTCCTTTTGAACTTCTGTCTTGACTCCCCTTACGTGATCCCACTAGTCCCCCCTCGCAACCCCCCCCCCCCCCCCCACTATCTCTCTCTCTCTTCTCTTTCTCTCTCTCTCTCCTCTCTCTCTCTCTCTCTCTCTCTCTCTTCTCTCTCTCTCTCTCTCTCTCTCTCTCTCTCTCTCTCTCTCTCTCTCTCTCTTTCTTTCTTCTTTCTCTCTCTTCTCTCTCTTCTTCTCTTCTCTCTCTCTCTCTCTCTCTCTCTCTCTCTCTCTCTCTCTCTCTCTCTCTCTCTCTCTCTCTCTCTCTCTCTCTTCTCTCTCTCTCTCTCTCTCTCTCTCTTCTCTCTCTCTTTCTTTCTTTCTTTCTCTCTCTCTCTCTCCTCTCTCTTCTCTCTCTCTCTCTCTCTCTCTCTCTCCCCTCACTCGTCATCTGCCGCACAAACTCGAGATCCAAAAGTAGCCCCGAATCCGACCCTCGCCAAGTCAGACCCGCCGGAAACCCCAAACGGTTTCGGAAAATACACCGCTTCGAGAATCCCCTCCCCCCCCCCACCCCCTCCCCCGCCCTTACCCAAGCCCCCTTCCCGCTAAACCTTCGTACACCACCCCTCCTCCCCCCCTCCCCCAACCCCTTTACCAAGCCCCCCTACCCGCTAAACCTCCGTAAACCACCCCCTCCTCCCTCCCTCCCCCAACCCCTCCCCCCCTTCCCGTTATACCCAAAAACCACCGCCTCCACCACCCCCTCCCTCCCCCCCCTGCCCCCTTCCACAGACAACTGCCACATCTCAGCTGTTGTTGGACTGATTCGGTCGGTAAACAACTCTAATCCGTCGGCGGTTGAACAGATTCGGGAAACGAGAAAAATATTATTGAATTCTGAAAAGTGTGAAAAAGACGAGTATGTTTACGTGAATCAGTCATCGTAGTTTCATTTGTTTTACTTTAATTTCTCTGTTCAGTGTACGTATATGTTAATGTACATAGCTATATACATACATACCTATCTAGCTAATTACTCTGTCTAAATATACATATATATATATATATCTATATATATATATATCCTATATATATATATATACTATACATAATTATATACTACTATATATATATATATATAATATATATATATATATATATATATTATATATACTATATATATATGTATATATATTAATATATATATATTATACAACACACACACAACACACATATATATAATATATATATATATAATATATATATATATATATATAATATATATAATATATATATATATATATATATATATATACATATATATATACATATATATATATAATATTATATATATATATTATATATACATATATATTTATATATATATATACCCACATACTGAGGCACATATCTATGGGTGTATTTTTGTGTGTGTAAATGAAACTGAATCATAACGGAAGCCGCCAACTTCCATATCAGTTATATTGTCGCACACACACACAACATGCGCACATACTCTAATATAATGAATACATATATATGTATGATATAAATATATGTGTGATACCATGTATTATATCAGATATATATATATAATATAAATATATATACATATATACTATCATATATATATATTAATTATATATATATATATATATAATAATATAAATATATTATATATATTATGATATATATAATATACTATATATATATTACCTCTCGAAACGAGCCAAAAACCGTGCCGACCCACCATAGATAAGCGAGGACGCAAATGATATAAAGGCAACTGGCAGATAAGCACGCGCGTACAGGGGAGAGAGGCTAATCGACTTGTACGTCAGAGAACTGACGATAGTTGCGCTGCAGGAATAGGTACGCTGTCGGAGCTCAGCGGGGCGAGGGAGGCCTGCCGATTGAATGCCAAGGACTAATTTCTGAAGATGAGGGCTTTTAGGAGAGATTGAAGAAAGGGAAAGGAGGGTCAGTACGGACCCCTTTTTGGAAGATGCTGATGCGTGTGTGAGTGACTGGTTAGCTCTATCTTTCTTACTTTCTTTCTTTCTCTCTCTCTCTCTCTCTCTCTCTCTCTCTCTCTCTCTCTCTCTCTCTCTCTCTCTCTCTCTCTCTCTCTCTCTCTCTCTCTCTCTCTCTCTCTCTTCTTTCTCTCTCTCTCTCCTCTCTCTCTCTCTCTTCTCTCTCTCTCTCTCTCTCTCTCTCTCTCTCTCTCTTCTCTCTCTCTCTCCTCTCTCTCTCTCTCTCTCTCTCTCTCTCTCTCTCTCTCTCACACACACACACACACACACAACCACACACACACACACACAATGAATGTTACTATCATTAATAGTAGCAGTAGAGTTAGAGTGTAGTA
>NW_020868373.1:515724-518224 GCF_003789085.1 Penaeus vannamei
GAAAGAAGAGGGTAGGAATGTAAAAAAAAAAAGAAAGAAAGAAAAAAAAAAGATCGTATATGTTTTTTTAATTCTCAATTTCTTTTCAATGAATGTCTGGCATTGTTTAGCCTAATGCTCCAGTAAACACGACTTTTCATAATCAATTGGTGACACAACCAAGTGTTTTGCCACAGTTGTTTTTGTTCAAAATTGCTGTTCATTAGTAGCTCGAATGAGAGTGAAACTGCAGAACTCGATTGCAAGCCGCCGGGTTCTGAGGTAATGGAGCGTTATTTACAACAAGACCTCGATGAATACTTTTTAAAAATTCTTTCGATGCTCCCTCTTCAGCGAAGTCTAGATGCTTCGAAACTGCATTTAAGCGAAAGCGTTCTACTAACTTTGAACGTTATTTTCGACACTGAGAAAAGGTCTTTCGAGATTAAGGCACGATTGTGGTTATTAAGATACTATTTTTCTTTCTTTCTTTTACCAATAACTTTCGGTTTTCAACAATACTCTTGACCTCGCGGGATATTTACATAAAGAAAAAGATTAAGAAAAAGATGTAGAACACAAACGAGAAAAGTTCCAGCGGACGAGAACCAGGAGCGGCAACGGCATACAAACGAGGCCCTTGGAGAGGGGCGGAGATCGTGATGGGCGACGGCTGCTGAGGAGTCTTGTCACGCCCCAAAGACAACGCGAAGACAGCAGCTCTGACAGCCGAAGGACCGTATGGGGACTGATGCTTCCACGTTCACTAAAGGCTGTTTTTTATTAAGCCAGATGACGGCAGAGGTCCAACTGTTGGGCTGTTGTGATAGTAATTGCGACCGATCAATGCCGCTATAACATTCTTGTTTACCTTTTTGAATAATTTAAATATAAAGTGATAGTAACTGCAGTGACACCCCTCATTCTGGCTGTTTCGTTTCATTCTTTATTCAGCCAGAAACGATCCTTTCAAATATCAAGCAGATTATCTAATGGTTGGTCTCAATTTCCCTTCTCTTTTGACGCCTCAGCCCCCGGTGAGTCGAAAGAGAAGAAAAAAATCAAAACCCGAAATTTGAGTTTATTATTGTACAAGTTCCTGTCTCGAAAGTAGCTTCAGAAATCCGCTAAAAGACAGAATTAAAAGTAATCCTATGCACGTTCATTTTTATTTAACCAATGTAATTGTTTAATTTTTCGAGAGTAGCTTATTGAAGAAGCCAGTCATAAAGAAAAAATAATGTCAGGGGCGCACACACACACACACACACACACACACACACACACACACACACACCTGTGTGTGCGTGTGTGTTCGCATGCATGAACATATACTACATTGTAGTTGCCTTCCCTTCTTGAGCGGGTCCTGTTCATCTCTTCCCTCCAGGTTCCCTTCGTCGTGGCTGGCAAGTCGAGGGGATTTGATGGGGAGAGAGCAATAAGCGTAGTTGCCATGTCTGTCAGCGTTTTTCGTTGGCATCTGATGCCTTAGCTGAGTGACGGGTCCTTCAGGGAAAAAGTGTTAAATCAACTTGATTTTTTATTACATGTACCTGTCATTTTTTAAATTCTTGTTTGTGATTTCTCTTTACGTAAAGTTCGTTGCCACAGACCTACAAATATGTGCTTTTGCTTATTAATAGTATATGTCTTAAAGACTATTTGTCACCCAGTCATTAAGGCAGGTGCTCTTTAGGTTATCTCCTAAGTCAGAGTTGCTACGGTTCGGCAATATTTCAATAAAATAACAATCTTTCGTTTGTTGGGTTACTAGCTAAACGGACTTCGCTAAGTTGAAGTTGCCACCAGCTGGACAAGGAGCAGGACACCACAACACACCTGGTTATTTCAAGATATTATTGACAAGGCAGTTTTAAAACAAGATGATTAGATTTCTCATTCAATGCTATTTGGAACTGCCTCTCATGTAAGATGATGTAAACTAAGGATACAACCGCTATTGCGCTCTCGTCTTCTCCATTCAGCGAGGCAGCGGATATCTGTACGATCATTGCCAAGGGTGGATCAGTGGGGAATGGAACTGAACCTCGCCAGAACGTTTAAGCCTCTTATCATGAGATTGAATAAACTTCTCGTTCATCACGAGTTAATAATTCACCTATTACAGGCCACCGTTCTTTGAAGCTGCAGTGCGCAAATATTGTTTTAGTTAACTGCAAGTACACAAAGACCTAATTCATAACTGTGCTATTTCTCGGCGTAATGAGTAGATCCGAGGGTTCATAATGGGGAACGGTTTTCAAACATATGTTTAAACTGTAAGACTTACAAAGCATAAGTTGGAAAGGGGTGATGCTTATTTAATACTCAATAGCACGGGGCAGCAAAATACAGACCATTTTTGGAACGGAAATGCTCCTCACACACCACAGAAATCAAAGACATGAATTGGTTAAAGCAGTTTATTTCTGTCAAAGGGTTACGTAAGTCTATTGCCGTCCCAATATCAATTCTACAATCAGCTAAACCAAGTAAACAGGATCAACTCGTTTCAAAA
>NW_020868374.1:0-5000 GCF_003789085.1 Penaeus vannamei
GGGAGGGGGTGGGGGAGGGGGAGATTAACTGCTAGTAAGTGATATGATATGATCTGGTGTAGTGCTATGAAAATCTCGCTTTGAAGTTTGATCTGTCTGTCTGATTATTTTATCTCTCTGGTTGTTTGTCTAAAGGTTGATTTATCTAGGTGTATGTATATCTACTGTCTGTCTCTCTCTCTTTATTTGTCTATCTATCTATCTATCTGTCTGTCAATATGTTGATCTATCTACTCTCTAGCTCTCTATCTGTCTGTCAGTCTTCCTGTTTGTTTGTCTATCTATATATCTATTTATCTATCTATATATCTATCTACCGATCGCCCCCAAAAATCGAAACAACGAAATTTGCAAAACAACGTAGTTTCATCAACAGTTTTTCCTTCGGCTTTGTTCACCATTACGAAAATTCATCTTGTCAGCTGTTCAAATTCTTAACTCGGCGCGGTGTAAATCATGCTTCACATTGTATGAAAAGTCCTGAGAAACGTTAAAGGGGAAAATTGGCCTTTAAATAGAGCACAGACGACCGCATGCTTTTATCTTTTAGTCTTTCTGTCACAAACATTAATTGGAGCTATAAAAAAAGCAGTATTTAAACGGTATAAAAAGTCCTTCAACCAAAAACATAAAAAAAAACAAGTGATATGCCACTTTTATTGAAGACAAAACCATAAAAAAAATCTTATGTTACATTAAAAGAAGAAAAAAAGTAAAAAAAAAANATATATATATATATATTATTAATATAATATATTATATATATATATATATATATATATATATATATATATATATATATATATATATATATATATAATATATATATATATATATATATATATATATATATATATATATATATATATATATATATATATATATATATATATATATACTAGCAGAATAGCAAAATGAAAATCATGCAAGAAACATCAAGGCAGCATAACAATAGGAGCAACAACAACAACAACAGGAAACACACACAAAAGATATGTCAAACCAGACGACGCAAAAAAAAAAAAAAAAAAAAAAAAAAAAAAAAAAAAAAAAAAAAAAAGGAAAACAAAATGAAATTAAACTCGATAATGAGAGGAAAATGATCTTCCACCATCTTCCTTTTCCTCGGTCCATTTCCCGAGGGACTAACCTGTTTAGTCCCAAAGTGAACAAAAATTCGATCTAATTGCTGGCTGATTGTGAATAAAACGGCATTTTTTGGAAGCTGTGGAAACTCTGCGTCAATCTCTCGAGAGAATGTGAGAAGGGGAGAGAGAGAGAGAGAATGTGAGAGTGAAGAGGAGAGAGACGGAGAGAGAGAGAGAAGAGAAAAGAGGAGATGAGAGAGAGAGAGAGAGACAGGGAGAGAGAGAGAGGAAGAAGAAAGAGAGAGAGAGGGAGATAGAGAAAGCGGAGGGAGATAGATAGATAGAGAGAGAGAGTGAGTGAAGTAGGAGAGAGCAGTGAGAGAGGAGAGAAAGAGAGAGAGAGAAAGAGAGGGGCAGAAGGGAGAGGAGGTGAGAGAGAAAGAAAGAGAAAAGAAAAAGAAAGACAAAGTAAAGAGAGAGAAAGAAAAAGAGAAAAAGAAAAAGAAATAAAAACAGAAAGAAAAAGAAAGATAACGAGAAAGAGAGAGACGAATCGAGAAAGGTTTCGCATCCCTCAGCCCGAACCGGTGACTCCAGCAGAGATTGGAGCTCTCGCACTCGGCTGCACGTGTTCCGAGAAACCATTCTTCCAGTATTTTTTGTTTTATTTATTCATTTATTGTATGTTTATGGAATTCAGTATAACTGTTATTCGTTGTAATTACTGTCAGTTATGATGTATTCATTATAAATTATGTTTTCGTGATTATCATTATTATTATATTTATTATTGTTATTTGATGATCATGTTAATAATGATAGTGGCAATAAAAGGATCACCATAATAATGAAGAAATAATAATGAAAAAATAGTAATGATGATGACAGTAGGGACAATAATTGATAATAATGGTAATGATACAAGAAAGCAAAAATAATAAACATAAATATGATAATGACAATCTAATAAATATGATGATAATAATGTAATAACGAAGATAATTATAACCACAGTAATGATATCAATGATGATAATAATAATAATGTAAATTATAATAATAGTCATAATGATATTAATAATAAAACAATAACAACATCTACAACAATTACAGGAATAGTAATGATAATGTTAATGATATAAATAATAACGAGAAATAACGAAAGATAATAGTACCAACAATGATAATGATATGGAATGATAATGATAACAAAAATTATATTAATAATGATAATGACAATGATAATAAAAATTATTGTAATGATGATAATGATATCAATAGTAACATTTGAGAATCCTGCAGTCCATATTTATAATGGTAATGATAAGAACAGCAACTCTGATAATGACAATGATAATGATACTAGGAATAATGATGAAGATATGGGTAATCAAAAGGGTAATAATTATAGTGATAATGATAATGGTGACATTAATAGTAGTAATAGTAGTAACAAGGATAATGATGAAAGTACTGATAATAATAATGATGCTCGTGATTATGATGATGATAACAAGATAATGATAATATATTATCCTCATAAGCTTTGCCCTTATTTAATAGTTGTTACTAGATCATTAACAAAATGATCAAAATAACAATGAAATTACATTACTGATCGTACTAAGATTAATAACGACAATGATGATGAGCGTGATGATAATGATTATTATGATGATGATGATATGATAATAATAATAATGATAACAGTGATTGCAATAGTAATAGTAATAATGACAATAATAATTAGGATAATAATTATAGTAATAATGGCAATAAAAAAACGAATGACAATGATAATGGTGAAAATGATAATAAGAATGAAAACAGATATGATAGTAATTATAACAAGATTAGAAATAAAGATGATATTGATGATAATAGTGATAGTAATAAGGATGATAATGATTAAGAATTAACAATAACTATAAAGGGTGATGATGAATGATAATAATGATAAGGATAATGATGGTAATAACAATAGCAATGATGATGATGATAAGGATAATAATAATAATTATAATAGTAATAATAATGATAATGATATTTATAATGATGATAATAACAATAAAAATATTAATAATAATAATAAGAGTAAGAATGATAATAGTAATTTCAGCGATAGCAGTGATGATGATAATGAATATGATAATGTTCATGATTATGATAATAATAGTAATAACTACTTCAATAGCAATAATGATAATAATAGTTATATTTATGACAGTAACAACAACAACAATAATTAACGTTAATAACAGTAATAATAATATTAATAATGACAGTATTAAAAAATGATAATGATGATGGTAATAGTAATAGTTAAAAACAATTGTATACAATGATAAGAGTAATATAAAAAGATAACGATAATAAAAATGATTTAATGATAATAGGAATCAATGGTAATAATGATATGAAATAACGATAATGATGAAAAAATATAATAAATAATGTAATGATAATAATAATAATAATAAAAATAGTTGTAGCAGTAATAAAGATAATGGCAATAATATCCGCAGTAGTAATGATAATAATGATAATAATAAAATTACGACGATCATAATGTTACTACTACTACTATTACTACTAACAACAATGATGATGCTGATTTCAATTACTCTAGATAATGATAATATGATAATGATAATAATACCAATGATAATGATAATAATGGTAGTAATAGCAGTGGTAGTAGTGATAAAAAATGACGATAATAATATTACTACCTCTACTACTACTACCACCACCATTACTACTACTACTCCTAGTAATGATGATAATATGAAGACACTGACAATAGAATAATGACAATACTACTACTATCATTATATAATTGATAATGTTCTTATTATCATAATAATTGAAATTATCATTATTGCTATTTTCATCATCATCATAATCATTAATATTTTCATTTTCATTGTCATTACCATTACCATTCCCATTATCATTATCATTACCATTAACATAATAATTTTCATCATCATCATCATAATCTGTATTGTCATTATCATCTAGATCCAGAAGAACAACAAATAAAAGAAATAGAGGATAATCCATATCTGACAGAAGAAAAAACAACCCAAGAGATAACCAGAGAAAGAAAAATAGAGTCTGATAGATAATTAGATAGACAGAATTGGAGAGGGGGAAAATAGATAGAAAAAAATGCGATAGAAAGTGAGGTGCGGCACCTTCAACCCAGCCAACCAAGCAGAAAATGGGTCCGGCCGCCATGTCATTAATGTCTCTCTCGCTCTCTCTTCTTTCTCTCTGTCTCTCTTTCTCTTCTTTCTTTGTTCTGTCTCTCTCTTCTTTCTCTTCTCTCTTTCTCTGTCTGTCTGTCTCTCTCTTCTCTCTCTCTCTCTTCTCTCTCTCTCTCTCTCTCTCTCTCTCTCTCTCTCTCTCTCTCTCTTCTCTCCTCTCTCTCTCTCTCTCTTCTCTCTCTCTTCTCTCTCTCTCCTCTCCCTCCTCTTGCTCTCGCCTCTCTTCTCTCTCATGTTCTTTCTCCCTCCCTCCTTCCCTTCCTTCTTCATTCTTCCTTCCCTCTCCTCCTTCTCTCCTCCTCGCTCTCTCTCTCTCTCCTGTCTTCTCTCTCTCTCGCTCTCTCCTCTTCCCTTTTCTCCTCTCACTCTCTCCCCTCTTCTCCTTCCTTCTCACTTCCTTCTCTCTCTCTCCTCTCCCTTCTCTCTCTCGCTCTCTCTCTCCTTCCTCTTCTCTCCTCTCCTTGCTGTCTCCCTCCCTCCTCCTCCTCTCCTTCCTCCTCTCCTCCTTCCTCTTCTCTTCCTTCCTCTCTCCCTCTCTCTCCTCCTTTCTCACTTCCTCGCTCTCTCCCCTTCTCTCCTCCTTCCCTCTTCCCTTCTCTCCTCCTCGCTCTCTCCCCTCTCTTTCCCAGGCTTTCTCTCCT
>NW_020868374.1:20000-22500 GCF_003789085.1 Penaeus vannamei
CATACACACACACACACACAGGCACGCACGCACAGACACATGCACGCACGCACGTACACACGCACACACACACACACACACACACACACACACACACACACACACACACAGAACTGGGAGCAGAAACTTTATGATACTGCGCCTGTTGTTATCATAATTTTCAAAAACGATGGAGAAAGAGAGCCAAGTTTGAGTAGCAAAAGTAGAGGGCTGACCCCCACTCCACACACCCCTCCCATCCCCCCTTACTTCTCCTCCTTCCCACCTCCCCTCTTATCTTAAATATTTTTTTCTCTCTCCCTCCCCCTTCTCTCCCTCTCTTCCTTCTCTTTCTCTCCCTCTTCCCTCCTTTCTCTCCCTCGTCCTTCCTTTTCTCTCCCTCTTCCCTCCCTTTCCTGTCCTTCCCTCCCTTCTCTCCCTTTCCCTCTCCTTTTTCTCTCCCTCTCTCCCTTCCCTCTCCTCTCAGCCCCCTTCACATCTCCCTCAATGTCAAGTCATTCTCCCCCTCCTCTCCCTCCTCCTCAGGCCCTTTTTCTCCCCCTTCCCCCAACAACCTCCAACAATCTTGTATTCTCTTCCTTCGCTGCGCCCCCACTAACCCTTTCCCCAAGCAATCCCCTCCCCAACCTCTACCAACTCCCCACATAACGCCGAGCTCTTCCCTTACTCTGCAGTTCCCCCACCATCCCCTGAAACTCCCCTCCCCCCCACTTCCTTCGGCTAAAGCACATCTCGCCCCCAACATTCCCCGCAGGCTTCTTCTTAAATCCACCTCAGTCTCTCCCCCCCACCCTTTGTATCCTCCTACATCAATTTCTCCACCGCAATCTCTTCCCTCACTACCTCCCACCTCAGTCTCATTCCGCTCATTTTCCCCTACCTCAGTCTCCCCCACCTCCACCCTCCCTCACTCACTTCCCATCCCTGAGTTCCCCACGGAGAAGGAGGAATCCAGCCCTTATGCCAACAGCCCCCCCCACTCTGTATGCATCCCCGGGTTCGAGCACGATTTCTCTCACCCAGCGCCATCCTCCTGGCAACATCATAGATCGCCTCCAGCCACCTTCTATCTCCTCTCGCACCACTTCCGACATTTCTTGCTCTCTGCTTGGGATGTCCCCCGACTCAGGGCTCGCGGCCGCCGCACGGTGCTCCCACTCTCATCTCTTCACGTTGCCTTTTTCTATCCTTCCCTATTACTTTTTCTTTTTCTTCTATCTTTGTCTCATACTTTTCCTCACCACTTATCCTTTTTTCTTTTTGTTCTGCCTCTCTGCTCTCCTCTTTTTTCTTCCTTTTGTGTTTTTTGTTGCCCTCTACTGTAATATCCCTTTTCAGTCCCTCTGCCATACCCATCTCTGATTTTTTTTTTCTATGTCCCATCACTGTCGCATAGCCCCTGGTCTCCTCCCTCTCCTTTTCTCTCCTCTGTGCTTCCCGTGCGCTTACCATGGGTTCCTCACCTGTGTTCCGTGTTTCTGTTTTATTCAGTTGTTTGTCGTCGTCCTTCCTCTCATTCTCCCTCTTGGGGTTTTTTTTGAATTCTTTGTCGTTTTTTCCCCTTTCCTCTTTCTCTGCGCTTCTCTTTCTTCTCTGTCCGCTGTTCGCTTTTGTCCTTTTCTCGGTCGTCATGGTTGATCAGCTCGCTTGTTCGTTTGCTTTTAATTATTTTTCTTTGGTTTTTTTCTTGCCTTTTCCTTTCTCTCTATTCTGGTTTTTTTTACTTTGTGCGTTCTTATTTCCTGTCTGCCTTTGTCGGGGTATTTTGTTCCTATCTCTATCATATGCTAATCTATACTTCTCAGCTCTAGTGTTATTATTAATTTTTTTATCCATTTGATTTTCTTCTTTATCTCTCTCGCTCTCTCCTCTATTCTGATTGTTTTTTTTTATGAATCTTCGTTCCTCTGTCTGTTGTTTTGCGGTCACCTTTTGAGATATACTTGGTCTGTCTGTCTGTCTTTCATCTATTTCTGGTCTCGGTTTTTTCAGTTTTCTTATTATTTTCATCATCGTCGTTCATATCTCCTCTCTCTCTAATCATCTATCTATTCCTATCCTATCTATCTATTCTATCTATCCCCGTTTCTTAATGCTAGAAATCTATTCTATCTGTTCCTCTCTGTTTCAGACTCTCATTTCTCGCTAATCTGTATAGTCTCCCTCGCCTCTTTCCTCTGTACGATCTCCGTCGTCTCATCTGCTCCTCTCTCGTCATCTCTCCGAGTCGTTCCGCTCGATCTCTCCTCATTCTCTCTCCTCCTCTCCTCTCTCGTCTCTCTCTCATCTCTATCTCTCCGTCTCGCTCTCATTCCGTCCTCTCTGTCTCATGTCTCTGTCTCTGTGGTCCTGTCTCATGTCCTCCTCTCTCTCGTCGTCGTCTGTTCTCTCCCATCATCCTCGTCATCATCTCTCTGTCGTCTTGGTCGCTCTCTCCGATCTTCTCTCCTCGCTCTCTCTCGTCTCCTCGTCTCTCTCATCTCGTCTCTCACGTCGATCT
>NW_020868374.1:33167-35667 GCF_003789085.1 Penaeus vannamei
TCTCTCTCTCTCTCTCTCTCCTCTGTCTGTCTCTCTCTCTCTGTCTCCTCCCTCTCTCTCCCTCTCCCCCCTCTCTCTGTATGTGTGAGTATATGTGTGTGTGTTATCTCTTTATTTATTTTTTTTATCAATACTCAGACTAATCTGTTTATCTAGTTTTATGTCTTTCTATTTGCTCACTAGACGTTTAGGTTTTACTTCTAGAACCTTCTTTATTTTGAAGAAAAAGGGTAAAATGTGTCTTTATTTTTCCTAAATTTCCTCCTCTCCGTCTAAGGCATATTTACTCACCTAAATTCACTTCCATTTTTTAGCATATACGAAACTTATCAATATCTTCTCTGATGTATTATCTATATAAGGTTGGTCATTTAACATATTCTATCCTATATCATCTGTCTGTCTCTCTGTCTCTCTCTCTGTCTGTCTGTCTGTCTCTGTCTATCTGTCTCTGTCTGTCTGTCTATCTCCTATCTATCTCCCTCTCTCTCTTCTTCTCTTTTTCTTTCTGTCTCTCTGTTGGCTTTCTCCCCACTTTGCCCCTCTTTCTCTTTCTCTTTCTTTCTTTCTCCCCTTTCCCACCCTCTTCCCTTCCCTCTCTCCCCCTATACTACATCTAAAATTCCCTCTTAATCCCTCCTCTTTCAATCCTCGGTTTCAATCCTATTCCCTCTCTTTACTCCCCCTTTCGCCCTCACCCCTTTATCCGAGAGAAATGGCACGGGGGAACATGGCACTGGATAAACGAACGGCCACGCATAACAACAACAATGGAGATGGCCGCTTCAAGAGAGTGACTGTGGTTATTATTGGTTATGCCCCCTCTCTCGTCTCCCTCTCTGTCTCTATCTATCTGTTTTCCCCTCTCTGTCTGTCTGTCTGGCTCTCCGTCCCTTTCGTTTCTCTCTCTTATATGTCTCTGTCTCTGTCTCTCTCTGTCTCTGTCTCTCTCTCTCTCTCTCTCTCTCTCTTCTCTCTCTCTCTCTCTCTCTCTCTCTCTCTCTCTCTCTCTCTCTCTCTCTCTCTCTCTCTCTCTCTCTCCTCTCTCTCTCTCTCTCTCCTCTCTCTCTTCTCCTCTCTCTCTCTTCTCTTCTCTCTCTCTCTCTTCTTTCTTTCTTTCTTTCTCTCTCTCTTATTATTTTCCTCCCTTCTGTCTGTTTGTCTGTCTGTCTCTCCGTCCCTCCTCGCTTCCTTGTTCTATGTCTCTGTATGTATCGCTCTCTCTCTCTCTCTCTCTCTCTCTCTCTCTCTCTCTCTCTCTCTCTCTCTCTCTCTCTCTCTCTCTCTCTCTCTCTCTCTCTCTCTCTCTCTCTCTCTCTCTCTCTCTCTCTCTCTCTCTTCTCTCTCTCTCTCTCTCTCTCTCTCTCTCTCTCTCTCTCTCTCTCTCTCTCTCTCTCTCTCTCTCTCTCTCTTCTCTCTCTCTCTCTCTCTCTCTCTCTCTCTCCTCACACTCACTTACTCACTCTCATTCACTCTTTCTTTTCCGCCTTATTCTTTGTCTCTTGTCCCTATCTTTTTCTCTGTCTGTGTGTCTCTATCCTCTCTCTTTGTCTCTCTCTCTCTCTCCCACTCTCTATTTTCCCTTGTCTGTCTGTCTATCTCTCCGTCCCTCCGCTTTCTTACTCTTTTTGCCCCCCCACCCCACCCCACCCTCTCTCTCTCTCTCTCTCTCTCTCTCTCTCTCTCTCTCCTCTCTCTCTCTCTCTCTCTCTCTCTCTCTCTCTCTCTCTCTCTCTCTCTCTCTCTCTCTCTCTCTCCCTCTCTCTCCCTTCCCTCCCTCTCCTTCCCTCCTCCCTCTCCCTCTCCCTCTCCCTCTCCCCTCTCCCCTCTCCTCCCCTCTCCCTCTCCCTCTCTCCTCCTCCCTCTTCCTCTCCTCTCCTCCCTTCCCTCCCTCTCCCTCCCTCCCCTCTCTCTCTCCCTCTCCCTCCCTCTCTCTCCCTCTCTCTCTCTCTCTCCTCTCCCCTCCCTCTTTCTATCCATCTATCTATCTATCTCGCTTATGCCTGTGAAGTACCCCGGCTGGTCACTGATGGCGTTTTGTAATGAATTAATGGACAGAGTGAATCCTCGCCCGTGCTCTCTCCCTCTTTATTTCTTTTTTCCTATTTCCATTTCCGAGCATTAGACTCTTTGATGCTTCTCTATTTTGGTGCCTTTATTTCTTAATTTATTTTTTTATGTTTTTTTTTATTTATTATTTGGATGTATTAAAATCTTGTTGTTGTGTATCTCTTCTTGTATTCTCGTTTTGTTTTTTCTTATTATTTGTTTGGATTTTTTTTTTTCAGTTCTCTTTGTTTGATCTTCTTCCCTTCTTTGTCTACTTCCATTATTTCATTCTCCCAATCTCTTATTTGCTTTCTTTTTCAGTCTTCTTCTGTCCCCTCTCTTTATTTTTCTCTTTCTATGTTTCCACTCTGTTTGCCCCTCCCCCCTCTCTCCTCCTTCTCTCTTCATGTCCTTCACTCTCCTTCCACCACTGTCCACGCCTTTCCTCCCC
>NW_020868374.1:45667-48167 GCF_003789085.1 Penaeus vannamei
GCCCTTTTTCTTCTCCTTTATTAACAGAAGTGTTTGCGTGTGGGTTTGTCAGCCACTGTTGTCAGCATCTCCCCGCGTGAGATGAGAAGGAGCCTGACGCTTTTTGGCTGCGAAAATAACACCATTGGATCAGCCTTTAACGTGTCTCTTCTTTTTCTTTCTTTATTGCAGCTTATTCCTTTGTTTCCATTCGTTAAATAACCTCTTATCTGAACTGCTTTCAGGTACTTCTCTGGGAATATTAATCTGGCGGGTGTTCGTAGCTATTGATTATTTCCGTGATACTTTTGTTCCAAGGAAACCTCTTGGACAAGACTAATAAGATTCTCCTCAAACCATTTCAGGAACTTAGTATTCTGTTAAAAAAAACTCTATTGGTATGGTAGATCACTAATAATCAACTTATCATCCACTGACTCCTTAATTAAATCTTATCCATCAAACTTTTATCTAAATCCAAGTTCAAAAGGAGAAAGGAACTAATCCCCTCAACCTCACCACCAACATCAAACCCCACCTCCGAGATATATATATATATATATATATATATATATATATATATATATATATATATATATATATATATATATATATATATATATATATATATATATATAAGTCTAAGTAGTAGAACTAACCCACTAACCCACTAAACAGTAACCACTCCCCACCATCGACTACCCATCTCCCCCCCCCCCAAAAAAAAAAAAACACACATATATATATATTCCGAAACTAACTCACTAACCGCCTTCACTCCCCGCCGTAGTGTCCTCGTCGGATTCGCACAGCAAGCTGAGAGGAGAACTCGGTCGCGGAAACGGCATCCCTTCGAGCGGTTCGTCCAAAGACCTGAATGGTTCGCAAGTGACCCTCGACTCCTCATCGCCAGGAGTAGTAGGAGTAGCATCAGGAGGAGGCGCTGGTGGTGGAGGAGGAGGAGGAGGTAGCAACGCGGTCTCATCCAGTAGTTCCATAGTGCCCGATGCCTTTACTGCAGCTGGTGCGTCAGGGAGGTGCCGGGCCGGGCCTTGGGGGGGGCCGGAGGGGCGGCTGCGAGGAGGGGAGGAGGAGGAGGAGGAGGAGGAGGAGGAGGAGGAGGAGGAGGAGGAGGAGGAGGAGGAGGAGGAGGAGGAGGAGGAGGAGGGGAGGAGGGAGGAGGAGGAGGAGGAGGAGAGGAGGAGGAGGGGGAGAAGGAGGAGGTGGAGCGGAGGGTAAAGAAGGGGGAGGAAGGGGTGAAGGAGAAGGAGGAGGAGGAGGGGGGAGAAGGAAGAGGTGGAACGGAGGGTAAAGAAGGGGGGAGAGGAGGGGTGAAGGAGGAGGAGGAGGAGGAGAGAGGAGAGGAGGAGGGGAAGAAGGAGGAGGTGGAACGGAGGGTAAAGAAGGAGGAGGTAGAATGGAGGGTGAGGAAGGGGAGGAAGGAGGAAAAGGAGGGGGAGGTGGAATGGGGGATGAAGAATGGGCGAGAGGAGGATTGGAAGAGATGGAGAAGGATGAAGAAGAGGAGGAGGGGAAGAGATGGAGAAGGAGGTGGAATGGAGGGTGAAGAGGAGGAATGGAGAAGGAGGAGGTGGCAATGAGAATGAAGAAGGGGGAAGAGGTGGAGGAGGAGGTGGAATGGCGTTGAATAAAGTGGAAGAGGCGGAGAAGGAGGAGGTAGGATAGAGAATGAAGAAGGAGGAAGAGAAGGAGCGGAGAAGGTGGAGAAAGAGGTAAAGAAGGAAAAGGGAAGCAGGAGGAGGTGGAAAACGTGATGAAGAAAGAGGAAGCAGCGGAGAAAGAGAGGATGAGAAGGAGGAAGAGGAATAAAAATGATAGGCTCTAGGGATTGCTGTGAGGAGGATAGGAAGGGGGAAATGAAGGAGGAGGAGGAGGAACTGTGGAATAAAGAGAGCAGGAGAAATAGGAAGAAGAAAAGGGGGAGGAGTAGGAGGAAGAAAGGGAGTATCGAGGAGAAGTGGTGATGAAAAAGAAGGAAGAGTAGGTGAAGGAAAAGTAGAAATTTGAAGAGATTGAGGAGGAAGAAGAAGAAGGGAGAGAAGGAGGAGGAGGTATATTAGGATGAATAAGTGGAACAGTAGGAGGAATAAGGACAGGGAAATAGTGGGAGGAAGATGAGGATGAGGAAAATGAGACAGAATGACCATAAGAAAATGGAGGAAGAGAGAGAGAACATATAGGAAACAAGTAGCACAAAGGAAGGAGGCAAATTAAGAGAAGAAAAAAGTAAAGGAATTAGGGTGGGAAAAAATGGTGAAAGTGAGGAATAGGCAGAAACGATTAAAAAGAGGGGAAGAAAGAGGAGGGCTAGGAAGAGAAGGAGGGAACAGGAGGCAAAGGATAAAAGTGAGGTAGAAATGTTGAAGGCGGGGGCAGGCCAGTGACGAAGGGTGAGAGAGAGTGTAGAAGACAGGAGAGAGAAGAGAGGGATAAGTAATGAAGAAAAATAACAGGGAAAAAAGATAGCAAAGAGATCGTCCTCATCACTTTCCTCCTTCTC
>NW_020868374.1:60667-63167 GCF_003789085.1 Penaeus vannamei
GCTTGATTTTCTGTAACTGGAGAAAAAAATAAAATGAACTTGTTTTCTCCATAAAATAATGCGAAGGCAAATCGCTTCTTTTCGTTGTCACAATTCAAGAAAAAAAAAAAAAAAAAAAAAAAAACAGGTAAATGCATCTTAATTTTTCATATTTATCGACTATCTGATTTCTGGCTCTAAGATAATTTTCTTATACAATGTATTTTTTCATAATACGAAAGAAGGAAAATGATTGTTAAATATCCTGATTTTTTAAAAATGTGAAAAGCAAGAATGTTACGATAACAAATAAACTAATTAATCTGTATCGCTTTATAAGATGAAATTCAGTTGACGATTATTCTCATTACAGTTTTTTTTTCATTTTCTTATCTTTGTACAATAACAGTTTTTTTTTTTTCTTTCATTACTTGGTAAATTTCATTTTCGTTATAAACTATTTTCCTTCCTTTAGAGCCCAGCAAGTATGTCGGATCGAAAAATCAATTCAATAATAAAATGCGATTCTCTATTATATTATATCAATATAATTGTTTTTATGCATTACATTTTCTTTTCATTTTTTTCTTTTTTTCAATTACTTTATATAAAAAAATGGAACTTGACTCAGTCTTAAACATTCTCAGGATATTTGTGAAAACTACATGGGAAGATTTTCCTAAAAATATATATATAAAAAAACGCATTGTAAACACATAAAATTGAAGATGTAAGTGCCAAAAGAGGACAAAAAAGAACTGAAAACATAAAACACAATAAAACCCTGCTAATGCAACGTTGCCAAATGAAGATTCCCAACCAACCTCGAACCTCCAGCTTCCCGCTCTCAAGTAAACGCAGTAGTTCTGAGTGGCAGCAGTGGCAGCACCTGGCAACACTGCAGCGCCTTCTATGTTTCGTGTGTACAGAAGTCTAGATGGAAGTTTCAAGTCACTTAGATTATTTGTAAGATATTTTCATTATTTCGATACTTTTTTGGTATTGCGTTTTGATCGATTTGTTTCGTATATTTTTTCTACTTTTCAAGAGAAAAGTCGATGCAATATAGAGAAAATACTCATTTCCTGCAGCATTCTGCAAGGACAGGGGTGATATAGGACCAAAATACTTTCCACGGGGGAAACAGACAGACAGAAAAATAATCCAGTCTCCCCTTTAACAGAATCATTTTATATTTCATTACAAAAAATGAATAAAAAAAATCTCATTTTCTTATATATCTTTTAGATTTAACAAGACAGAAAGAATCAATCATTTTCAATGATTTCTATGCATTTTCATCTTGATATCCTTTCCTTTCTTTGAACCCTTCCTGAACAACGTAGTTTTTAACAAAATTAAACAAACCACAAGCCCAAGTAATCAATTATACGTTTACCTATAGCGTGGTAGGTGAGTGTGCTCAGAAACACATTAGGTAAAAGTTAGTCCAGAATGTGTAGCCAGTGTGAACCCTTGATATATTACAATGTATAGTGAAGAAGATGCTACCAAAACTGCTTCAATGTGCTGTAAAAGGTAATTCAGTGTTCAGTGTATCTTCTAGGAAACTAACAACAAAAAAATACAATAAAAAATACTGTAGGGAAACGAGAGGACACGTTCTAGTTAGGTATTAAAAAAGAGAGGTGAGTTTAATGATGACAAAAAAATAAGCATGAAGTGTTATCTGCGACATTTCAAGCGTGATTCAGATGTTAGATGAAATGTCCTTTTTTTGAGACCGACCGGGATAGAATGAAATTGGTCTGGTATTGTGTTATTAGATGAAACATCAGTGTAAAGATATTTTTATGTGTGTTTTGAAGATGTTGTGGGACGCAAACACACACAAACACGTTGTGGTCCTCCTTGCTTTTATCTATCTCTCTGTTTTTCTTTTCTTTTTCTCTCTCTGCTCTGTCCCTCTCTCTGTCTTCTCTGTCTCAACTCACTCTACTCAACTCTCTCTCTCTCATTCTCTCTCTCTCTCTCACTCTCTCTCTCTCTCTCTCTCTCTCTCTCTCTCTCTCTCTCTCTCTCTCTCCTCTCTTCTCTCTCTCTCTCTCTCTCTCTCTCTCTCTCTCTCTCCTTCTCTGTCACTATCTTTCTATATCTTCTCTCTTTCTCTCTCTGACACACACAGGTACTCATACTTACGGCATAAGCACACACGCGTACAAACACACACACAGAGGAACGCGTAAACACAAGCACTCACGCACACTCAGCTAGCCATTTGCATGTGCACAGACATTTAAACACCAATGCACACAAATCTCCCAAACACTAAAACCAAGAGAAAGATTTCTAAAAATCGATAAGGGGAAAAATGGGTTCAGAAAAGAACAACCCAGATTTTGTATTCCTTTTGAAGAAGAATGTTTATTTTTTTCTAGTGTTCAATGGTAGGCTGACCTGTTCACTGCTTGTAAATCGTGTGATAAGATGTTCTATGATTTGTATCTGCTAAGATTGAATGTTGAAGTGTTTTCTATTATTTTATAATGCACATTCACCT
>NW_020868374.1:68167-70667 GCF_003789085.1 Penaeus vannamei
TCATTATCATCATCATTATCTTATCATTATCATTATTATGACTATTATTGTATCATTATTGATATCATTATCATTATTGTTTTACTTTTATGAATATTATTACTATTACTATTTGTTTTTTATATTATCTTTATTTTGTAATTTTTATTGTAATTCTTACCATTATTACTTTTATCATTACTAGAATTATTATCATTATTATTATCATAATCATTATCATTTTTACCATTATCATCATCATTATCATTATTCTAATTATTTTTATTATCAAGTTTATTCTCATTACTATCATTATTTTTTAAATCATTAATGTTTGGGTTCTTATTGTTGTTATTGTATCATTATTGTTGTTTATATTTTTGATTATTGTTATTTATACTATAAGACAAATATTAGTACTATTATCATTATCATCATAACATTATCATTATAATTATCGTTAATCATTATCTTCGTCTTTTTTATTATCATTATAACATTATCATTATAATTATCGCTATCATTATCTTTTTTTATTATCATTATTGATATTATATTATTAATTACTATTATTAGTTATTATCATTATCATTATTATTGTTATATTCATTATTGCTATTATTATTGTTACTGTTATTATTATAATTATTTTTATTCATCAATATCATTATCATTAGTACTGTTGTCATCAATGATACCATTATCCAATACTGTTATTATCATTATTTTTATTATTACTTTTATTATTATTATCACTATTATCATTAGTATTATTAGTATTATTAGTATCATTATCTTATATTATTATTACTATTATATTATTATTATTATTTATTATTATTATTATTATTATTATTATTATTATTTATTATTATTATTATTATTATTATTAGCAGCAGCAGCATTATTATCAGCAGTAGCATTATTACTTCTTTTTGTTTTTATTATATTTCATTATCATGATCCTACTAAATATCATATTTCATCAATGTCCGCTTTCTTATTATTGATATAATTATTATTTTGTTATAAGTATTGCCTCTGTAATTATTATTCTTATTATCTCTATCATTATCAATGTTATTTTTATTATTATCATCATTATCATTTTTATTATTATTACTATTATCATCAATATTACTGTGAGTATTACTATCGTTATTATTATTATTATTATCACTACTACTACTATTGTCATTGTTATTATCATTATCATTATTACTATTTATATTATTAGTATTGTCATTATTATTATTATCACCATCATTATTATTTTTATCTTGTTTGTTTGTTTTTGTTTTTACCATTATTATCATCAATATTATTATTTCTATCATTATCATTATTATCATTATTATTTTTATTATTATTATTGTTATTATTATTATTATTATTATTATTATTATCATTATTATCATAATTTTTATCATTATCATTTTTATTATATCAACATCATTATTATCATCATTGTTATTATTATTGTTATCATTATTACTATTGATATCCTTATTATTATAATTGTTATTATGATTATGATTATCTTTACTATTATTCTTATTGTTATAATCTTCACCATAATTATTGTCATTAGTTTTTTTTATATCGATATAGCAATTGCTGTTTAGATTACTCCTAAACAGCTTTCATTGAATAATTAGCTTATAGATATATAATTATGCGTAATAATATTGAGACATAATTTTTGCATTTCATTTTATCATCATAAATCATTTCATTATTTTTTTCCCTTTTCGTTATTTATTCATTCATTATTGTTAATCATTATATTATTATTATTATTATTATATTATTATTATTTATTATTTATTATTATTATCATTTTATTACTATTATTATCGTTATTATTATCATCATCATCTGTTGTGTACTCTCCTTTTTGCGTTCGCTTTCCTATTTCTTCTTTGTGTGATATTTATCTTAGTTTCTCTCTTTTTTCAATTATTATGTTAACTCGTATTCTCCTTCTGTATTTTCTTTGTTTTTTTTCATTCGTTCACTTATTTTTCTTCCATGCTATATAATGTTCTTGATTCAGGTTGTTTTATTTAGCTTGCATTCTTCTTCTTATAGAATTAGCATAGTTTTAGTTTTCCTATTTCATCTGTTCTGTGTTTGTTTGTTTGTTTGTTTTTTCGTAGTATCATTAGCACCCTTTTCGTGTTTTTGTGTTTAATTAACGGTCGTGCTATTTATACCTTGCTATGAGAATCACACCTCTGCATCAGCTGTTTTTTGGGTCTAAGATTAGAAATAGAAAATGTGAGCAAATGAATTCTTTGATTTTTTTTCTTTTCTATTTCTCATTCTTCGTGTTTTTCTTCTTCTCCTTTTATTCTATTTCTTATTCTTTTCCTTCTATATCATTACTTTCTTTCCTTCTCTTTGTGCTGTTTCGTAGCGTACTTTTAGCAGACGCTAATTTTTCTTCCTTTCTCTCTTTTTAGGGACTTGTAGAAAACTATTTCATTTATTGTCATTATTCTGCTACTTTAAGCTGTTT
>NW_020868374.1:83167-88167 GCF_003789085.1 Penaeus vannamei
GGAGGAGAGGAGGAAGGGAGGGAGAGAGAGAGAAGAGAGGAGAGAGAAGAGAGAGAGAGAGAGAGAGAGAGAGAGAGAGAGAGAGAGAGAGAGAGAGAGGAGAGAGAGAGAGAGAGAGAGAGAGAGAGAGAGAGAGAGAGAGAAGAGAGAGAGAGAGAGAGAGGAGAGAGAGAGAGAGAGAGCGAGAGAGAGCGAGAGAGAGAGAGAGAGAGAGAGAGAGAGAGAGAGAGAGAGAGAGAGAGAGAGAGAGAGAGAGAGAGAGAGAGAGAGAGAGAGAGAGAGAGAGAGAGAGAGCATACAACCTGCAGCATCGAAGTGTACTGAAATAATATTGATAATGTGAATGTCGGCTTTATCAATAATGTTGATAATACTGATGATAAACAGAGTGCTATTAATAATGGTCCTTGTAATAATGCTATCAACTGAATAGGAATAATAGATCATAGTAAAGATGATGAGGGTGTTGATAACCGATCATGATGATGTGTATGATTATATTAGTAATAATAATAATGATAATAAAAATAATAGAAATAATGATTATGATAATATAATAATAATAGAAATAATTTTTTGATAATAATAATAAATTATAAAAATAATAATAACAGTAATAGTGATAATGATAGTAACATTGATAATAAAAAAATCTACAATTACAACAACAACAAATATGGCAATAATAATAATAATAATAATAATAATAAATAATAATAATAATAATAATAATAATAATAATAATAATAATAATAATATAATAATAATAATGATAATGATAATGAATGATAATAATAATGATAATAATAATAACAATAATAATAATGATAATAATATTAGAGAAAATAACAACAAAAACAGTTACAACAATAACAATCACAACGTAAACAGAAACAACAATAATAATAATAAAAACTTCAATAATTATAATAATAATAATAATAATGATAATAAAAATAACAATGATAATAATAAAATAATAACAATAACAATGATGATGATAGTAATAATAATAATGATAATGATAATAATAATTATAATGATAATAATAATAACAACAATGATTATAATGATGAAATAATAAAAACAATAATGATAATAATAACAGAAATGATAAAGACAATAAGGGTAATAAATCATAGCAATAACAATAAAAACAATAAGAATAACATAACTAATACTAATACTAAAATTAATAATAATAACAACTTTAAAGATAAGATAACCAATGATGCTGATGACAAAAATGAAGACAATAATAAAATAGACTAATTGGCTACGTAGATGTTTTACATATTTCCACCATGTCTCAGAGGCCTTCTAATTTGACCCCTATTGATAGATGGCAGAAGGAACAACACCTGCAGCTGCCTCTAAGGGTCTGTTTTGCAATAACTCTAATAGTTATCATTGATTTTCTGAATGTTTGTATTATATGTACGTATATAAATAATCATATGTATGTATGTAACAGTTATATGTATGTAAATACATTTCTCTCTTCTTTTTTTACTTCTCTCTGATCCATATTTGTGCATTTTTCTTTCTCGTTAATTATTGATCGACACACACACGTACACACAGATCGACACCTCTTTTCGCACACACACAACACACACACACACACACACACGTACACACACACACACACACACGCACGCACACACACAACACACACACACACACACACACAACACACACACACACACACACACACACACACACGCACACACCCACACACACACACACACACACACACACACACACACACACACACACACACACACACACACACACACACACACACACACACACACACACACACACACGCACACACACACACACACACACACACACACACCACACACACACGCACACACACACACACACACACACACACACACACACACACACAGCACACACACACAACACACACAACACACACACACACACACACACACACACACACACACACACACACACACACACACACACACACACACACACACACACACACACACACACACACACACACACACACACACACACACACACACGCACGCACGCACGACACACACACACACGTACACACACACACATACACCCACCCACACACGCATACCCAGTAAATGCTTCCCTGAAAATGTGTCACTTGCAGCCTAAGGGTGTTTATCCCCATTAATCAGTGTCAATAATCACTAGCTCTCTTTGTTTATCTCATTTCCCCAGCTTTAACGCAGTTTATCTTACTCTGTTTTCGTGTTTACAGACGTTTATGTATCTGTTAACTTCACTTATTTTCTTGTGTCTTCCTAATCATCTGAACAGGGCTTACATCTTTACTTGGTTGACTTCAATACTGTCATTCCTCGGTATAAATATGAATTCAAGAAGGTACACTGGCTCATACATCAAAACTAAGCAAAATGAACGAGAGAACAACGAACTTAGAGTAACAATTAACATAAACGATCAATTAACGTGGCTGAAGAGGTTGGTACCCCTGGTTCGGGAACGCGCGTCATCCAGCCAGGGAGTTTGTTATGGTGGTTGCCAGGATGCCAAACTGGGACCATTCCATTCGCAGTTCTCGTGTATATCTTACTTGCAAATCTATTGTCTCTTTCCCAACACTCAGCATTATTATTTCTTTCTTTTCACATAGATCTTTATTACATACTGAACAAGGGATATCTAAATAAAGCCATTTAATGAGATTTGTTTCCATCGTAGGCCAAGCGTGGGTCGCTTAGTCAAACAATACAGAGGAGCCAGACGAAACGTAAATAAAGATCAATGAATTTGTTTCTTTACAACCATGATGAATGAGTGGATGATAAGATACTGTGTTGTCAACGGGTAATCTGATATATGTTTAATATACAACGTACTAAACTGCAGATGAAATGAGACTGTCAGATGTTTTAAGTGAAACTAATGAATTGAAATGTGTATTCTAAAAGTAGGCCGTGGATCCTGTGTGTGTTCGCGTGTTGGTTTGCAACGTACATGCATTGTGTGCGCACAAACGTATTTGTGTGTATATGTCTGTTTGTTTGTTTCACGATTGTGCTTGCGTTCCCCTGTGTCTTCATGACCATGTGTCTCCATGAACGCAGAAATGCATGCCAAATGTCCACATTACTACTACAGGAATAAACCATGGTAATAAAACACACAAACCTGATCCGAATGCAAATTAACGATGAGTTTGCAATGATCTGTGTGTATGTGTGTGTGTGTGCTTGTGTGTGTTTGCGTGTGTGCTAATTGTTACATAAACTGACAGCATTTTTCTAATATACCAATATATTACAAGACCTTCTGATCATATGCTACAATTTCTGTCCTTTTCGACTCCAAATATTTGGCTCTTACAGCATAAATACCTTATTATCTATCTTCTCGATCTAATCCTGAATACCATGAAAACCGATACGCTCCCGCGACCCAACGAATGTTCGCACTATCAAGAATAAGGAGTATGGGGTCAGTGATTTTCACTTTCATAGCTCTTCCTGCGAAAAATCTAGGATCCGTGTAATAATTATAAACTTATGCTGATGTAATTCTCCAAAATGTATGTATTTTTACCGAAAGATATAAATCCGGAAAGAGCCGCGTTTCTAAATATCATACTTCTAGCAGAGTAGTGTGTTGAAATTAATGTTATGAATGTCCTTGATATCCCCTTCGCTCAGAGGTTTATCTATCTGCCTCGAGTTTCTATTGTACTCATTTCCAACACGGTTACTAATACAGCCAAAAAATAAAATATGAAACTGTAAAACTTACATAGTATACTCATACATAATTATATATATACCCCAAAATATGAATAAATATTAAGAAAGATGTTAATATTAGGTCAAGTAACTAGTTAATCAATAAGAATATATATATATGATATATATATATATATATATATAATGCAAACAAAATACATAGTGTCGTGTTCGGGTGTGCATAGCTAGTGGATAATTAAGCAGTATCAGGTCTTTTGCACTTGACTTCCATGGATTAGATAAGCGGCACAGGATTAAGACTAAAGAAGAAAAAATATCAAATAAGTATCCATATGTGTCGTGATGGTGCTGTGTGGTGTGTTGTGTTGGATACTAATGATACACAGTGCATTGAGTGAGCCACAGGAAACAATGTAACACGAAGCATCTTCTCATCTCACCCGCACGATAGCGCACCGCCAATAAGCACTCCGAGAAAAAATAAGATACAATACGGAATTTTAAAAATGAAACTTTCCGATAAAAACAAGATAGGAAGGGGAAGATAAAAATTTCTGATCCGACAGTGTGATCAGCAAGGAGAGGAAAAAAAAAAAAAACAACAACATATACAAATCATAACAAAGAAAATATTATAGACCGCTGCTGCTGGTACATCCAGTGTGTATTGGTCTCATCCACATACCTCTACAACGCATCTACCGTTATCCCTATACAACGATTCTATAAGTTCACATTCGCTCATCAACTCGATAGCACATCGATGCACCCCACGCTATTACTCGCCAGGATTACACAAGATCGAGCTCTTTTGCGCTCACCACATCAAACAGTCTAAACAGACGCAGACCCATGCCAGTGCCCCTCTCCTTGCCCACACCCACACCACATTATACGATAATGACATCTATTATTACCACCAGACTTCCCAGCAAAGCTACGAAGCATCTCAAAATACCACTAATAACAACAACATCGTCATCGGATTTTCAGGTTACAGGTATATTTGCTCACGCTCTGGCTAGTCAAAAACCATATAATGAAATAACTTGCTGGACTAAGAATCGGAATCATGACGCGAGACCCGCCTTGCACGTTGTGTGTGTGCTGCTGTGTGGTGTGTCGATCCCTGTTGGTTGCTTGTGTGACCCCCTGTGCTCCGGCCCGAACGCAAAAAAAACGGATTCAGGACAAATATAAAAAAAACATTTTTGTTCAGATACCTAGCAAAAGTAACGATAGAATATTGCCTTT
>NW_020868374.1:93167-103167 GCF_003789085.1 Penaeus vannamei
ATCATCCTTATCCTTAATCTAATCACCATCCTTTTTCATATCCTAATCCTAACCCTCATCCTTATACCAATCATCACCGTCTTAATCCTAAACTTAATCCTTATACCAATCATCAGCATTTTAATCCTAAACTTAATCCTTATACCTACCATCATCCTTACCACTTCCTAATCCATTTCCTCCTCCTCCTCCTTATACCAACCACCACCATCCTTATCCACATCCTGAACTAGTCCTCATCATTATACTAATCATTGTCATCTTTATCCATATCCTATTCCTAATCTATTTTTATCCTTATCCTATCCATCACCATCCTTATCGAGATAGCAATCATCACCGTTATACTAATCACCACCATCCTTATCGATATCCTAATCTTTATCCTTATACTAATCACCACACCCTAATCCTCACCATCATCATCCATATCCTGAACCTAATCCTTATACTAACCACCAACTAAAAGTCTATTTTTTTATCCCTTATCCATATCCTAACCCTCTCCTTATACTAACCTGTACCATCCTATTCCTTATCCTAATCCTCATTCTTTTTCTAACCTGTACCATCCTATTCCTTATCCCTCATCCTTATACTAATCACCACCACCTTATTCCTTATCCTAATCCTCATCCTTATACTAACCACCACCATCCTATTCCTTATCCTAATCCTCATCCTTATACTAACCACCACCATCCTATTCCTTATCCTAATCCTCATCCTTATTCTAACTCTACCATCCTCATCCTCATCCTTATACTAATCACCACCATCTTATTCCTTATCCTAATCCTCATCCTTATACTAACCACCACCATCCTATTCCTTATCCTAACCCCCATCCTTATACTAACCCACACCATCCTCATCCTCATTCTTATACTAACCCCCACCATCCTATTCCTTATCCTAATCCTCATCCTTACTAACCCCCACCATCCTATTCCTTATCCTTATTCTAACCTCCAACATCCAATACCTTATCCTAATCCTCACCCTTATACTAACCCCCCCATCCTATTCCTTATCCTAACTCCCATCCTCATACTAACCCACACCATCCTCATCCTCATCCTTATACTAACCACCACCACCCTCATCCTCATCCTTATACTAACCCCCACCATCCTATTCCTAACCGCCCTTCTCCATTTCTCCATATCCCGAACCCAACCCTCACCCTCACCCCAATCCTGAGCCTCATCCTACCTGGTTCCAGAGGTGCCAGCGCGTTGATCCTCCTCGGCAGCGTTGGGGACACGAGGCCGGGCGAACGACTCCCCGGCCTCTCCCCTCTGGCACTCCCCAGGCCCCCCGTGGCATACTTATTAGGCAGGAGAGTGTATCCTGAGGGAGGAGAGAAGGGGCGGCTTGGTTAGTCATGTTGGGGAGTTTTGTGGTAACTGAGGTTTATTTATTTATTAACTGTTTATTATTAATTGGTGTATGTGCTTTAGTAAGTGATGTATATATTTTTATTAAGTGATGTATATATTTTCTATTAGCTGATGTATATATTTTTAGTAACTGATGTATATATTTTATTAACTGATGTATATATTTTTCTTGACTGATGTATATATTTTTACTAATTGATGTATATATTTCCATTCATTGATGTATATATTTTTTAGTAACTAATGTAAATATTTTTAGTAACTGATGTATCAATTTTTATTGACTAATTATTAACTATTTATTTGTTTGTCTATCTATGTTTCTGTCTATCTATTTATCTGTATTTATCTTTCGGTCAATCTATTTATCTGTTTATTCATCTTTCTGTCCTTCTATTCATCTTTTTATTAATCTTTCTGTCTATCTATTTATCGGTGCATTTATTTTTCTGTCTATCTATTTATCTTTTTGTCTATTTATCTATCTATCAATTTATCTATCTATCTCTTATCTTTTAATGGCTTATTGGGCAGGAGAGTGTAACCTGGTTATTTATTTGATTTTATTTACTGATGTATATTTTGTATTAACTAGTGTCTATTATCTGTATCTCTATCTATTTATCTGTATGTCTATCTGCTTGTCTATCTCTTATCTATCTATCTATCTATATTTTGTCTTTTAATGTTTTTTGGGCAGGAGAGTGTAACCTGAGGGAGTGAGGTTACTTATTTTTATAATTTTAATTAACTGTTGTATATGTTGTGTTAACTAATGTCTATTATCTATCTATCTCTCTATCTATTTACCTATATATATCTATCTGTCTGTATATCTATTATTTATCTGTCTATCTATCTATCAATCTATCAATCTATTTCTTATCATTTAATGGTTTATTGGCTCTGGTTGTTGGGGAAAGATTCTGGTTAGGTATTATCTTTTTTAAGGTATGATATATTTTTGATTTATTAGAATCTTTGGGATGGAGTTCTGGCTTGAAATAAAGTCTGTGGAACGTCTTTTATGCAGCCTGTCTCTCCCCTTTTTCTTTACTATAAGTTTGATCACTGACTACCTACTTCTTGTAGGAAAGAGCTTGAAATATGTGTGTGTGTGTGTGTGTGTGTGTGTGTGTGTGTGTGTGTGTGTGTGTGTGTGTGTGTGTGTGTGTGTGTGTGTGTGTGTGTGTGTGTGTGTGTGTGTGTGTGTGTGTGCTGTGTGTGAATGTGTGTGTTCGTGCTAAGTATAATCACATTTTGCAATTCACATTAAGATCTTCCTATCCGGATTCTTGCCTCGTCCCTCACTGCCTCTCGCTTATTTTTATCCCTTTCTCTATCTCACCTTTTTCGACGCTGATTCCTCTGCTGTAGGATGATCCCTGGCGTAGCTTGCCGAGGTACACCCCCCTATAGCCACCTGCAAGGGGGTAGAAGAGCGTCATGCAATCATGCACTAAAACTGCTGGAACAGGGGGGATACTACGACAAATACCGTCTAATATCGAAGCTAATGGTTCTACATTTCTCATGTCTTTTTCGATGCTTTTATACAAGTGTTAAGCATAATATTACTTTTTTGTAATGTTATGGATTTTTTCTAAAAGTAATTAGGAAGTATATTGACCACCATACTGTCTGAATTCGTACAAAGTATTATAGAATTATTCAGGCAGACACAGCGTCTTTCATAGAAAACGAATAGGAATTCTCACAATGTAGGTATAACTAAAGGAAACATGTTCAGGCTCTCTTGTCCCCGTCTGCCTTCTTATCTTTTTCTTGAACAGACATATTCTTTTACTGATCAAGAATTTTGAAAAGGGAGGCACTTTTAGATCTTAACTTTCTCAATTGTACTTTAAATTATAGTTTATTTTTAATACAAAAGTTTTTTTTTTTCATAAATCCATTTAAGAAGACAACAAAGCACTTTCAAATTATACTTCACCAGCTACTCTGATGAGAAATGCAGGGTTTTTAGATATATCAATAAAGACTCGATGTTTATCCGTGCAGTACAGACATCTGACTTTTTAAAAATACAAACAATAACATTTAGAATCACAAAGGACAATAACGCGGGATATTCACAAAGCACACGGATCTAAAAACAGTATTGGAGATAATAGTCTATTTTTCTAAAGTCAACTACAGGAGTTTCTCTAATGGCGTTTAACAGTGAATTAGACCAAGGACATGTAGTTGCAACAAATATATCCTTCCCCGAATAAAGATAATACTGATATCAATAACAATGATCGAATGTAAACAGCAATGACATGTAGTTGCAACAAATATATCGTTCCCCGATTACAGGAGTTTCTCTAATGGCGTTTAACAGTGAATTAGACCAAGGACATGTAGTTGCAACAAATATATCCTTCCCCGAATAAAGATAATACTGATATCAATAAAACTAATGATAATAATGAACGCAATGATGATAATGATGATGATAAAAAATAACGATAATCATAACATTAGCAGTTGTAATAATAATGATCTTAATAATAATGATAATGATAATAATAATAATAGCAATAATAGTAACAATAACAACAAAAATATTAATAAATGATAATAACAGCAACTATAATACCAATGACAATAATAACAATAACAAGTGAATATTAATAATTACATTTACAAACAGTCATTGTTATGTTACAAATATTAGAAAGTGAGAAAGTTTAATCATTGTAATTTTTAATTGACTGTCAGACTGATATTTCTCAAGCTAATAGACATCAAGTTTGAGATTCGGGAAAAGTTCGAGATTCTCACTTATGCCTCTTTACTCATACGTAAGTCTTGACTTATGCCTCTGCGCAAACATTTTTCAAACAGATTCAAGGTCACTCCGAAGCAAATACTATTGGGCTGATTCATATAATGTCTGCAATCTGTCCTCGTGCAGATAACACATGAAAAATAGAGCATATGGCTTATGCAGTTTATTCCTTGAGGCTGAACTTTGCTTATAAGGTATTTGCGACAATTTTGTTTTTTATCACATATTTTTATGTTTATGTACACACACACACACACACACACACACACACACACACACACACACACACACACACACACACACACACACACACACACACACACACACACACACACACACACACACCACACACACACACACACACACACACCTACACCACACACACACACACACACACACAGAGAGAGAGAGAGAGAGAGAGAGAGAGAGAGAGAGAGAGAGAGAGAGAGAGAGAGAGAGAGAGAGAGAGAGAGAGAGAGAGAGAGAGAGAGAGAGAGAGAGAGAGAGAGAGATAGATAGAGAGAGAGAGAGAGAGAGAGAGAGAGAGAGAGAGAGAGAGAGAGAGAGAAGAGATAGAGGGAGTGATATGTATATACGTAGGTATATATAGTGTGCGGCTTATGGTTAAAATGCAGAGTTTAGCATCCTTCACACAGACACACACACACACACATATATATATTTCGTAACTGTCTCAGTTATGAAAGAAAAATGAACACACAAGCAAAGTATTCAGCATTCCTTACAACGGTGACTCCGAGGATAATCAGAATCATTGATGCAACTGGTTGAATAAAGGTCAAAAATAAAGGTGGCCAAACTTGGACGTCGGCCTGTTCTGTCTTATGGATTTGGCCACTGAGAAATAAAAAAACAAATCTTCTGGGTTTCATTTTCGAAAATAAACAGCAAGGCTTAATTTCAAACCAAAAGAAACAAAGACTTTCTGTCATAACGCAAATTGAAATTGACCAGAAAAAGTGAGTGAATCTGGTCATGCTTTAGAAAAATCCCAATTCTAAGCCTCCAAAAGACCCATGTTAAGCAGACCAAAAGCATCTATGCTAATGTGCTTTACTTTTTTGTGTGAAATCTTCAGGGGTACAGAGTGCAGGAATGAAATTGATCAGCCAATTAGTATCCAACTTTTTCTGACAATGTGCATTGCGCAGAAGGAACATTTCTTGTGTGAAATTTTTAGGAGGTACAGGGTATAGGAATGAAATTGATCAGCCAATTAGTATCCGACTTTTTTTCTGACAAACGTAATTCAAGGCTTATATATCCATTAAATAGCAAAATTAAGAATCTCAAGCTGGTTATTGTAAATCTCGAAAATATTGTCTATAAGCATGGTAAATTGTAGGTTTATTGATAGTCAAATGAAAGTGTTATAAAGGTCTAAACTTGGTATTTTATAGCATAAGCAACTCTAATTGAAGCATCCATGTCTGATTGGAAGGCCAGATCTTAAAAACCGTTTGTTATTTTTTTTCAACATTTCACTAACTTCGGGTGGTATACGAGAGAACAAACCAATAGTAGTAAGATGATGTTCATAATAAGGATATGAAAATAGATTATAAAGATAATGACAAGATAATGAAAAAATGATAATAATAATAATAATAATATAATAATAAATATAATGATAATAATAATGATGATGATAATAATAAAGATAATGATAATGATAATAATAATAATATAAAGATGATAATAATTATAATGCTAACGATAATACGACCACTTCTAATACTACTGCTACTTTTACTAGTACTACTAATACTACTACTGTCACTACTACTACTACTACTACTATTACTACTGCTACACCTAATAGTAGCAAGAATAGTAATGATGACAATAACAATAACAAAAACCATGACAATTACAATAAAAATATCAATAACAATTCAAAAAGGATAATCATAATAATGATAATAAAAATGATGATGATGATAACAATGATAATGATAAAAAAATAATAATATGATAATAACGATGATAATAGTATTAATAAATAAGGATAATACTAATAATCATGACAGTAATAATGATAATTGATAATATCAATAATAATAATGATGTTGATGATATGTGTGACAAAGAGGACCATATTGATAATGATGATAATGATAATAGTAATAACGGTAATAAAGAGAAATACGGTATTCATAACAATATTTGTAAAAAAAAAAAAATGATAATACTAACAATGATGATAATAATAAAAAATATAATATCAGTAATAATAACAATATTACTAATAGTAGTAATAATAATGATAACGATAATAATAAAATGAAAGTGATATTACAAACAATAAAAACAATAATAAAGATAATAAAACAATAATCATAATGACAATAACAATAATAATAACAATAATAATGGTAACATTAATAACAATAATAATGCTTATAACAACAATAAAAAAAAAAAAATCATAATAATAATAATAATATAATAATAATAATAATAATAATAATAATAATAATAATAATAATAATAATAATAATAATAAATAATAACAATAACAATAAAAATATCATTATCATTATAATTACATAAAAATCAGCAAGAGCAACACAATAAATGATGTTAATAATGACGCTAATAATAACAATGATTAATAATAATAATAATAATAATAATAATAATAATAATTAATAATATAATAATAATAATAATAATAATAATAATAATAATAATAATAATGATATAATAATAATATAATAATAATAATAATAATAATAATAATAATAATAATAATAATAATAATAATAATAATAATAATAATAATAATAATAATAATAATAATAATAATAATAACAATAATGAAATGACAATAATAATAATATAATAATAATAATAATAATAATAATAATAATAATATAATAATAATAATAATAATAATAATATAATAATAACAACAATAATAATAATGAAATAATGATAATACAATAATGATAATAACAATAATAATAAATATATAATAATAATAATAATAATAAAATAATAATAATATAATAATAATATAATATAATAAATAATATAATAATAATAATAATAATAATAATAATAATAATATAATAATAATAATAATGATAATAATAATAATAATAATAATAATAATTAATAATAATAATAATAATAATAATAATAATAATAATAATAATAATAATAATAATAATAACAATAACAATGATAATAATGATAATAATAATAATGATATAATAATAATATAATAATACAATAATAACATAACGGTAATAATAACAATAATGATAACAAAAACAATTACATTAACACTACTACTACTACCAATGGGGTAATAATGAAAATATATTACAATGATGCTGATTATGATAGTCAGCCTCACAACTGACGCTAACACTTGAGTTACCCATCAACATTATATGATAGATACCCGTTTTCTTTTATTCTTCTGGATCGTGCCTGCGCAATTTTCTACTACCGTCGTTGACATAGACTTACTCACTATCATTCTATCTATCTATTTATCTGTCTATACATATATGTATATATATATGCATATACATATATATATATATATATATATATATATATATATATATATATATATATACACATTTCTATTTTTCTTCTTTTCTGTATTTTTCTTTCTCTTTTTCTTCATCTTTCCCTGTTCTTATTTTTGTGTTGTGGATATTATTACCATGACTCATCCATTGATCGTAAACAACTTATAAATCCTAACAAAATCATCAGTAACAGACGTCTCCACTGCAGAATTGATATACAGTCTACCATCACAAAATAATAAACTTTATTCTAGTGTTCTTTCCCGATCATCAAACTAAATTATTAATCATCATCACTATCATCATCACTACCATCGAAAATATCCATAATTACCACCACCCCTTGCGACATTAATGAGCCTAATTCACCTTATTAGGCCAGAAATATGAACCTGTAGTGACAGCCCTTGACCTGTCTTTCTGCTGCTAGGACAGGCTATCTCAGGTCAGTTTTATATTTGGCGATGACCTAATTGGGTCTTATCGGTGCCAGGCCCAATTGGACTCCCGGCAGATGAGATTGTTCCTTGTGTTATTAGGTTATAAGGGTGATTGTGCCGTGAGATGATGGGAGTATGTAGTTAGGTACCATGTAGGAATTTCATCTACGAGGGGTCTCTTATCGTTGTTGGGGTCTCTCTCTCTCTCTCTCTCTCTCTCTCTCTCTCTCTCTCTCTCTCTCTCTCTCTCTCTCTCTCTTCTCTCTCTCTCTCTCTCTCTCTCTCTCTCTCTCTCTCTCTCTCTCTCTTCTCTCTCTCTCTCTCTCTCTCTCTCTCTCTTCTTTCTCTGTCTCCTCTCTCTTCGTCTCTCTCTCTCTCTCTCTCTCTCCGTCTCTCTCTCTAATCTCTCTCTCTCTCTCTCTCTCTCTCCTCTCTCTCTCTCTCTCTCTCTCTCTCTCTCTCTCTCTCTCTCTCCTCTCTCTCTCTCTCTCTCTCTCTCTCTCTCTCTCTCTCTCTCTCTCTCTCTCTCTCTCTCTCTCTATCTCTCTCTCTCTCCCCTCTCTCTCTCCGTCTTTCTCCCCCCCTCTCTCCTTTCTTTCTATCTCTCTTTCTTTCTCTTTATCCCCCACTCTCTCTCTCTCTTTCTGTGTTCCTGTTATTGTTTCTTTTTCCGATTCGCCCTGTCGCTGATGATAAAGCTAGTAACAATAAAGATGATGATGCACAGTAACTATGATAATAATAATGGTAAAGATGTAGATGATTATAGCAGTAATAGCTTGAACTGAGGATGGTGATGAAAATTATGATAATAGGGATTGTCCATAATTTTCATCATTATCACGATGTACAGAACGGAAGCTAATAATGTAACATTTAGCAACATAAAATGCATCTCTTTATAGAAAATGTATTAGATGTATAACAAGAAAATGCGACACTGAACTTGTAAACTTCCTTTATCTAAAACATATGTGACTATTCATATTGAGTGTGTTGCAGAGTTGAAGGTGTAAAGTCATTCTATGGGACTGTGGTTCTGCCTTTGGTGATGCCCAGCTGGAAGAACCAGCTGCAGTGACATCAGATGAAATTTCCTCCGTCTGCCACATGTCGGTTCATACCAGGATGGCTTCAGTAATTTTTATGTTTGATTTATATGAACTTAGGAAAATATTTCAATATTGTTTTAAACACTCTTTAAACAAGACGGTTTTACTTTGAATTCTCATATTTTTCTTAGAATCACAAAATAAGAATCCGCATATAGATTGGGAGATCTTGATCCATAATCTTTTTTCGTCTGCTAACGTACACTTTTAGGGGGGGGGGGGGGAGTTGCTCAAAATTCTACGCTTTGTAGACGTGATAATGATAAACATTATAGATTGCCCCTTAGTAATGTCTGTGATGATAATGGAAGTTAGGGTAATAGTACTGATAATGACAATAATGATTAATTCATCTCCAAAGTTAATCATCCTATTCTAGGAATTACATCATTGTACTATAATTGTAATCACGAATTTGACATTCATTTTCGCCACTGATTTGATCGTAGTCACCGCTGAGGTGGCTGTTAATCATACATAAACTACTAACACAATTTACATCCCAATCACATTTCACAGCTGATATCTGTGTCAATAACAATAACAATAAAAAATAACAATAATAATAATAAAAAAATAATAAATAATAATAAAATAATAACAAATAATAATAATCAATAATAATAACATAAATAATGATATTAACAATAACAATATAACTGATAATAATAATCATTAA
>NW_020868374.1:108167-115667 GCF_003789085.1 Penaeus vannamei
TAGGTAAACAGATACATATTACGGATGTATTTGTGGACGTAAACATGTATGCTCCGATAAACCGATCTATCACTCCTCTTACATTTCCGCACATTAAACATGTCTTTGTTTATGTTTTTTATCTTTGTTTATTCTACCATCTGTTCGTCTCATCGTATTTATATATACATTTTTTGTCTGTTTATTTTACCATCTGTTCGTCTCATCGTATTTATATATACATTTTTTATCTTTGTTTATTTTACCATCTGTTCGTCTCATCGTATTTATATATACATTTTTTTTTATCTTTGTTTATTTTACCATCTGTTCGTCTCATCGTATTTATATATACATTTTTTTATCTTTGTTTATTTTACCATCTGTTCGTCTCATCGTATTTGTATATACATTTTCTATCTTTGTTTATTTTACCATCTGTTCGTCTCATCGTATTTATATATACATTTTTTATCTTTTATTTACCATCTGTTCGTCTCATCGTTATTTGTATAGTTTATTTTACATATCGATGAAGCTCCATGTTGCCTGCCACAAAATCCAGCATGGAAGTCAGTCTCTATCTTTTACAAACTGTTTCTCACGTCCACAGAATAAAAAGAGAAATTGGTAAATTGCTTCGATTTGATATTTATCATTATCGAGCTGCTCACAAGAAGAGAATATCAGATGACTCGGGTTACAAGGAAAAGAATTTTACGAAACCTGTAAAATCTGGTTGGCGTGGTAGTGAAATCGGGAGAAAAATACCCTAGAGTTTTATGTGTGAATGACATGCGACAAACAAAAAGGAAATTAAGATGACTGATATATGATGAATAAGATAAAACGACCTCAAGAAACAAAAGTATGGATCATGGGTTGTTAGAAAAATAACAACTACAATATGGCACTACTCTTGTATATCTACATCTACTGCCATTGGTATTAGGTAATACTTCTTCTGCAGTTATTTAGATAATAAAGAACCTAAAATAACAATAATAAATAACAGATAACCACGATATTCAACGATAATAACAACATTTGTAAATCCCCGTATTAATATGTGAGCAGTGTATTTTGCTACTAATAACACTGCTCACAAATTAATAACATCATCATTACTCATACATGATGATAATAATCATTATCTTAATAGTATTAATAGTACCAATAATGATAACAACAACAATGATGATAATAATAATAGTAATAATAATAATGATAATGATAATAATAATAACAAAAAAGCAACAACAACAACAACAATAATAATAATGATAATGATAATAACAATGATAACAATAATAATAATAATAATAATAGAATGGTAACAACAATAACAATAATAATGTAATATAATGAGAATAATGATAAAAATAAGATAATAATAACAATAATGATAATAATTATAACAATAATAATAATAACAATAATGATAAATAATAACAATTAATAATAATAACAATGATAATAATAGTAACAATGATAAATATTGTAGCAATAATAACAATGACAACAAGATGATAATCATGATAAAGATTATTAGTAGTAGTATCATAATCTCGATCATAATGGCGATGATCATAAAAAATACTAACAAAAATAATGAATATGATAATCATAATGATAGTGATATAATCTCCAAAGCCCTCATTTGTGTAAGCCTTTACCAATTCAGATATTTCTGGATAGTGTAATGATACCGCCTGATAACAGCTATCATATCGCCATTATCTTCTGCAGGCAAAGAGTGCCGGTCAAATTTGGACTGATGACTGATATTAGCGGTGCCTTGTGCAGTGCCGTTCAGTGTTTCGTTTCAGGAGAACATTCTGGATATCTGTTCTCTTTGCTTAAGGCTGTGTGTACAGCTAAAACACAACGTGCACATACAGTAAACAGTATTTCCAACAGTCGGTTACGCATATAACCACATTTATTAATGATGTTAAAGTGCCAAATCAATGTTATAATCATTAAAGAATGGGTAACAATCAACAACATATCGCTAGGTGTTTTAGCATCACTCATACATAGTTCTAGGCAAATGAAGCTGAATCATACCACCAAGTACTTGTTCACCTACAAATGAAAAGAAAAATATCGATACTGAAAAAGAAGCCGATTTATTATATGCAAATTACTCACTCAGATGTACATAGTCACAAGGAATCATACTCATACACGCAGTCAAGCATATGGAGCCAGGTGATAGCCGCGTGCTAAGAATCATAACACATATTTACTGTACATATTTACAAAAGACTGTAATATCTGTTAGAAAACTGGGCATATTAAGAACAAAAAACAAAACAAACAAAAAAAAACGAAATATCAACGAAACTAAAAGGATCCCACCGACGCATATTCCCACACGCCCTCACTCCCTCCTCGGCCGTAACGGGGTTTCGAGAAGCAATCCATATCTATCGATTCCCTCCGAATCTCCGAGAATTCCCGCTATCGCCCATTTCCCATCGTCGCCCATCCTTCTCATCATCGCGACCTTCCCCCCCCCCCATTCGCATCAGTCCACAATCAAATCCGCCTTTTTTTGAAGACTAAGCCCGGTGACCATTGTCCCTCCCCTTTCCCACCGCGTCTGAGTTCGCCGCCTCTGCCAAAGCCCCTACAGTGCCTTCCCTATCGTTACCTTCGTTCCTTCTTCCTCACCCAGATAGTTACCTCTAGGACACAATTGATCCACCGCCTGTATACCAGGGCTTCTGCAGTGTTTGTTCTTCGTCCGCAGGGAACTGTACTAATCGCGGCAAGATAAGAATACTATGGGAGGATTCCAATTTTTCCGATATGAGTTACTAAGCCACGTCTGTGTCAGCTAAAAATCCAGTTTAAACCGAAATCGTCAGCACCATCTAAAGTATCCCATGGTCACCTGGAATCTCATAGCAGTAAATTTAGCATGTGACTTGCTCAAGGTAAGACATTGGTTATCAATATATAGAAATTAACCACACCCGCGATAGGAAAGGAAATTGCATAGCATATTTCAATTTTATCGTCGAAAAGGATTACACTATACCTTTTTTATTGTGGTTGTTTCGTTTCAGGTCGAGACACCCCTTTCTCTGTTTGTATATTTCTTCAGCGTTTGGCAGGTTTCTTGAAAAAATAATCGTAAAAATAATGCAATAATACCGTTACATTAAAGTTACACATTTACAGAACAACAACGAAACGAGAGCAATAACACGTGGAGACAGACACAGCGTCGTTCCTTACATGTGTACGTGCCAGTGGGCGGAGCAAAGAACGGTGTCCAAAAGCATACACGCTTATACGCCAATGAATAAAACATCTGCAGTGCCTGATTCAGACTATTAAGGAGGTTTGGCTGGAGTGGCACGGCGGAGTCCAGAAGAATTATTATTTAGCATACCTCGTCTCCCCCTCTTTCGCTCCTCACCAAAACAACAAACACACTATTATGACTCAACTGACTCAACAGACTTTTGTCGCATTTCATAACACAAGGGTGATGGTGTGAAGGTCGTGCTAGTGACAACAGAGGCGTTCAAATCGATATTGTGTTTGTCTTCATTCCCGTTCCTAAATCATATGATATTCCACTGTTATCGATAACAATTCGTTGTAAGCATACGTTAATTTTGTTGAGTATATAGTTGATATGGTTTCACAGTTTATTAATTACATAGTTTGTTCTGCTCTGTTTATAGGGATAATTTATTTCCCACGCAGTATTGAAGACAAAAACAAACAGCATTTTGCAGTAAAATCTTTTCCGCATGAACCTCATTTTCAGAAACATTATCAAGGCAACTATGCTACTCAATCTTATCTATTTCTCATCAGCACACTTCCGCAGTATCCATGCTACCTCTTATCAGTATCTTTTATTGCCAGGTAAATGTTGAAGAAACTTAAAATACAGGAAGATCAAAATGGCTGATTCCAAAGGTCAGGCGGTAAATAATGGAACAGTGCATCGTAAAAGGAAAGAAAACGGTTGGCCGATGAAATAAATGTTTTTCATTCTTTTTTTCTCTTATTGTTTTGTTTTCCTTTGTCTGCTGCTTGAGCTATTTTGGTGTCAGTTTCTCTGTTCTCCGTTTCCTCCTTCTTCCCCTTTTCTCTTTTGTCTCTCTGTCTCTTCCTCTCCTCCCCTTTTCTCTTTTGACTAAGACTTTGTAGAAAAAAGTGAAAATGAACAACTTCGCAGCGTAAGAGAACCAATCTGATCTATATATTTTCCATTCGAAATTCTGATCATCTAGCTTCTTGTCTGTCATTATCATTTCTCTCTCACGCTGTAAATCTTTTTCTTTCTCTGTCTCTTTCTCTCTCTTTCTCTTCTCTTCTCTCTCTTCTCTCTTCTCTCTCTCTCTCTCTCTCTCTTCTCTCTCTCTCTCTCTCTCTCTCTCTCTCTCTCTCTCTCTCTCTCTCTCTCTCTCTCTCTCTCTCTCTCTCTTCCTCTCTCTCTCTTCTTCTTCTTCTTCTTCTTCCTCTTCTCTCTCTTTTCTTCTCTTCTCATTCTCTCTCTTCTTCTTCTTTCACTCTTACAGCGCCTCGTTCATGCGTGACAGACGGCACGCACACACATACGTAAAACTTCATTATCTCAAGCAAAGAGAAACACTGGCTCTCTCAAGCCGCGTATTTTCAACCCTTTCCTTTCCTTTCAAGAAAAACACACGAGTCAGAGTGCCCGCCTCTCCCCTCTCCATAACACGCAAGACGGAAAACCAAATAAATATAAACATTTAACGATAAGAAAACCATAAGGAGGAACTTTAATTTATTATTTTTTTTTTCGAGGGAATCGATAAAGGAAAGAAATTGTTGTATCTATGGGTAGNNTCCTTCTTTCTCTCTTTCTTCCCTGTTTCTCTGTCTCTTTCTTTACCCCTCTTCTCTTCTCTCTACTCCCTAACTGCTTTCCTCTCACTCCTTCTTCTTCTTCCTCTCTCACTCTCACTCGCTTCCGTATCATATATGAGCGTTACTTCATACTTATACCTCGGCCTCTGTCAGATCGCCCTTATTGGCTCCTGCAAGAGGGGTCATTTTCCCCCCGCATTTCGAAGCCACTCGTGTCCCTTATCTAATCTCTCAACTGCACTCTCTTCGCTTGCCTTGTCATGCGTTTAATAATAATCATGAGAGAGAGAGAGAGAGAGAGAGAGAGAAGAGGAGAGAGAGAGAGAGAAGAGAAGAGAGAGAGAAGAGAGAGAGAGAGAGAGAGAGAGAGAGAGAGAGAGAGAGAGAGAAGGGGGGAGATAGATAAATAGAGAGTGAGATAGACAGATAGATAGATAGATAGATAGATAGATAGACAGATAGATAGAGATAGAGATAGAATAGACAGAATGCGAAAAAGGATTACAAAGCGAGTTGCCAGACAACGAAAACATGATGGGACAGAAAATAAAAGGATATTGTGATGATGACGAAAATAAGAAAGAGAGAGAAAAAAAAGAAAAAAAGAAAGAAAAAGATAGATAAAAAACAGAGAGTCTAGAACTTACAATAGAATGCATACAAAAAGAATTGCAAAATTACATGCCGTTAAATGCAACATGAATAATGAACAGACGAACACAGACAGAAAACAAATAACAAGACGATGAACAGCGAACACGCACTGACCCCCCCTCCCCCCTCCCCCCTCTCCCCCACGATTGTAATTATTACGGTTATAATCATTTGATCCAAGAATGTTTCGTAGAAGGACGTTGGAGAAGAGGTTCGTTGGGGGAGAGGAGAGAGGGAAAGAAGGACGAGAGGGAGAAGGAGAGAAGAGGGGGGTAAAGGGGGGATGCTAAGAGAGGAGAGGGGATGAAGAGGGGAAAAGGCGGGATAAGAGTGGGTTAGAGGGAGATGGAGAGGAAGAGGGAAAAGGGGACGGAGAGACACGGAAAAGAGAAGAGGATAGGGAAGTTATAGAAAATAGACGGAAAGAGAAAATACAGGGATAGAAACAACAAAACAATGAGAAAAGGGGACACACACACACAGAAAGAGAGAGAGAGAGAGAGAGAGAGCGATGAGAGCGAGAGAGCGAGAGAGAGCAGAGACAGAGAGAGAGCGAGAGAGAGGCAGTGACAAGTAGACAGAAAACCGAAACAGAAAGAAAACGAGAAAAAAGATAGGGAAAGAAGAAAAAAAGTGGAGGGAGGAGGTGGGGAAGGGAGAGAAGAGAAGTGGGGGGGGGGCCAAAGCAGGAGAAGGGGCCCCGCGAGCACCACCTTGAACTTGACACGTGGAAAGAATAATGCAAACATGGCTTCTCTTGACCGCCCCCCCCCCCCCAGTGTTGTGTCGTAAGGGGGGGGAGGGCAGGGGGGTCTGTGAGAGGCGACATAGGGCTGGCGTATATGAAGCTATACAGATATATGCGCCATTATTATGATTGAACGCGCATACACATACTCACAAACACACACATTCACGTACACACACCACTTCTCACAATAACTCACACACAACACTCCACACATTCTTACACACATACGCAAACACACCACCACACACACACACCACACACACACACACACACACACACACACACACACACACACACACACACACACACACACACGCACTCACACACATACATACACACATACGCAAACACACACACATAAACACACAGTCTCAACACGCACTCACGCTCCCTTACACAAGCACATGGGACGCCATTCAACGCACATTTCCCTGTCACGTGACAACAACAAACGCACGAACACGAGAGCGGAATACAAGAGAGAGAATTCATGGCAAAATGTGGTCGATCAGCCCCTTCTCTCCTCCAATCACAGCCACGCAAGTTACAGGGAAGGCTAAAGATGATTATGAATCCGTGGCTGTGATTGGCTAAAAGGTCTACTCCTCCCTTTTCCCCCTTTTTCCAACTTTTTTATTCTCCTTCTCGGTTGCGCTCTCTCTTATTTCTTCGTCTTACCTCACTCCCTTACTATCTCCTTTCATCCCTTCTTCTCTTCTCTTACACCCTCCCTGTTTCCTCTCACTGCCCTCCTTGCCCCTCCTTCTCTCCCCTCATCCCCACCCTCTCTTCTCTCAACCCCCTCCCTCTCTTCCCTCATCCCCTCCTCTCTCTCACCCCTCCCTCTCTCCCCTCATCCCTCCCTCTACTCTCACCCCTCCCTCTCTCCCTTCACCCCCTCCATATCTCTTTTCTCCCCTTCCCTCCCTCTCTCCTCTCTCCCTCGCCCTCTCCCTATCTCCCCTCACACCCTCCCTATCCCCCCTCACCCCCTCCATCTCCCTTACCCCCTCCCTATCTCCCCTCACCCCCTACCTATCTCCTCTCTTCCCCACCCCTTCTATCATGTCCCCTCCCCCTCTTATCTTCACCCCCCCCCACTTCCGCCTACTCCTTTCCTCCACCATCTACAATCTCACAAAAAATCCCGTTTTCTATCAAATGATAACACACGGACCAGAAACCATAATTACACAGAGGAGATAGAAAAAAAATTACGACGAAAGTAAAATTATTGCGCCGTCGTGTCA
>NW_020868374.1:120667-123167 GCF_003789085.1 Penaeus vannamei
TGTGTGTGTAATTTCACTTTGGAATAGATTTGTAATATGTCTACTAATTTCTCTTTTGTATTTGGTATTGTACTTTATTTATTATGTTCTTTTTCTTCTTTTTTTTTTACATTTAGCTACCTTGCTATACTAATATTACATAAAACTGCCACTGAATCTATAATATTGTTCATATCACAAGTCCTGTCATTGTTATATCTATCACCAAGTTCTGCTATTACTACTACTATATTTTTGTTGCTACCACTGGTGCTATTGGTAATGTTATTACCTCTACTGCTACAACTAGTACAGCAATTACTACTTCTACTACTACTTCTACATCTGCTACTTCTACATCTACTACTACTACATTACTACTATACTACTACTACTACTGTTACTACTACTATTACTACTACTGCTGTTGCTGCTGCTATCACTGCATTTGCTTCCTCTACGACTCTAGCTACTACTACAACCACAAAAAGTACAACACCAGCTTTTTTTCCCAGCATTATAACAACCACTTCCAACCTTCCCGACACCGCCACCCTTATACCCCCCCAAAAAAAAAAAAAAAAAATTGCTCTACCAACCCAGCGATACGAACTAAGCACCTGTAACCTTCCAGCGTCACCGCCAGTTCTCAGGGCCACGGCAGTAGCCATTAACCTGTCCTACCGCTCACCTTGCGTCCAAGGGCGGGTGCGTGATAAATAAATTCTTTTCCCTCTCCCTCCCCCCCCGCCCTCGCCCCCCATGTACTAAATTACAGTACTATGTCGAATCGGTCGGAGCTTGGCTTGGAGGTGAGAGATGTGGACCTTGACATTCCTTCTCGTGTATATAGGGTGTTTGTTTTTGATGGTTTGTGTCTGAGTATGGCCAGAGTGTCAGAGGTAGGTAGATGGATGGATAGATAGATAGATAGATAGATAGATAGATAGACAGACAGACAGACAGATAGATATAGATAGATAGATAGATAGATAGATAGATAGATAGATAGATAGATAGATGGATGGATGGATGGATGGATGGATGGATGGATGGATGAATAGATAGATACAGAGAGAGAGAGAAATGGCTAGATAGACAGTTTGCTGTGTATGAATGGATAGATAAATTCACAAACACACACACACATAGATAGATAGAAAATAGATAGATAGAGAGAAATGAAGGAAGTGGTGGTGGTGAGAGAAAAAAGAGAGAGGGAAAGGGTGAGAGGGGAAAGAGGGAAGAAGAGAGAGAAAAGAAAAAAAGAGAAAGAAAGAGAGAAGGAAGAAATGAGAGGGAAAAGAGGAAAGGAGAAGAGAGAGAAAGAAAGAGGGGCGGAAGGCGAAGAGAGAAAGAAAGAGAGAGGGAAGGAGAAGAGAGAAAGAAAGAGAGAGGGAAGGAGAAGAGAAAAAAAGAGGAGAGGAAAGAAGAGGAGAGAGAGAAAAGAGAGAATGAGAAGAAAGAAAAAAAAAGAGAGAGGGAAGACGAAGAGAGAAAGAAAGCGAGAGGGGAAAGCGAGAAGAAGCGAGGGCACCAAAACTACGCATTGATCCAGGACGACACACAAAGGAAATGCTCTTGGAACCACGACAGTCAGCTGGCCCCCACGTGACCTCTTGATCTTCCGAGTTCAGCATGTTCTCCGTTCTTCAATCGCTGAACACGTGCGGATGGATGAGAGATAAGGGCTGGGTGTAAGGGTAATAAGAACTGGAGAATTGTCGTTATTGATTTGTGTCTGTGTGTTATTGTGCCGCGCGTGTGTGTGTGTGTGTGTGTATAGAGGGTGTGTCGATAGTCGTGTTTGTGTGTTTTGTTTGTGAGCCAATTTTCCCTTGTGTTTATGTGTTTGTGCATGTTTGTGTTTGCGTCTTCGGTGCATGGCTGTGCGTGTGTTTGCGCTCATGAACCCGTAGCATGACACGAGAACACTAAGTAACCCACTATATAAATTCTTATCGCCTAATTTCTCCAAAATCTTGGGTTATTACGACAACCTTTGTGTGTGAGGGCAAGGGGTCCTTGTAGGCCTTGGTAACATTAAATCTCCTTTTGTATTATTTTTTCCTTTTTCATGATGCAATAATATATATATATACCTATATATAATATAATATATATATATATATTATATATATATATATTGGTGTGTGTGTGTGTGTGTGTGGTGTGAGTGTGGTGTGTGTGTGTGTGTGTGTGTGTGTGTGTGTGGTGTGTGTGTGTGTGTGTGTAAGAAAGAGAGAGAGAGAAAGAGAGATAGATAGACTGATTGAGAGGATAGGGAGAGAGAGAGATAGAGGAATAAAAAAATCATCTAGCTATCGCATAAAGTTACACCAAAGCAGGTAGCTACTACGATACAAACCGATACACGCACGAATGCATATAACACCGCCCTGGGATAATAGCGCCCGGTATGCCCCAATACACCCTCCTGGGCCTCCCCTAAGGTGACAGCGGCCGACCCGATCAGCTGGCAGACCACTTGATCTTAGAGGCCGCGTTGATATGTACATTA
>NW_020868374.1:131514-141514 GCF_003789085.1 Penaeus vannamei
GGGAGAGCGGGGGGGAGGGAGGGCGGGGCGGTGGGCGGCAGGTGGAACGGGAGGCGACTGGGGGTGGGGTGGGGTGAGAGGGGGGGGGGTTCTCCCTGCCTGCCTCCTTGTCGTCTGCTTCTTCCATATATATGAAGATAGATAGATAGATAGAAGGAAGGAGGAGGGAGAGGGGAAAGAAAAGAGGGAGAGAGAGAAAGAGGGAGAAGAGGGAGGAAGGGAAGGAAGGAAGAGGAGGGAGGGAAGCTGAGGGAGAGAGGGAGTTATATATGCGCAGACATACATGGACCATACACACACACACACACACACACACACACACACACACACACACACACACACACACACACACATACACACACACACACACAACACACACAACCACACAATAAGATAGATATAGATAGATTAGCAATTAGATAGATAGATAAATAGATAGATAGATAGATAAATAGATAGATAGATATGAGCGTGTATGTTGCGTATGTCTAACCCACACACACTTGCCCTGTCCTGGCAGACGTCACGCTGAGCACAAAGTCCCACGGTAGTACGTGTTTGCCCTCTACCTGCCAGCGACTGTAGGGAGAGAAGAGGGGAGAAGGGAGGGGAGTGGGGAGGGAGGGGAGGAAGGGAGGAAGAGGGTGAGGCGGGTAGGGCAGGGTAGGTCTGGGAGGGTAGGGCAGGGAGGGTGGGGGGGGAGGAAGGGAGGAAGAGGGTGAGGTAGGTAGGGAGGGTATGGTCTGGGAGGGTAGGGCAGGGAGGAGGGTGGGGGGGGAGGAAGGGAGAAGAAGGTAAGGTAGGGTAGGGCTGGGTATGGTCTGGGAGGGTGGGGGGGGACGGGGGAGTGGGGAGGAGGGGGGGAGAAAGAATTCGCATGGGAAAATCACACCCTGTTAAAAAATAGAAGGGAAAAGAAAAAAAAAATGACCGCCACTTTTCTACGCAGGTTTGGAAGGTAAACGAACCATTTTTTTTTTTATATAGATAGATATGCTTTTCACGTGATATTTCAATTAATTATTTCGGGGTCAGGAGTGATGTGAAAGGAATACTCCTTTTTTTCTCGCTACCCTTTCCTTTTCCGCTATTTTTTTAAAAAAAGTAAAAAATTCTTGATTTTTTTTCCTTTTTTCCCTTTCATATTTCTTTTAAAGGCCACCAACACTTAACGGATTTTTGAGTGCAGTTTTTTTTTTTTTTTTTTTTTTTTAAAGTTTTAACCATTTGCTGTCCTTCTCTCCACGTCTGTCTACTTATTTATTTGTCTATCCATCTAAGACATATTTGTCTTGCACATATATATGTGATTATATACATATATCTATATATATTTACCTATTCTTCCTAATATGTATGTTCGTACGTATTTTGTATGTATGCATGTATATATGTATATGTATGATTGTATGTATTATATATATATATATATATATATATATATATATATATATTATATATATATATATATATGTGTGTGTGTGTGTGTATGTGTGTGTGTGTGTGTGTGTGTGTGTGTGTGTGTGTGTGTGTGTGTGTGTGTGTGCATTTACATATATATATATATAGATAGATAGATAGATATTTTTTCATCTATCTATTTATTCATAGTAGACTGTGATAGAAGACGCCATGAATAAAGCAATTACTTGAACAATAAGTGTAAATAAAACGGATGCACTTTCCTGACAACAGATCACGTGACACAGACAGAACGAACAGAAAGACCCGGATGGAGACGCAGAAACAGAGAGAGAGAGAGATAGCTCAAATATTGTTCTCTCTCTTTCTCTCTCTTTTCTTTTTATCGTTTGCGCATCCTTCTCCTCTCTCGTTTTCCTTCTCATCCTTCTCCTTCCCTTATCTCTTCTTCCTTCTCACCCTTATCTCCCTTCTCTTCTTCTCCTTCTCCCTCCCTCTTACTTCCTCTCCCTTCTCTCCTCCCTTCTCCCCCTCCTTCCTCCCTCTCCCTCCCTCCCTCTGTCCCCTCCCTCCTCCCCTCCTCCCCCTCCCCTCCCCTCCCCCTCTCCCCCTCCTTCCCCTCCCCCTCTCCCCCTCTCCTCCTCCCCCCTCCTCTCCCCTCCCCCTCCTCCTGCTCCGTCGTCTGTTATATTACTTAAGTCGTTCTCTGGTTCTGCGTTGATATATTTATTCCTCTTCTTCTCTCGTTTACCTTCGTGCTGACGCCTCTCAGGGGGTGCTCCTTGCGCTTAATGAGTCGGTCGGGGGGCTCTGTTTACTTGTTTACTTGTTTGGTTGGTTGGGTGGTTGGTGGTTGGTTGGTGGTTTTTGTTGTTTACTTATTTATTTGGATGGTTGGTTGGTTGGTTGGTTTTTACTTGTTTGGTTTGTTTATTTATTTTGTTGGTTTAAGTTTTGTTTGTTGTACTTGTTTGCTTTGGTTTTTTGTTTACTATTTGGTTGGTTGTTGTTGTGTTTACTTGTTTGCATTGGTTGTTTACTTATCCGGTTGGTTGGCTGTGTACTTGTTTTTTCTCGTTTGTTCGTTTCTTTGTTTCTGTTAATTTTGATTTGTTCCAAGTTTTGTGTGTTTGTTTGTCTGCTTGCTTGTACTTTGGGTATTTTTGTGTGTTTGTTTTTCTTACTTCCTTTTTATCGACACTTCTTCCCTACTTCTGCTTCTTATCCTATTCTTCTTTTCCCTCTTCTCCTCCTTTTCCTCATCTTTTCTCCTCCTCCTCCAACCACCACAACCTCCTCTCCTCCTCCTCCTCCTACTCCTCCTCCTCCTCCTCTTCCTTTCCTCCCCTCCTCTTTATCCTCCTCCCCCTTCCTCCTCCTCCTCCCTCCTCCCCCTCCTCCTCTCCTCCTCCTCCCCCACCAACACCTCCTCCTCCCCCTCCTCCTCTTTTATACCGATTATCCTCCCATTGTCTTGGCCTGAACCCGGTCTTGTTCCAGGCGACCCCCGCCAAAACATACTCCTCCCTCTCTCCCTTTCCCCTTCCCCTCCCTCTTCCCTCCCCTTCCCCCTCTGCTCCCCCCCCTCCTTCCTCCCCCTGCTCCCTCCCCTTCCCCCCCTCCTCCCCTGCTCCCCCCTCCTCCTCCTCCTCCTCCCCTCTGCTTCCAGTCCGCTTCGACCCTCGTGCCTCCTTCTCCCCTTCCACCTCCTCCTTCTTGCTCCTCCCCCTCTTTCTCCATCTCCTTCTCCTCCTCCCTTGCTATTCCATCTACCCTCCCTCCTCTGCTAACCCCTTCCCTCCCCTTCTTCTCGCTTCCCCTTCCCCCACCTCCTCCCCTTCCCTTCCCTCCTTCCTCCTCCTTCCCCTTCCCCATCCCTTCACCTCCTTCCCTTTCCCCACCTCCTCCCTCCCTCTTACCCTCCTCCCCCATCCTCCTCCCCCTCCCCTCCTCCTTCCCCACCTTCCTCCTTCTCCTCTACCTCCTCCCTCCTCCCTTCTCCCTCCCTCCTCCCCTTTCCCCCTCCCACTCCTTCCCTTCACCTCCTTCTCCTCCCTCTTCCCCCATCCTCCTCTCCTCCCTCCTTCCCCATCCTCCTTCTCCTCCCCCATCTTCCAAGGAGCTTACTCGATCATCCTCCAGTGATGCTATTTTATCCTAGACACGGGGCTGGATGCTGCTTCTGTGAGATCTCTCCTTATCTGATTCCAAACACTCTAACTCTCTCTTTCAGTTTCGCTCTCTCGCTCGTTTCTCTTTTTCTCTTCTCTTTTTCTTTTTTTTTTTTTCCTTTCTCTTTTTTTTTTTTTCTTCTCTTTCTTTCTTCTCTCTCTTTTCATTATTTTCTCTTCTCTTGTTTCTCTCTATCTTTTTCTCTCATTCTCATTCTATGTATCATGAGTTCTCCTTTTTATTCTTCCTTTTCCCTTTTCATTTCCTTTTCTATCTCTCCCTAATTTCTTTATTACTCTTTATTCTCCCTCTCTCCACTCACTACCCATCTCTCTCTCATTCTCATTCTCTCTTCTTCTTCTTCTTCTTTCTTCTCTCTTTCTTCTTCTTCTTCTTTCTTCTCTTCTTCTTCTTCTTCTTCTTCTTCTTCTTCTTCTTCCTTCCTCCTTCTCCTTCTCCTTCTTTTCCTTCCTCCTCCTTTCTTATCCTTCCTCTCATTCTCCTCAATCTCCTCCTTCTTATTCTCATTCTCCTCCTCCTTCCTCTTCCTCTCCCAGTTCATTCCTCTCTTTCCCCAACGTTAAAATATGTGTCAAGCCGCAAGTTTGACTGTCAAATAAATTCTTTACAGATTACCCAATACTTAAAATTTTCTAGTCATATATTATTCTCTTTTTTAAAATTCAGATAGCCTAAAACGTTATATATATATATATAATATATATATATATATATATAATATTATATATATATATATATATATATATATAGGGGGGAGAGGGAGAGGAAGAGAGAGAGAGAAGAGAGACAAAGAGAGAGAGAAGAGAGAGAGGGAGAGAGAGAGAGAGAGAGAGAGAGAGAGAGAGAGAGGAGAGAGAGAGAGAGAGAGAGAGAGAGAGAGAGAGAGAGAGAGAGAGAGAGAGAGAGAGAGAGAGAGAGAGAGAGAGAGAGAGAGAGAGAGAGAGAGAGAGAGAGAGAGAGAGAGAGAATGTGAGACAAGACTAAAAAAAAGGAAGAAAAAAAGCTTTACAGACATATACCTCCTTCAAAAAAAGGAAAAAAAAAAAACACGAAAAAAAAAACTTGCATATCTTGTTCTGAGATTTGGCCGAGCTTGCTTCCCATGCTTGCTTCCTTGCTTGCCTGCCTGCTTGCTTGCTCCCCCCGCGACCAGCCAGCTAGCCAGCCAGCGAGCCAGCGGGGATCTCGCCCAAATCAGCTGACGGCCGCAGCAATATTCACAGCTATCGGGATCCCGCCTAATGTAAACAAAACAACACGTCTCACACGGACCAGGGACCCTCGCCGCTCCGCCTAGATCCTGGGTGGAAGTTAAGTGGGAAAAAGTGGATATAAAGACAGGTGGATTGTGGATGGATATGGTGGAAAAAGGTACGAGAGTTGTGATAAGTGGCCCTTATTTTCTAATAGCGATGGTTGTAGTTATAGGGTAGGGGAGGAGTTATTATGAGGGGTGGGGGGGGGGCGGGGTGGAGGTAAAGCCCTACCTACGGGAGGCAGAGGGGGAGGGGGGAGGGGGAGGCTTGCAGGTAAACAAGCCATCAGGGGGAGTGACGTCATAGCTAGGAAAAGGATAAATATTGCTCCGTTTTCTTTTTATTGTTGTTATTGTAGTCAATGCTCTTTTGTTGTTGTTCTGGTTCATCACCTCTCCTCGCTCTCTCTCTCTCTCTCTCTCCTCTCTCTCTCTCTCTCTCTCTCTCTCTCTCTCTCTCTCTCTCTCTCTCTCTCTTCTCTCTCTCTCTCTCCTCTCTCTCTCTCTCTCTCTCTCTCCTTTATCTTTCTCTATCTTAGTCTACACCTCACCACACTCACCTCCTCCTCCTCCTCCTCCTCCTCCTCCCTCCCACTCCACCCAACCTCCACCCTCCACCCTCCACCTCCCACCCCACTCCATCCTCCACCACCTCCCTCCTCCCCCGTTCTCCCTCCTCCCCCCCATCCCTCTCCCCTCCTCCTCCCTCCTCTCTTCACTTTGCTTATCTCAGGGCAGGTCCCCCTTAATCTCTCCCTCGCAGCCTGCTCTGCGTCGCCTGCTTCGTCTGCGTTGCGACGGGGCAAGGGTGGATGCGTGGAGGCGTGTACACGTGTACGTTTTTATGTGTGTGTGTGCGTGTGTGTACGTGTTGCTTATCTCTGCACACGGAAGCGTATGTGGAGATGTGATGTGTGTTTAAGTGTGTGTGTGATGTGTGTGTGTGTGTGTGTGTGTGTGTGTGTGTTGTGTGTGTGTTGTGTGTGTGTGTGTGTGTGTGTGTGTGTGTGTGTGTGTGTGTGTGTGTGTGTGTGTGTGTGTGGTGTTTTTAAAAATAAATTCTTTAAATTCTCCTATATTTCAATTTTCTTATTACTTCCCATTTGTATATCAATAATGTTACTCTCTTAATTTAATATTCAGTTATATAATGTGTTTTTCCTTTTTTTTTTGCAGGTAAGGACACATTCCAACTTGGCGTACTGGTGAGATGCGAAAGGCCGGCAATCGTGAGTTAAAATAAAGAAAAGGGAGAGAGAGATAGACACACACACACACATACACACACACACACACACACACACACACAACACACACACACACACACACACACACACACACACACACACACACACACACCACACACACACACACACACACACACACATTTTACCCCTCCCTCCCCCACTCCCACACACACAGACACACAAACATACTCCTCCCCTTCCTTCCTCCTCCCCCACCCCCACCCCCACCCACGCCCCACCCCCCCACCCCACCCCAACCCCACCCCCCCCATCCCCCCCCACAGACGCACACCCACACACCCACATATCCGCTTGCGTGCCCCCCACCCCCACCCCACCCCTCCACCCCCACCCCCACCCCACCTTCTCAGCCCGGATACGCCACCAGTCTTCGTGGAGAGAGAGAAGCTTCATTAAAAACACATCTCGATACTTTGGGATTCGGTGACCGGGACACGAAGCCGGTGTGTGAAACGGGACCCCGAAACATGATTCGCTTTGTCCCCTCCGTGCCCTCCCCTCCCCTTTCTCTCTCTCTCTCTCTCTCTCTCTCTGCTCTCTTTTCCTCTTTTGATCTCTTTCTCTCGTTTCGCTCTCTCTTCGTTTTGCTCTCTCATTCTCTCTCTCCTCTCTTTTGCTCTCTTAACTCTTTCTCTCGTTTTTGCTCTCTCTCTACTGTGTCTTTTGCTCTCTCTGTCCTCTCTCCTCTGTCTCTTTCTCTCTCTCTCGGTCTCTCTCTCTCTCTCTTCTCTCCTCTCTCTCTCTCCGTCTCTCTCTTCTTCTCTCTCTCTCTCTCTCTCTCTCTCTCTCTCTCTCTTCTCTCTCTCTCTCTCTCCCTCTCCCTCCCTCTCTCCCTTCTCGCCTCTCTCTCTCCCTTCCCTCTATCCTCCCTCCCCCCCCTCCCTCCTCGCTCCCTCCCTCTCTCCTCCCTCCTCCCTCCCTCCCTCTCCCTCCCTCCTCTCGCCTCCCTCCCCCTCTCTCCCTCCCTCCCTCTCTCTTCCTCCCTCCTTCCCTCTCTCCTCCCTCCCTCCCTCCCTCCCTCCCCTCTCTTTTCCCCAACATCGTGAACTAGACACAGGAAGCCCGCATGTGTCGGCTCACACGTGTCCCTAATGTCTCTGACAAAATTTTAATATGTCGTTGTGAATGTATTTTTGAATTTTTCGCATTGAATAGAAGAGAGAATTAACCCCCCCCACCCCCAATCCACCCCTTTCCCACCCCCACCCCACCCACCCCCTCGGTTTGAAAATGCGGGCGGCGAGACCTCCCTGTGGGCGTGGTAGAGGTTGATGTGAGGGTTGGGTGTGGTGGGGAGAGGGGGGAGGTAAGGGGGAGTAAGGGGGTGGAAGGGGAAGGGGAGGAGAGGGGATGGGGAAGGAGGAAAGGGGAGGGAAGGGGAGAGGTTGAAGGGGAGGGGAAGGGAGGGTTAAAAAGAGGAGAAAGGGAGGGGAAACGACAGGGAATGGGGAGGAAGAGAGAGAGAGAGAGAGAGAGAGGGAAGAGGGGAAGGGTAAAGGGGTAAAGGAAGAGGAGGAAGAGGAGAAGAGAAAATGAGGGGTAGGGGTGAGGGGGGGTACTTCCCTCTTGACCCTCCCCCCCCCCCCTCCTCACTTCCTCTCAGGATATCACAGCCGGGGAATGGGTGAGGAGAGAGAGAGGGGGGGGGGGAAGGCGGGTCTTCTATGAGGGAAAGAATAAAATAAAAAATATATATATTTAGGACATTTAAGGGAAATGGTAAAACTATTTTATTTAAGGGAAAGATAAAAGTATCTTTTTTAGGAAACCGATTTAAGTATTATTTTAGGAGACCGATTAAAGTATTTTTTTATTGTTGGAAAAGATAGAAGTATTTATTTAGGATGAAGATAAAAATAGTTTTTCAGGGAAAATATAACAAGTATTTATTTAGGGGAAAGAGGAAAAATATTTAGGTATGTTTAGAACATTTAAGGAAAAAGATTAGAAAAAAAATAAAGAAAGAGAAAAATAAAACTATTAATTTAGGGGAAAAATGAAAAATATGTAGGTATATATATACACATTTAAGGGAAAGATTAGAAAAAGTATATATAGGTATATTTACAAGATATATATTTTTATATATTTAGGAGAAAGATAAAAGTTTATATTTAGGGGAAATATGAGAAATATAAGTATATTTTTGAATATTTAAGGGAAGGATTAGAAAAAAAAGAATTTAGGAGAAAGATAAAAGTATTTATTTAGGGAAAAGAGAAAAGATATATAGGTATATTTACAACATTTACGGAAAAATAGAAAAGAAAAAAATAGGACATTTAAGGCAAAGATAAAAAAAAAAAAATATGTACCTATATTTAGAACATTTAAAGGAATATTTTAAAAAATAGAATGGGACATTTAGGGGAAAATAAAAATAATAGGTTATTTAGAAAGATTTTAAGGACAGATTAATGTATCTATTTAGGGGTAAGATGAATTAGAAAAGATATTTCGGACAATTTAGGAAAAAATACATATATAGGGGAGAGATAAAGTATATATATTTAGGACATTAAGGGAAGGATAAAGATATTTATTCATTTATTTGTGTGTTCTTTCATTCATGTATTTGTTTATTTATTTACTTATTTATCTATTCATTTATTTACTTATTCGTTTATTTGTATTTTTATTGACTTGTCCGTTCATACCCTTTGGTACTAATTCATTAATGACAACCTTCCTGCTGTGCCTCTCTTTTCTTCTCTCTCTCTCTTCTCTCTCTCCTCTCTCTCTCTCTCTCTCTCTCTCTCTCTCTCTCTCTCTCTCTCTCTCTCTCTCTCTCTCTCTCTCCTCTCTCCCTCTCCTCTCCTCTCCCTCCCTCCCTCCCCCCTCCCCTCCTCTCTCCTCCCTCTCCCTCTTCCCTCTCCCTCTCCCTCTCCCCCATTCACCTCTTTCATCTACACCTTAAGGAAGTGGAGACAAATAAGCATCAATTTTCGGCAGATGATTTAGCAAAGGGACTGACAGCGCGAAAGGAGGAGGAGAGATAAAGTGATAAAGGGAGACGCGGCAACACAAACACAAAGTAAACAACACGGATGGCGGAGAGACAATTTGGCAGTCAGACAATCTGGCAGAGAGGGACGTCTATGGAAAGACAAACAAAGTAGACAGACGAATCGACAGCTGGACAAAGTAGCAAACAAACACACGAAGGGGGGGAGGGGGTGAGTTGGGGGGAGGGGGAAAGGGGTGGGGTGAGGGGAAAGAGGGAGGGGGAGGGGAAAAGGGGGTGGGAGGGAAGGGGAAAGGGGGAGGGAAAGGGGTAGGGCGGAGGGTGAGGGGAAGGGGTAGGAGGGGAAGGGGAAAGGGGAGGGAAGGTGAATAGGGTGGTGATAAAGGTTCGCTAATGAGTTTTTCTAATTTTGGCTTTTCTTTCTGACGTCCCTCTTCCTTCTCCTCCCCCCCCCCTCTCTTTCTTTATTGCTCTCCCTTGTTCTCCCCCTTCTCCTCCTAGTCTCCTCTTCCCCCTTCTTTCATCTCTCTATCCTCTTCCCCTCCCCTCTTTTTTCTCCCCTATTCTCTTTCTTCAAATTCTCCTTCCCCCTCTCCTCTCTCTCTTCCCTTCCTTATTCTGCCCTCTCCCTTGTTTCTCATTTCCTTCTCGTGTCCTCCCCCCCCTTCCCCCCTCCATCCCTCCCCCCTCCCCTCCTCCCTCCCTTCCCTCCTCCACCCCCCCCTCCCCCTTCCCCTCCTCCACCCCCCCTCCCCTTCCCCTCCTCCACCTCCCCCCCCCACACGACTCCCCTACACTAACACAGTCATAACCACTACCTGTGTCAACACGCGCCCCCTTACCTGTGCAATTATATCCCCTTTGATATTTACATAGAATGACGTCGAATTATTGCTT
>NW_020868374.1:146514-163745 GCF_003789085.1 Penaeus vannamei
TTTTTCTTTCTTCCTTCTTTTTCTTTTTCTATTTTTTTCTTTTTTTTTTTTTTTTCTTCTTCTTTCTTTTTCTTTTTCTTTTTCTTCTCTTTTTCTTTTTTCTTTTTCTTTTTCTTTTTTTTTCTTTTCTTTTTCTTTTTCTTCGTCTTCTTCTTCTTCTTCTTCTTTTCTTTTTTTCTTTTTCTTTCTTCTTTTTCTTCTCTTCTTTTCTTCTCTTTCTTCTTCTTCTTCTTCTTTCTCCTCTTTCTTCTTCTTCTCTTCTTCTTCTTCTTCTTCTTCTTCTTTCTTTTCTCCTCCTCCTCCTCCTCCTTCTTCTCCTCTTCCTCCTCTTTTTCTCCTCCTTCTGCGTGTGTGTGTGTGTACGTGTGTGTGTGTGTGTGTGTGTGTGTGTGTGTGTGTGTCTGTGTCTGTGTTTCCCAGGATGTAGGACACTTGTTTGGAGGATGAGAAAGAGAGAGAGAGAGGAGAGAGGGGGGAGGGGGGGTTGGGGGGGATGAGGGGGTCCTTCTGTCCTATTACGAGTGAGAAAGTGGAGGAGCTTGAAGGAGTGTCTCCTGTATGAGTGTTTGGCGAGGTCACACCAGGAGAGGAGAGGGGGGGAGGGGGGAGGGGGGGGGAGGGCGTGGGAGGGAAGAGGGAGGGAGAGGGGGAGAAGGGGGGGGGAGGGCGTGGGAGGGAAAGAGGGAGGGATTGAGAAAAGGAGGGAGGGAGAGGAGAGGATGGAGGGCGTGGGATGGAAGGAGGGAGGAGGGAGAGAATGGAGGGGCGTGGAAGGGAGGGAGGAAGGGAAGGAGGGATGAAGAGTTGAGAAGGAGGAAGGGAGGGAGGGAGGGAATGGGTCGGTGGAGGCTGGAGGGAGGGAAAGGATCGGAGGTGAGGCCGCGCGTACACGAAAAACAGGAGGGAAGGGGTGGGGAGAGGGGGGGAGGGAGGAGGAGGGCAAGCAATAAGGAGTTGCCCGGCTTCCAGCAGAGGAGAGGGGGAGGGGGAGGGGGGGGGAGGGTCCTCTGAAGATCCTTGCTTACTCATCCTCGCTCTAGCCACGCCTCCATATCTCCCGCCCATCTCCACCTGCCCTTCTCCTCCTTCTTCCTTTTCTTCTCCTTCTTCCTTTTCTTTCCTCCTTCCTCTTCTTCCTTTTCTTCTTCCTCTTACTCCTCCTACTCTTCTTTGTCCTCCTTTCCCCTCTTCCCCGAAGTTGGTTCTCCTTTCCTCATTCTTCCTCGTCAACTCCTTCTTCTTAATCTCACCCTTTCCTCATCCTACTCCTTCCTTTTTTCATCCTCCTTCTCCGTCCCCTAATTTCCCCATTCCTTTCTCTATCTCTCCTCTCCTCTCACCCTTCTCTCCCTTCCCTCCCTCCCTTCTCCCTCTCTTATTTCTCCCTCCATCCCTCCCTCCCTCCTCTCACTCTTCCCTTCCTTCCCTCCCTTCTCCCTCCTCCTTCTCCTCCCTTTTTCCCCCTTCCTCTCCTCTCCCTACTTCCTCTCCTTCCTCCCTCCCTCCTCCCCTCCCTTCCCTCCACTCCCTCCCCTTCTCTCCTCTCCCTCCCTCCCCTTCCCATCCCCCACTTCTCCCTCCTTCTCCACCAAACCTCTCTCTCTCTCTCTCTAAAAAAAAAAAATACCCCCCTTCCCCCCTCCCACCTTCCCCCCCCCCCCCTTTTTACCTCATGCGTCTCCCGTTGTGCTATAGATCACATTTCTCAATTTATCATCATTGACTCGCGGGATAGCATTGGGGGTTCCCGGTGCGAGGAAAACAAGAAAATCCGTCGATTGCGTTCCCTCGCGTTCCCTCAGGTTCCCTCGCGTTCCCTCAGGTTCCCTCGCGTTCCCTCAGGTTCCCTCAGGTTCCCTCGCGTTCCCTCGCGTTCCCTCAGGTTCCCTCGCCTTCCCTCAGGTTCCCTCGCGTTCCCTCAGGTTTCCCCTCGCGTTTCCCTCAGGTTCCCTCGCGTTCCCTCAGGTTCCCTCGCGTTCCCTCAGGTTCCCTCGCGTTCCCTCGCGTTCGCCTCGGTTCCCTCGCGTTCCTCGGGTTCCCTCGCGTTCCCTCGGGTTCCCTCGCGTTCCCTCAGGTTCCCTCGCGTTCCCTCGCGTTCCCTCGGTGGATTTGCGCGATGAATATGTATCGTCTGATTTGCGAGTGGTGGTCTTGTTTTTTTTGCTGTTGGAGTGGTGGTGGTAGTAGAAGTAGTAGTTTTTAGTAGTAGTGGTAGTAGTAATTGTAGTAGTAGTAGTAGTAATAGTAGTAATAGTAGTAGTGGAAGTTTTAGTAGTAGTAGTAGTTAGTAATAGGTTGTAGTAGCAGTAGTAGTAGCAATAGTAGTAGTAGTAGTAGTAGTATTGGTAGTAATAGAAGTAATAGAAGTAGTAATAGTGCTAGTAGTAATAAAAGAAATAGCAGTAGTAGTAATATAGTATTAGTAGTAGAAGCATCAGTAGAAGCGTTATTGGAATTAACGAAATCCACCGATGGATCCACCCAGTGCAACAGACAAGTCCAACGACACTTCCTTCCTATCATCACTCCCTTTTAAAACATTTCTTTCTTCTTTTTTAAACATTATTTTTCTTTCTTCTCCTCAACCAACGGGGTTTTATTCGCGCCCAAAACCCCCCCTTCCCGAATCCCGAATCCCAAACCCGATTATCCGCGCACGGAGCCCAAATATTTCCGTTCGCAGCCCCAAACACACGGCCTCGCGGAGCCGAAAGCCGCCCACACGCAGCCCAAATATACCTAATTAGTAACCAAACAAGGCCACTTCAAGCCCAAACAGGCAGGAGAGGGGCGCTGCGAGAATTCCTACACGGAGCCCAAATATTTCGCTGCAGGGAAAGAGAGGGAGGGAGAGAGAGGGAGAGAGGGTGGGTAGGGGGGGGGGTAGAGGGAGAAGGGGGGAAGGGGAGAGGGGGGAGAGGAGGAAGATGGGGGAGAGAGAGAGAAAAAAAAAAGAAAAGAAAGAGAAAGAGAAAGAGAGGAGAGAGAGAGAGAGAGAGAGAGAGACAGAAAGAAAAAGAGAGAGAGGAGAGGGAGAGAGGGAGAGAGAGAGAAATAAATTTTATCTGGAGTGGACACCTCGTCTCCTCATTAACGGAGTCGTAATCAACACAATAGCGGTCGTTGCTCATCGGTTTGGTCGTCTTTTCCCTTTCTCTCGTAACTTCTTTTTTTCTCCCATTCTCTTCTCTCTTTCTTTCTTTCTCGCGCCATCTCTCTCTCGCCATCTCTCTCTCTCTCTCTCTCTCTCTCTCTCTCTCTCTCTCTCTCTCTCCTCTCTCTCTCTCTCTCTCTCTCTCTCTCTCTCTCTCTCTCTCTCTCTCTCTCTCTCTCTCTTCTCTCCTCCCTCTCCCCCTTTCCCTTCCTTCCCCTTTCCTCCCTCCTTCCTCCTCCTCCTCCTCCATCCTTCCTCCTCCTCCTCCTCCTCCTCCTCCTCCTCCCTCCCTCCTTCCTCCTTCCTCCTCCTCCTCCTCCTCCTCCTTCCTCCTTCCTCCTCCTCCTCCTCCATTAATCCTCCTCCTCCTCCTTCCTCCTCTTCAGGTATTGGGTTGAACCTCCACGCCCATCGAGTGATTGGGCGGGAACGTGTTGGGCGGGGGCGGGGGTGGGGGATTGGGGTGGGGATGGGGGTGGGGGAGGTAATGGCGCTGTCGACGGTGGACGATGGGCAAAATATTGGGGAGGGGGAGGGAGGGGAAGGAGGAGTGAGGGGGGAGGAAAGGGACAAGGAGGGAGGGAGGAAAGAGAGAAGGAGGGGATGAGGGAGGAGGAGAAGGAAAAGGAGAGGAAGGAGGTGGGGGGAGAGTAGAGGAAAAGAGGTGGGGAGAGTAGATGAAGGGGTTGGGGAGGAAGTAGGAGAGGAGGAGAGTGGAGGAAGGGAAAAGAAGAGGAGAAGGAAAGAAGGGGATAAGGGGGAGCAACAGGATGGAGAAAAAAAGGGAGAAAGGAGGAGGGAAGACTAGGAGGAGAATGAAGAAGAATGAAGAGAAGGAGATTCAAGGAAAGAGGAGTGGGATAAGAAGAGAGAAGAGGATTAAGGAGGTTCGATAATAGAAAAGTTTATTGGGGACATCGAGCGGAAAGGAAGGTGGATTTTTAAGTTAATCCGCGCGAAGGGACAGGAAATAAAAAAAAAAAAAAAAAAGGAAAAAAGAGGGGCGTCTTCTGCATTCGAAGGAGGTAGAATAAAGAAAAAGAAGGAAGAGAAATAATAATAAGAAGAAGGAGGAGAAGAAAAAGGAGAAGAAAGAAGAGGAATAAGAGGAGAGAGGACTCAAGGGTCGCGTCCAGGTGCATGGCAGCGATCTGTGCTTCATCCTCCTCCTCCTTCGCCGCCGCCGAGCGCCTCCTCCTCCTCCTTCGCTGCCGCCGTAGCGCCTCCTCCGCCTCCTGTTCGCCTCCTGTTCCTCCTCCTCCTCCTCCTGTTCCCCTCCTCCCTCCTCCCTCCTCCGCCGCCGCAGTACTTCCTCGCTCCTCCTCCTCCTCCTTCGCCGCAGCGCCCCCTCCGCCTCTCCCACGGCGGCCTGCGAATCCCGGGATCATTTGGGTATTTGCGCTGCGCCCGCCGAGCCCGCGGTCCGTGGCTCCGGCGGGCAGGGCTCAATAGCTGTGCACACACGCCCGGAGCCCGGCACAATACCTGCGGCGCTGGCCAAACTCCGCGCTGTGTACACAATATGGATTTTTAACGCTTCGCACACCGGCCGAACAATGCACTATTCAGTGAGCAAACGCGGCCACAATGGTCGCAACCTTTGATAACTATTAACCATTTGCTTTTGCCGGTGTTGAAACATTCCCCGCCGCCTTCCTTCGGCCGGGCCGCCGGCGGATGTCTCGCTGCGGCAGGAGGAGGAAGAAGGAGGAGGAGGAGGAAGAGGAGGAGGAGGAGGAGGAGGAGGAGGGCACGGCGGCGATGTGGTTCTCCGCCGGTCGCCGATGGGGGCGGGGTGGCGGGAGGCGCTCGCTCGGGGCCCGTCTCTCGGCCTCCGTCTGTGTCGCCGTTTCTCGTTCTGTCTCTCGTCTCTGTTTCTATCTCTCGTTTTCCCTGCCTGTATTTTTTTTATTTTTTTATTATTATTATTATTTTTTTTTTTTTTTGGGGGGGGGAGTTCTCTTTTTATGTCTCTGTTCCTGCCTCTCTGTTTTTCTGCCTCTTTTTCTATCTCTACTTCTCTGTCTCTGTTTCTATCTCTCTTTTTCTCTTTTTTGTCTCTTTTCTGCCTCTGTTTCCATCTCTATTTTTTTCTTTTTTTCTTTTTTTTTGTCTTTTTTCTGTCTCTGTTTCTAACGCTCTGTCTCTCTGTCTCTCTCTCCGTCACCGTCTCTCTCCCTTCCTCACATTCCCACCTTCCTTCCATCCCTCTCCTTCTCCTTCCTGTTTCCCTCCCTCTCTCCCCTGCCCTCCTCCTTCCCTCTCTCCCTCTCTCCCTCCTCCTCCCTCCTCCCTCTCTCCCTCCCTGCCCTCCTCCTTCCCTCTTCTCCCTCTTCCTCTCTCCCTCCCTCCTCCTCCTCCCTCCTCCCTCCTCCTCCTCCTCCTCCTCCCTCTTCCTTCTTCTCTCTCCCTCCTTCCTCCCTCCTCCTCCTCCTCTCGTTACCTTACCGCGCGACACCGTTCGTCATCTTATTTATTTCGGCTAAATCTGTTTTTCCCGGAGAGGTTTTTTTTCTCTTCTCTCTCTCTATCTCCATCTGTTATCTATCTGTTCATCGATATGTTTATCTACCTTTCTCTGTCTCTGTCTCTGCCAGCCTGCCTCTCTCTTTCTCTCTCTCTCTCTCTCTCTCTCTCTCTCTCTCTCTCTCTCTCTCTCTCTCTCTCTCTCTCTCTCTCTCTCTCTCTCTCCTCTCTCTCTCTCTCTCTATAATATAATATATATATATATATATATATATATATATATATATATATATATATATATATATATATATATATATCCCTCCTCTCTTCGTTGTGTGTTCAGGGTCTAAAATTACATGGTTGTTTTATTGTTGATATTCTGGTTGCTATTAGTACTATTATCATTATCACTATCACCAATATCATCATAGTCATCACTACTATCATCGCTATCACCATCACCGTTATCCTAAAATTCCCCTCAATCATCAGTAACATCATCACTACCATCATCACAATCACCACTGTCATCATCATCATCATCGTCATCATCATCATCATAATCATCACCATCATCAATTATCATCATCATCATCATAATCATCATCATCACAATCATCATCATAATATCATTATCATCACCATTATCAATTATCATCATCATCACCATCAACAATTTTCATCATCACATCATCATGACCATCACCACCGTCATCATCACCATCATCAATTATCATCACATCATAATCATCGTCATCATCACCATAATCATCATTGTCATCACACCATCATCATCATCATCATCAGATCATAATCATCATAATCAATTATCATCATAATCATCATCATCATCATCATTTCATCACATATCATCATCATTCATCAGTATCATCATCATCATCATCATCATCATTATATCATCATCATCATCATCATCATCAAATCATCATCATCAATTATCATCATCATCATCAGCAATTTTCATCATCATCATCACACCATCATCATCACCGTCACCACCATCATCATCACCGTCATCACCATCAACAATTTTCATCATCACATCACCATCACCACCGTCATCATCACCATCATCAATTATCATCATCATAATCATCATCATCGCCAATCACCATCATCATCACCACCATCACCATCATCGCCATCATCATCATTCATCATCACATCAAACAATTTTCATCATCACCATCACCACCAATTATCATCACCGTCATCATCACCAATCAATCAATTATCATCATCATGTCATCATCGCCATCATCATCACTATCTCCTCGCGTCACCATCCCTCTCGACCAATCAGAGTCCAGCCCTTCCCTCCCGTCTCGCTCCTCCTGCGCCTAAGTGTCATCCAGTGAGCTTAAGAGGTGTAAATACCGCCCTTAAAGCCTCGTAATTCGCGCGGCTTACCACTTCTTCAGGGATCGGCGGGTGGGGGGGGGGAGAGGGGCAGAGGGGAGGGAGGGGAGGGAAAGGGAAGGAGGAGAAGGGGGGGAGGGAGGGAAGGAAGGAGGAGAAGGAGGGGAGGGAAGAGAAAAGGGGAAAGGAATAAATGGAGAGGAAGAGGAAAGGAGGGAGAGGAGGAAGGAAGAAGGAGAGAAGGGAGGGGAGAGAGAAAGGGGAGGGAAGAAGGAGAAGAGAATAAATGGAAGGGAGGGAAAAGGGAAAGGAGGGAAGGAGGAAAGGGAAAGAAAGAGGAGGGAGGAGGAGGGGGATGAAGGAAGTTATGAAGTGATAAGGGAGGAAAAGGAGGGAAAGGGAGAATGGAAGGAGGAGAAGGAGGTAAAGGAGGACAGGAGGGGAGGGAAGAGGAGGGCAAGGGAGGGAAGGGGAAATAAATGTTATCATCAAATTATTACCATTACTGTTATTATTACTCTGTGACTGTTATTATTACCACTATTATTATTATTATAATTTCCCTATTACTACTTTCAGTAACATTAATGATAATGATGATTACTAACAATATTGATGATGATAGTAATAATGATAATAATAATAATAATGATACTGATAGTAATGATAATGATAGCAATGATAGCAATATTAGTAATGTGATGATAAGGATAGAATAAAAATTATAATAATAATAGTGATTATAATAATAATGATGATAATGATGAAATTGATAATGATAATAATAAAAGGTAATGTGATAAAGATCATAATGATAATGATGATGAATAGAAAACAGTAGTAAACACTTAATAAATAAAAGAAGCAAGGAAGGAAGGGAGGAGGGGAAGGAAGGAAGTAAAAAAGGAAAGAAGGAACGAACGGACGAAGGAAGAAGGGATGAATGAGGGAAAGGGAGGAAGGGAGAAAAATGAAGCAAAGGAATGAATGATGAGAGGAATGAAGGAAAGGGGAGGGAATGAAAAAGAGGAAGAATTGGGATAGAGGAAAAGAACGAACGAACGAAAAGAAGAGGGAATAAGAAGAGAGGAAGTATGTGAAGGAATACAGGGTAGGAAAGAAGGGAGGATAAGGAAGGGAGGCAGGACGGGAGAAGGAGGGCCGAGGCGAGTTGGTTCTCCCTGAGGGCGAGTTGACACTGGAGGCCTCCCGAAGCGACTGTTTCTCTCCTCGCCTCCCTGGCCGCGTCGAGGAGCGGCGAGGGCGAGGGAGGGTGAGGGAGAGGGGAGAGGGAGAGGGAGGGCGAGGGGTGAGGGAGGGGAGAGGGAGAGGGGGCAAGGGTGAGGCGAGGGCGAGGGAAGGAGGGCGAGGGACGAGGGAGGTGGGAGGGCGAGGGAGCGAAGGAGGGGCGAGGACGAGGGCGAGGGCGGGTGAGGTGAGGGGCGAGGGTGAGGGAGGCGAGGGCGAGGAGGCGTGAGAGGGCGATGGGCGAGGGCGAGGGAGGGCGAGGGGGGAGGGCGAGGGGAGGGTGAGGGTGAGGAGGGCGAGGGTGAGGGAGGAGAGGGCGAGGGAGGCGAGGTGAGGGACGGGCGATGGGGGCGGAGGGCGAGGGAAGGGTGAGGGAGGGCCGAGGGCGGAGGGAGGGCGAGGGTGAGCGTGAGGGAGGGCGAGGGTGAGCGGGAGGCGAGGGTGAGGGAGAGGTGAGGGCGAGGGAGAGGTGAGGGAGGGAGGGTGGGGAGGGCGAGGGAGGGCGAGGGAGGGAGAGGGAGGCGAAGGAGAGGGAGGGAGAGGGAGAGGGAGGGCAAGGGGAGGATGGCGAGGAGGGCAAGGGTGAGGGCGAGGGCAGGGAGGGAGAGGGAGGGCAAGGGTGAGGGAGGGCGAGGGAGAGGGAGGGCGAGGGAGTGGGAGGGCGAGGGAGAGGGCCTCTGCGGGAGGGTTTTGCGAAGGGCGTCGAGGGTGGAGGGCGTCCTGATCTGTCCCAGGAGAGGGAGAGGCGTCTGCGACCTGTAGGCGGAGTGTCTCGTCTGGAGGAGCGGCGGTGGTGCCCTCTGCGTATTGTCGAGGCTGTCGTACCTCTTGGGAAGGTAGTTGGTATTTGCTAGGCTTGCGTATCTCCCCGGTACTCCCGAGCGGCGTTGGTACCCTCTGAGTATTGTCGAAGCTGTCGGTACCTCGTGTAGTTGGTATTGTAGGCCTGGTATCTTTTTTAGTTTGTATTGTTTTATGGTCTTATCATCTGTTATCTTTTTTAGATGGTATTTTTAATGGTCTTTGCGTATCTTCTGGTATCTTTTTTAAGCTGGTATTTTTTATGGTCTTTGCGTATCTTCTGGTATCTTTTTTAAGCTGGTATTTTCCTATGGTCTTAGCGTATCTTCTGGTATCTTTTTAGCTGGTATTTTCCCATGGTCGTTGCGCAATCTCCCGTACTCCCGCGAGCGGCGTCGGTACCCCTTCCCAGTAGCGTCGGGCGGCGTCGGGCGGCGTTGGCACCCCTGGGCGGCGTGCGAGCGGCGTTGGCACCCCTGGGCGGCCGAGGCTGGCCATCAAGTGGTTCCCCCGCATCCCTTATGACCACTCGCCGCCTGACTTGTTCATCCATGAAATTAAAGGATTTTTCTCATCCGATCCCGGCCGCTCTTGCAACCCAACCTCGGCCAACAGCAATTAATAGGATAAACCGTCCGTTCACCGTGACTTATGATATCATTACAGCATGCGCATTCTTGCACCGCCTCCACCAATCACAACACAGCCACTGCCCAGCGGGGTTCTGATTGGGTATTGTTCCCTGACGTCATTTACATAATTTAGGGCGGGGCGGACGGAGCCACAGTGGTCACCGAGCGACTGAATTATCAAAACACACCCATTGGTTCCTCTCACCCCCCCCTCCTTCCCTCCCTCCCTCCTCCTTCCTCCCCCCTTCCTCTCCTCTTACACCTTTCCTCTTCCTCTTCTTACACCTTCTGCTCCTCTTCCTTCTCTTTCTTCTTTTCTTCTTCTCCCTCCTAGTCCTCTTCTTTCTCCTCTTCCTTCTCTCCCTCTTCTCTTTACTCTTCTTCCTCTTTTTTCCTCTTCTTCCTCCTCTTCCTTCTCCTTCTCCCCCCATTTAATCTCTCTTCCTCTGCACCTTTTGTCTTCCTCCTTACCTCCTCGTCCAGGATATGTTTCTTGTTTAATTGTTTAATTATCTCCAGTTTCTTTGCTTTGTTCTTTGTGCTCCTCTGTTCCTCCTCATTATTTTCACTGTTTGCACAACCTCCAGATGTTTTCCTCTTTTTCTTAATTGTGTTTTTTTTCGTACTTTCAATTTTAACATTTTTCTCTTTTTTTTCCTAATTGTCGGTATTGTTTCATTAAATTTTATATGCTTTGTTATTTATATTTTTCCTTAATTGTTCGTATCTTTTATTAATTTTTTATATACTTGATTATGCATTGTTTTCCTTCGTTATAATTATTTATGAGTATTTTTACGAGAATGAACGAAAGGAAACGATTTAAAGAATTGACGAAAAGAGGCGAAAGAAGGGAATGAAAGATACCTCGATAAAGAACAATAACAGTAGAGAGAGGAAGGGGAGGAAGCGAAAGGAAGAGTAGATGGAAGGAAGAAGGACCCCCGGGAAGGAAGCCCAGGCGATGAGGATGCGTCTCCCTCGCCCTCCTTCCTTCCTCCACCTCCTCCCCCCTCCTCCTGCTCCTCCTCCTCCTGCTTCCACATCCTTCCTCTCTCCACTCCTTATCCTCCCTCCCTCTCTCCCTCACCTTGTTCCCCTCCTCCTCTCCTCCTCCTCCTCCCCCTCCTTCCCTCCCTCCCTCCCTTCCCTCCTTCCCTTCCTCCCTCCTCCCCTCCTCCCCCCCTGCTCCACCTCCCCCCTCCCCCCCTGCTCCTCCTCCCTCCCTCCTCCCCCTCCCTTCCTCCTTCCCTCCCCATCCTCCTCCCTCCCCGATCAGTAACCCCTTTTGGTAACGCTCGTGGGAGAGATCAGCCCACATGTCTGCTTCGATACCAAGTGGCGTCGCGTTACCGGTGGGGAGTATTCGGTTACCTCGTGGTATCCGAGTGGAAGCTAATTTTGTTGAGTTGAAAAATGTAATGTTTGTCTTTTTTATTTTCATTTTTTTTATTGAAAAGAAGAGATAATAGAAGTGGAATTTCGTTGTTTTTTTCTAAGTTGAAAATGTAATGTTTGTCTTTTTTATTTTTTATTTTTTTATTGAAAAGAAGAGATAATGGAAGTGGAATTCGTTGAAAATGTAATGTTTTTTTTTTTTTTTAATTGAAAAGAAGATATAATAGAAGTGGAATTTCGCTATTTTTTCCGAAGTTCAAAATGTAATGTTTGTCATTTTATTTTTTTATTTTTTTTTATTGTAAAAAGAGGTAATAGAAGTGGAATTTCGCTATTTTTTTTCTAAGTTGAAAATGTAATGTTTGTCTTTTTATTTTTTATTTTATTGAAAAGAAGAGATAATAGAAGTGGAATTTCGTGTTTTTTTCATTTATTTGAAGTTGAAAATGTAACGTTTGTCTTTTTTATTCATTTACTTTTTTTTTTTACGAAAAGAAAAGTAAAAACTGTTATTTCTCAAAGATAACTTGGTATGCGGTTTATGGTAATTTTTTGGTCATTATTAATAAATCTTATTATATGCCGGTTGAAAGTCACCGAATCATGCAATACCGTAGGGTAATCATACCAGGTAACTGTTCACTGGAAGACAGGTAACCGTCTGGTATCAGGTACGGTATCCGAGCCATAGTTCCCCCCCACCCCCCTCCCCCCTCCTCCTCATACACCTACCTTTTCGCTTCTGTAATTAAGGCAGAGAGAGAGAGAGGGGAGGGGGAGGGGGGAGGGAGGGAGGGGGAGAAGGAAGGGAGGGAAGGAGGAGGAGGGAGGGAGGAAGGAGGGAGGGAGGAGGGAGAGGGAGGGAGGGAGGGAGGGAGAGAGAGAGAGAGAGAGAGAGAGAGAGAGAGAGAGAGAGAGAGAGAGAGAGAGAGAGAGAGAGAGAGAGAAAGAAAGAAAGAAAGAATGAGAGAGAGAAAGAGAGAGAGAGGGTGGGAGGGAGGGAGGGAGAGAGAGAGAGAGAGAGAGAGGAGAGAGAGAGAGAGACAGGGAGGGAGGGAAGGAGGGAGAAGAAAAGAAAGAGAGAAGAGAGAGAGCGAAATGGTAGAACACGGTCGCCTTTCGTTCCTCATAGCTCCGTGCCTCATAGCATCCCAGCGTAACTTCGTTGGATTGAACTTCCTCAGTCTCTCATACCAATCAAACCCCACAATACGACGAGGGAACTTCGCCGCCTATCCTTCGCAGGCCATAAACTTCAGTGTATATATTCCTCTTCATTCCATCGTGCCAAAGCGGGATAACTTCATTGACCTGAACTTCCGCAAGGGATTATCCCGCATCCCGCCATACATCCCCTTTCTCTCTCTTCGTTAAACTTCACCGTATGTCTTTATTATCACACATTATCGCGGCATAACTTCGCTGGCTTGAACTTCCCCGTCGTTCAGAACACGTAAACTAAAACCACTTGTTCAGGGAAGTTTATCCTACACGTCCACGAAAGGAAATGTCTTGAAAGCTCAAAATACCTTTTTTTTTATTTTTTTTTTTTTTTTTTTTTTTTTTTTTTTTACAATTTTTTTTTTTTTTTTTTTTTTTTTTTTTTTTACGAGAGATTTTTTTTTCTTTTTTTTTCTTTTTTTTTTGGTACAAGAGAGAGATCTGTATTAAATTGTGTTTACGTCTGAAGAGCCGAGAGATAAGTGTTGTTTTACCTCGGCCAGATCACAATAACTCACACTACAGGTCCGGCTTATGAAGTGTGAGTTAAGGATCCTCGTATATGCTCGACGATTCGGTCCATTGATTAAACATTATTGGGCCGCGGTTCATTTATTCACGTCGACGCTTAATGGAGAATGAGGTGGGTTATGCCCCTCATTCGGCCAGCCACTTGGACATTTGGCGAGCTCGTTCAAACTTGCCAAAAAAAAAAAAAGATAATAATAAATAAAGATAAAAAATTAAAATTGCTTAAAAAATTCATGGTGGAGGGGTGGGGGGTGGGGGAGGATGGGGTGGGGAGGGGGGGGAGGGGGTGCGTGGCGTTCCTTCCAAGACGTCTTTTGTCCAGGTGATAGAATTCGTGACGTCATCTTTGTGAGCATCGAGTTGTCAGGTCGTAATAGGCGAAGTGGTCGTTAGTTGGCACCGTCGTCAGGGAATATATTAGGAATGGAAATGTGTTGCGGGATTTGGCTTAACGTGTGTCGCAGAGCAGTGGCCATCATCACGTGTTCATACTCGATATTCTTCTTCGTTTACATCGTACATGAATGTCTTACAAGAAAAAAAAAAAAAAAAAAAAAAAAAAAAAAAAAAAAAAAACATTAACAGATAAACATATATTGCCACATTTTTTTTTCATAGTCGATATATACTGTTCGTTCAGATCGTGAATAAATATCTCTACAAAAAAGAGGAAGAAAATTAACATGCATATATTGCCACAAATACTTTATTTTCGTTTTCACAGTCGACATACTGTTCGTTCAGATCGTGAATAAATCTTTAAAAAGGAGAAAGAAAATAAACAGGTATATGTATATTGCCACATTTTTTTCCATAGTCGATATACTGTCCGAACGAACGAAAACCTTTAAAAAAAATAGAGCAAGAAGACATATAACGGCTATAGACTGCCGGCAAGTGGTGTTATTTTTCCCTTTTTCTTTCGCTTTAGGATAAGATCGAGGTCCTGCGTTCCCCATATCAACGTGAAAAGTGTACAGCTCCTGGGAAGATCCTGTGGTCACAAGCCAGCTTATCCCTTGGTAGCATCGCTGGCTAACCTCCCTCTTTGTTCTACTGAATCCTGGGCGAAGGAAGGGAGAAGGAGAGAGAGAGAGAGGGAAGGAGGAAGGGGGATGAGAGGAGGATGTGCAAACCGGATATTGGGAGGATGGGAGGCCTGGGTGGAGGAAGGAGGGAAGGAAGGGAAGGTTGAAGAGGTTTACAGTGAATTAGATTGGAAGACGAAAAGATGGGAAGACTGGGGACGGATGGAGGTGTAAAAGGAATAGAAGGGGAATGGAGGAACGGGAGAGAAGCGAAGAGAAATGGAAGACGAGAAGAAAGAGAAGACGATAAGTAGAGATAGAGAAAAGAGAGAGAGGGAGATTAAAAGCAACTATGGACTGATAAAGTAATAGCATAGAAGTATAGAATGGGAGAAACGAATAAGCGGAGAGAAATGGAATGGAAAGAAACAGAGAAACGGAAAAGAACATAAAAAGACGAAAAAATAACAATAAAGAGAAGCGGAAAGAAACAGAGGAACGGAAAGGAAAGAAACAGTGTAACGAAGAATAACAGAGAGAAAAAGAGAGAAACGACAAGGAAAATGGGAGAAACGGAGAGCAACGGAAGACGAAGAGAAACCCAATAAATAAAAAAAAAGGGGGAAGGACGAAGCAACCGACGAAGAGGGAGGAGGAGGAGGAGGAGGAGGGCTCGGGACTACCGTTGGTCAGACGATCTTGTATTCGGTCGTTTCAGATTGCGATAGATTGGCGGAGGGTACGAGGGAAACGCCACGGGACTCTCGCCCTTCGGAACGCCCCTACCAAGACCGCCTTTCGCCCGTCCCCAGGAGCGCCGGGGGGGGGGGGGGGAAGGGCAGGGACAGGAGGGAGGGGCAGGGGGGGAGGGAGATTAAAATGAGAAACACGATGTCAAGTTTTACGTGCTATCGTGTAGGGGGCCGCCTCGATACAGAGACCGGGAGGAGGCGCTGTAGTTGCTTGAGTTTCAGGCTACAAATGACGGCGGGGACACTGGGGGGGGGGGGGGCCGCTGCGGTCGGCTCGTCCGGCTCGGGGTTTGCGCTCAATGGGGCTTTTGTGTTTGTTTGTTTGTGGCGTCGGTGTGTTTGCTGGTGTGAGTCGTTGGGATTTTCTTTGTATCGTTTGTTATTGTGGTTTATTATTTGTTTTGTTGTTGGGATTTTTCTTTGTATCGTTTGTTATTTGGGTTTGTATTGTTGTTATTTTGGTATCGTTCATTTCATTACTGTTATTTATTATGTGTCATTTACTGTTGTCATTATTATGTTAATTTATTGTTATTATTATTTACCTTTATTATTATTTATTATATATATATCCTTTGTTATTATTATGATCATTATTATTATTATCATTATTCATTATTATTATTTATCATTATTGTTTTATTTGTATTTACTGGATTTTTTGTTTTATGAATGTTTCTGTATTCTTGCTTCCGTATATTATTAGTGTATTTGTTCATATCATTGATGTTCTTACATATTTCATTAATATACTTAAGTCATTGATGTGTTTACTATATTATTTATGGATGTATTTATGTCGTTAATTTATTTTCTTAAAGAATTAATTCGCTTTTTATGTTATTGATATATTCATTTATGTTATTAATTCATCTATGTATCGAATTATATTATTTATGGAGTAATTTGATGTAATTTGCGGTTTACGTTATTATTTTTGCCTATTTTGATAATTTACACCGATCTAAATTGTAATTCAAAATCACACTTGCATAATAAATAAACGAATAGTTGTCATACACCGAAATAAACAAGTAGAAAAATTAAACAAAAATCTAAAACTTTCTTTTTCATCTCTTTACATACACGTTTATCGTACTCCTTTTTTTTTACCGATTTTTCTTTTTTTCCCTTTTTTTTTAAAGACTTGTATTGATGCGTCCCTTTTCTGGAGTTGCATTCGGTCTTCTAAAAGCATCGTCGAGAATCTTTTGTTTTCTTGGGAATTCGGACCCGGGTTGTTCCCACGGTGGCGCGGTCTCGTCCAGGGGGTTGCAAGCACACTCCCTGGGGTGGACCCGCTCTCTCGCCTGCCCGTGCTTGCGTCGCGGGCTTCTGCGGCTCGGCTGGGCTTTTCTGATTGGCTGTTTGTTTGTCTGTTTGTTTCTTTCTTTGTCAGTTTAATTGGTTTATATGTTTGTGTGTGTGTTTCTTTCTTTCTGTTTCTTTCTCTCTGTCTGTCTCTGTCTCTGTCTGTCTGTCCTCTGTCTGTCTGTCTGTCTGTCTGTCTGTCTGTGTCTGTCTGTCTGTCTGTCTGTCTGTCTGTCTCTCTCTCTCTCTTCTCGTCATCTCTCTCTCTCTCCTCTCTCATCTTCGTCTCTCTCTCTCCCGCTTCCTCTGCTTCTCCTCTCGTCACTTCTCTCTCTCTCCCTCTTCTCTCTCCTCTCCGGGAACATATAAGCAAATTGCAATCATATACAAACTCTTGCTGTTCCCCCCTGTCCATCCAATGGACACCCCCGCCCCCCTAACCGCGCCAGCGCCGCGCCCGCACCGCGCTCCGCATCCTCGGGACCGGACCGAGCTTCCTTTGACGACCTCACATGTCCTGTGGTCGGGGCGCTCTCTACATCGAGGGGGTGACCCGAGGGTGACCCGAGATAGGCACAGATGAAGCCTGTCCCTCGTGCCGCGAGGACCTCCGCTCACATCACCGTGGCAGTGCGCCTTCGTCAGGAGTTCGCTGGCTGCGGGGACCATCCAGCCCTGACCAGTCCCGCCTGTATCACGTTTATTTCTGCTCGTGTGTAACTCTTATCAGTAAAGGGTTAAGCCGTATTAAGTAGTATATGTCCTGCCCCGCCAGTATTAATATAGGAGGTTTTACTCAGCTTTTATACTTTCCTGTCTCTCTCTGTCTCGTCTCTCTCTCTGCTCGGAATCCTCTTCTCTCGTCTCTCACTCTCTCTCGTTATCTCGGGCGTGACTCTCGTGACTCTCTCCCGATCTCTCTTCCCTCGATCTCGTCTGCTCTCACCTCTCTCCTCTCGTCTCTCTCGTTCGTCTGCTCGGTCGGTCTCTCTTCGGTCTCTCGTCCCTCTACATTCTCCTCGTCAGCTCTCCTCTCTGTCTCTCTGATCTCTCTTCTCTCTCTTTCCTTGCAGTCCCTTGGGTAGACCAAGGGCAAGGGGAGATTAAAAGAAAATGTTCAGAAAGGAGAGAAGGAAGTAAGGATAAGGTAGAAAAAGAGGGAGGAAATAAGAAGAAAGAGAAGGAACCCAAGATGAGAAGGGAAAGGAAGGAGAAGAGAGAAAAGGGGGGAGGAAGAGGAGGAAAGGGGAGGAAATAGAAGAAAGGAGGGGAAAGAAGAGGAGAAAGGGAGGAGAAAGTAGAAATATGG
>NW_020868375.1:0-2500 GCF_003789085.1 Penaeus vannamei
CTCTCTCTCTCTCCTCTCTCTCTCTTCCTTTCTCTCTCTCTCTCTCTCTCTCTCTCTCTCTCTCTCTCTCTCTCTCTCTCTTCTGTCTCTCCTCTCTCTCTTCTCGCTCTGTCTCTCGCTCTGTCTCTCTTCTGGTCTGTCTCTCTCTCTCTTCCTCTCTCTCTCTCTCTCTCTCTCTCTCTCTCTCTCTCTCTCTCTCTCTCTCTCTCTCTCTCTCTCTCTCTCTCTCTCTCTCTTTCCTCTCTCTCTCTCTCTCTTTCTCTCTCTCTTCTCTCTCTCTCTCTCTCTCTCTCTCTCTCTCTCTCTCTCCTCTCTCTCTCTCTCTCTCTCTCTCTCTCTCTCTCTCTCTCTCTATCCCTCTCTCGCCCTTTTGATAATGATAATAATAACGTAGCAACAATAGAAAATGATAACATAAACAATCACAACATAACAATTACGATGATAATGATAATAATGATAATAACAATGATGACAATGATATTAATGATAATGATAATGATGGCAATGATAGGAATAATGATTTTCATTATAGTAATAGTTATAATGTTAGTAATAGTAATAATGATAATCATAATCATTATAAAATCAAAACATACACAGCACACTTTTTCGTTAATTACACACACAAAAGCGTGCGTGAATCTCTCTTAAAACCCAGGCTATCCAATTTATAGCAACTTCGTTATATTGATGCTTTCGTTATATGAAGGTTCCGTTTAAGATAAGTTCAGACCCCGATATGGCAACTTAAGTGCGGAAAAAGTGTGATAAGGTGTTCAGTCTTTTCATATATATTATATATGCCTTTATTTCTCACAAAAAAGAAAATGGCAATGATAATTATTTTATGAAATATTCCACTCCCTTTTCCTTCTTTTCTTTTCTCTTTGTTTCTTTTAATTCTTATTCTAATTTTACTTACGAATCACGGAATACCCAGACACGAAGAGAAGACAACAGCTTACCTGAAAAAGAGAAATAAGGTTTAATACACACTTTCCTTAAGAAGAAAAAAAGAAAAGAAAAGAAAAGAAAAAACAACAACAACATCGTCCTTTTGTCTGTTTTTGTCTGTCTGTCTGTCCGTTAGTCTGTCTGTAGTTTGGTATTATACTGTAATACACGCATACAGGATGTTAATAATGATGATAACAATGACAATAAAAAATATGTTATTGTGATAAGGGTAAACATATGTTGATAAAAGTAATGACAATAACGGTAATATTAATAAAAATGGTTATGAAAATCACAAAAGCGAATCGATACTTTTCTTTCTTTATTTTTTCCTCATATGAACTTCATCTTCACATAATGTAAAGCCACGCAGACACACTTATATGAATTTATATATATATATATTTTATATAATATTTCACAGACTCTCCCCCTCTCTCTCCCTCTCTCACTAACTTTCTCTCTCTCTCTCTCTCTCCCCCCTCCTCTCTCTCTCTCCCCTCTCTCCCTCTCTCTCTCTCTCTTCTCCCTCTCTCCCTCCCACCCAACCCTCTTCTCATTTCCTTCCCCCCCTCCCCCTCCCCATCCCCTCCTCCTCCCACCCTCCCTCCCTTCCCTCCTCCCTCTCCTTCTCCCCTCCCTCCTCCTCCCCTCCCCCTCCTCCTCCTTCCCCCTCCCTCCCTCCCTCCCTCCCTCCCCCCTCCTCCCTCCCCTCCTCCCACCCCTCCTCCCCCTTCCTCAGTCCCCCGACCATAATAAATATCCATAAGCAACTACGGTGAGATTAACGAAGGATGTTGGCTACACAGGGTTTTCTGAACAGGATCTTCACGCTCTTTGCTTCTTCCTGGTCAACGCTAATCGACCAGTGCGCGGTGCGGGAGGGAAAGGAGGGGAAGAAGGGAAGGGGAAGGAGGGGGAAGGAGGGAGGAGAAAGGAGGGAAGAAGGGAGGGAGGTAAGGAGAGAAGAGGGGAAGGAAGGAATGAAGGAGGGAAGGAGGCGGGATGGAGGAGGAGGGAGAGGGAGAGAGGGGAGAAAGAAAGGAAGGAGGGAGAGAGGGGAAGGAGGGAATAAAAAAAGGGAAGAGGGGAGAGAGGGAGATAAGAAGGGGGAATGAAAGTGGGAAGGAGGGTGGGGATGAAGAAGGGGGGAAGGGTGGAAGGAGGGGGGGGGTGAAGAATGGGAGAATGAAAGAGGGAAAGAGGGAAGAAGGGGGAGGGGGATGGAGAGGCGGGAAAGAGGGAAGGAAAGGTGAGAAAGAATGAGGGAAGGAGGGGAGAGAGTGCGATGGAGGAAGTGAGGAAGAATGGGACTGAAGAGAGAGAAAGAGAGAGAGAGAGAAAGAGAGAGATAGAGAGAGAGAGAGAGAGGAGGAGAGAGAGAGACGAGAGAGAGGAGAGAGAGAGAGAGAGATAGAGAGAGAGAGAGAGAGAGAGAGAGAGAGAGAGAGAGAGAGCAGAGCGAGCGTAGCGAGCGAGAGAGAGAACAAGAGAACGAAAGAGCGAGAAAAAGAGGCAGGGACGAGATTAAAGAGGGGGA
>NW_020868375.1:10000-15000 GCF_003789085.1 Penaeus vannamei
AGAGAGAGAGAGAGAGAGAGAGAGAGAGAGAGAGAAGAGAGAGAGAGGAGAGAGAGAGAGAGAGAGAGAGAGACGAGAGAGAAAGAGATAGATAGAATAAGATAGATAGATAGAAGAACGAGAGAGAGAGAGAAGAGATTAGGATAGATAAGATGCGAGAGAAGAGAAGAGAGAGAGAGAGAGAGAGAGAGAGAGAGAGAGGCGAGAGAGAGCGAGAGAGAGAGAAGAAATGAGATGAGAGAACGAGAGAGCAGAGCGAGAAATAAATAGAGAGAGAGAGAGAGAGAGAGAGAGAGAGATGAGGAGAGAGGGAGAGAGAGAGAGAGAGAGAGAGAGAGAACGAGAAAAGAGAGAAAGAGAGAGAGAAACGAAACGCTTGATAACACATTGCGTCTCAGCTGCATCAATCCAGGCGATCACATCCAATCATTGAGCTAAATTATCCTTGTCTAATTACTGTCTTCTTCATCCCGAGATTGTGTTGCTTTACGTAAGCAGAATCGCGAATAAAAGCGATGATAAGCAAGGCGGAGAGAAACTAAGGAAGGAGAAGAGGGGGGAAGGAGAGGGAGGGAGGGAGGAGAGGGAGACGGGAGAAGGGAGAAGGGAGCAGGGATGAGGAGAGGAGAGGAGGAGAGGGGAAAGGGAGAGGGAGAGGGAGGCAGAGGGAGGATTAGGGGAGAGGGGAAGAGGAGAGGAGAGAGAGAGACGAGAGGAGGAGGAGGAGAAGAGAGAAGAGATAGAGAGGAGAGAGAGAGAGAGAGAGAGAGAGAGAGAGAGAGGAGAGAGAGAGAAAGAGAAGAGGTGAAGAGAGAAAAATGACGAAGAAAGAGACCAACGAACGAGAGAATAGGAAACATAAAAAGCGAGAAGTAAAACAAAACGGAAATTTATGCTAAAATAACAATAATAATAATGATAATGATGATAATGATAACTAACTTAATTAATTGATGGTATAAATGATAATAATACTAATAACAATAATGCATAATAATAACAATAATAATGAACAATAACAAAAATAACAAATGCCCCCCTCCCCCCCAAAAAAAAAAAAAAAGAAAACCGGAGATTGACGTCACCATAAACTCTCGAAACGAGGTCAAACTTCACCAAACTCCCTTCGTGACTCAGGCACATTTATCAACAGGTCTATCAACTTAATCGTTTGGTCAAATCACGCGAGACATTTGCCTCCTTGGATAACTTCATTAGCTAGAATAAGGAAACTCCGCAAATATATATTCTTTTTTTATGAGGAAGAGAGGAAGACGAAGAGAATATGTTGATGAATGAAGGAAAGGTGTGGCAGGAGGAGGCAGTGGAGGTGGCGGATGGGTGGTGGAGGAGGTGGTGGTGGTGGTGGAGGAGGAGGAGGAGGAGGAGAAAAAGAAAGAAGATGAGAAGAATGAGAAGGAGGAAGAAGAAGAAGAAAGAGAAGAAGAAGAAGAAGAAGAAGAAGAAGAAGAAGAAGAAGAAGAAGAAGAAGAAGAAGAAAAAGAAGACGTAGATGATGAAGAAAGGCAAAGAACAGACGAAGATGTTGAAGAATAAAGAAAAAGCATAGAAGAGGAAGAGAAGAAAGAACAAGATGAAAATAGAGAGAGAAAAAAAACATAACCTTACAAATATACGTAGACGCAGATACATATATAGAGACAGAGACAATTTGGGAAGACAATTGGCTGTCGGAAAACGTCGAACTGTCATGTCTTCTAATTAACAAATTGTCGTCCGCTGTGAGAAGAGGCCGTCCAATAGAGAGTCTTTTATTTATTGAGATGAAAAGACTTATTTACTAAGTGGGAAGACTGATAAAAAATTTAGTTTTTTTTTTTTTTTTTTTTTTTTTTTTTTTTAGTGAGATGATAAGATTTATTTACTAAGTGGGAAGACTAATAAAAAATGAAGTGATTTTATTATTTTTATTGAGATGAAAAGACTTATTTACTAAGTGGGAAGACTGATAAAAAATTAAAAGTTTTTTTTTTTTTTTTTTTTTTTTTTTTTAGTGAGATGATAAGATTTATTTACTAAGTGGGAAGACTAATAAAAAATGAAGTGATTTTTTATTTATTTATTGAGATGAAAAGACTTATTTACTAAGTGGGAAGACTGATAAAAAATGAAAAGTTTTTTTTTTTTTATTTACTGAGATAAAAATGTTTATTTTACTAGGAGGAAAGGCTAATAAAAATGATTTTTTTTTTATTGGTGAGTTTATTTTACTAGTGAAAAGACTAATAAAAGATGAAAAGTGATGTTTTTTTTTTACTAAGGTGAAAAGACTTATTTACTAAGTGGAAAAGTTTTTTTCTTTATTTACTGAGAGGAAAGGACTTATTTATTAAGTGGGAAGAAATAAAAAATTTTTTTTTTTTTTTTTACTGAGGTGAAAAGGTATTTAGTAAGCGGAAAGACTGATAAATGAAAATAAATGAAATGAAATGAAAGTGAAAGAATTATATATTTACTGATATGAAGTGACTTAAGAAATGAAAATGAGAAAAAACAACTTTGATTTACTAAGTGAAAAGATTTAATAAGAAAATACTTATGGAAAATGGGAAAAAAAAATTACTGATGAAAAGACATTTACAATGTGAAAAAACGAATGAAAAATGAAAATTAAAAAAAAAAAAAATTGTATTTACTGGAGATGAATTGGTTATGTATCATGTTAAAAGACTTAGATGAAAAATGAAAAAGAAATGTTTCATTTATTGAGAGAAAAATGTACATTTACTAAGTGAAAATACAGATTAAGAAGTAAAATGAACAATTAAAAATATATTACTCTTATTTACTGATATAAAAAACTTGAATGATAAAAAAAAAAAAAATCTGATAAGAAAAGTCTGATCTTTTACTTTTGGCAATTGTTGCTTACTGGAGGAGATACTGAATATTATTTATTATATATATATTATATATATATAATATATTATTATATAAGTATATATATAATATATATAAACAACAACAAAATAACGAAAGAAAAAAGACAACAAAACAGAGTAAGACTAAAAAAGTAAAGAGGAAATCTCTGAAACGAAACAGTAATATCAACTATTGTAAAAATGACAACAAATAATAACGAAACGATATGAACAGAAAAAAGAAGTATAAAAGATAAATAACATAAACTGAAATTCTTCTTACGACCATCAAAGAGCAACAAAGAAAGAATTATAAAAAATACAATAACAACAACAACAAAAATAAAAATAAACTAAAAAACAACACAAAAACAAAAAAAAAACAAAGAAAACAAAGAAAAAAAAAAAAAAAAAAAACAAAAAAACACACAAAATGAACAATCCCCTACTGAACATCAATGAACAGCGTAAAGAACAGCCACGGACGGGGAGAGGGGGAGGGGGGGGGAGAGGAAGGAGAGAAGCTAACGACCCCCGCCCACCCACCCGCCCACCAAACCTCCCACCCCTCCGCCCACCCCGCCCACCCTCCGCCCACCCCGCCACCCGCCCCACCCCGCCCACCCCGCCCCTCGAGAAATCTACCGAGCTCACAACGCGAGAATGAGACAACGGGACAAAGCCAGCGAATCTCGGGAGAGGCGCCGTCAAAAGCAACATTGCAGGATCGAGTTGCAACATCATGCCCACTCCTTCCCTCCTCTTCTCTTCTCTTGGTCCTTCTTATTATTATCATCATTATTATTCTTGTTATTGGTGTTGTTATTACTTAGTTCTTCTTCTTATTATTATCTTTATTATCATTAGTATTGTTATTATTATCTTTATTCTTGTTATTGTTATTATCATTATTTTTATCATTATTTTGGTGTCGTTATTTCATTTTATCTTTATTATCATTGTTATTCTTTTTATTTTCTTTTCTTTTCTTCTTCATCATCTTTTTCTTCTTCTTTTTCTTCATCATCTTCTCCTTCTTGTTCTTGTTCTCCTCCTCCTTCTTCTTGTTCTCCTTCTCCTTCTTCTTCTTCTTCTTCTTCTTTTTCTTCTTCTTCTTCTTCTTCTTCTTCTTCTTCTTCTTCTTCTTCTTCTTCTTCTTCTCTTCTTCTTCTTCTCTCTCTTCTCCTCCTCTTCTTCTTTCTTCTTTTCCGCTTTCCTCGCTTCATCGTGTCTTCGTTTTCGGTGTCTCTTTTCTTCTATATTTTTCTCTCTTCTCTTCGAACTTTTTCCTCTCCTCCACTTCCCTTCTCCACCTCTCCTCTCGCTTCATTCCCCTGTTCTCGCCTCCCTTCCCTTCCCCTCCTTTCGTTTCTTTCCGTTATCTTCTCGCATCTTCTCTCCTTCAATTTCTTTTCCTTTTCCCTCTTGCCCTTTCCTTCTCACCCTCTCCGCCTCTCCTCTTTTCCCTTCTTTACCCTCTCTTCCTTCTCTCTTCCGCATTTTTCCCTCTCACCCCTCTCCTCTCCCTCCATCTTCCTCCCTATCTCTCCCCACCCCCACACCATCCCTCACTCCCCCCTCCTCCCTTCCCTCCCTCACTCACTTATTCCTTTCCCTCCAGCCCCCCTACCCCCCCCCATCCCTCACTCACCCCCTACTCTTCCCTCCAGCCCCCTCCTACCCCACTCACCCCTCCCCCTCCCTTCCCTCCATCCTCCTCCCCTCCCCCCCCCCCCCACCCCCACCATCCCTCACCCCCCCACCCTTCCTTCCATCCTCCTTCCTCCCCCCCCCACACCATCCCTCGCTCCCCCCCTCCCCTCCCCCTCTACACCCCCCACCCCTTCCCCCCTCGCCCTCCCCCCCTCCTCCCCCTCCTCCTCCCCCTCTCCAACCCCCGGACTCAGAGCACGTAGAAATGGCCAGCAGAGCGTCAGGGTCAGAATCCTGTCCACTTGCTCCGCTGTTGGGAAAAAGGGACTCGTGCGGGAGGGCGAGGAAGGGAGAGGAGGTGAGGAAGAGGAGGGATGGGAGGGGTGGGAGGGGAGGAGGGGGAGGGGGAGGGGTGGGAGGGGTGAGGATGGAGGGAGGGGTGAGGAAGATCGGAGGGGTGAGGAA
>NW_020868375.1:22500-27500 GCF_003789085.1 Penaeus vannamei
GATGGGGATGCGGGATGGGGAGCAGATGGAGAGCGATGGGGAGGGATGGGGAGAAGAAGAGGGGTAGGGAATGGAGGGGGGATGGGGAGGATGGGATGGAGATGGGGAGGGGAAAGGAAGAGGGATGGGGAGGGATGGAGAAGGATGGAGAGGGATTTGGCAGAGCGGGATTGGGGATGGGATGGGGAGGGAAGGAGAGGGAATGCGGAAGGATGGAGAAGGAATGGAGAGGGGATGGAGAGGGATGGGAATGGTGGGGAGGGATGGAGAGGGAACGCAGCAGAGGGAATGTCGTTGGGGAAAGGTGGAGAGGGAATGGGGAGGGTGTGTGAGGGATGGAAGGGAGAGGGAAAGGATGGAGAGGGAGGGCTGTGGAGATGGAGAGGGATTGAAGAGAGGATGTAGAGAGGGGATGGAGAAGGGATGGAGAGGGATGAGGAGGGATGGGCAGGATGGAGAGGGGATGGGGTAGGGATGGAGAGGGATGGAGAGGGATGGGGATGGTGGGGAGGTGATGGAAGAGGGAAGGAGAGGGTTGAAAATGTAACGGGACTCGCGAGGCGATGGAGAGGGATGGGGGGAGGATGGAGAGGGATGGGGAGAGGAAGGGGAGGGATTAGGGGAGAGAATGGGGAGGGATGGAGATGCACTGTGGGATCAGGATGGCCGAGCAGGATGGGAGAGGGATAGGGGAAGGATGTGAGACGTGCGTTCTATATAAACTGTGGAAGTGGAATTGTATGGAGGCTTGAAGGGAAGAATGGGGAAAGGATGTAGTATGAGGAGGATGGAGAGGGTCTGTTATTGGGCAAGGATAAACCTAGGATTATGGGATAGAGAGGACTGTGGAGAATAAGCGCCCAAGGGAAGGGGAGGGGCGAGGAGTGCAGGGAAGGGGGCAGGGTAAACGGAGGGCATTATGGAGGGGGAGAATGGGGAGAAATGGGGAAAGAGGAGGGAGAGGGAGGGATCGGGGAGTCAAGAGGAGGGGAGGGCAGATAATTGTGAGGATAAAGGAGGGGATTGGGAGAGGATAACTTTCCGCAGAATTTCCCACGTAAATACAATAATATGTGAAAAGACCGCAAGACAGACAGAAACAGACAGGCAGACCAGAGAGAGAGAGGAAGAAAGAGAGAGAGAGAGAGAGAAGAGGAGAGAGAGAAGAGAGAGAGAGAGAGAGAGAGAGAGAGAGACGCAGAGAGAGAGAGAGAGAGAGAGAGAGCACACCTTATGCCATCCATACAAACATTACCCCTCGCTTTCTCCGAAAAAAAAAATGCAACTAGATATAAAAATACATAAATAGCAAAGAAAATCGAAAAACAAAACATATGAAGCAAACCGGGACGGCAGACCACAGCGGAAAATGGTGTAGGAACTGAATCTTATTCCATAAATCAAATCGTAGACAGTTCGTAAAATTGCGCCTTCCATCAACCGGTCCTCTCTGGTTTCCTTCCTTTCTCCGTCCAGGACCTTTCTTCTCTTTTTCCGTGACTTGGAGCGGGGAGAAGGTGTAAGGAGAAGGGAGGAAGGGGGAGGAGGTGAAGAACTGTAGAGGGAGAAAACGAGAGAGAAAGGAGAGGAATAATGATGATGATGGGAGTGGGGGGGTGGGGGGTGAGAGAGAACTGTAGATTGGGTTAGAAAAGGAGAGAGAAAAGAAGGAATAATGATGATGATGGGTGGGGGGGGAAGGGAGAGAGAGAAAGTGGGGAGAAAGTAGTGGGAGAAAGGAGAGAGAAAGAGAGGAGTAATGATGATGATATTGATGAGGATGATGATAATACTACTACTAATAACGATAACAACAACAATAATAGAATGAGCATGAGATTATATTGATAAAAGATCATTATCAACAACAGTAGTGATGATAATAATAACGATAATAATGATGATAATAATAAAGAAAATGATAATAAGGATATGGAAATAATGGCAGAATGATAATAATGATATCAATATCAGTGATAATGATAATTATGATAACAATAGTAATGATAATAACGGTAACGATGATAGTAATAATAGAAATAGAAATAATAATAATAATAATAATAATAATGATAATAATTATGATAATGATAATATATAACAATGATAAGATGATGATGATTATGATGATAATATAATAATGATAATGATAATAATAATAATAATAATAATAATAATGATAATAATAATAATAATAATAGTAATAATAATAGTGATTATGACAATAATAATAATGATATAAAATTAAATTAATAACGATGGAAATAACGTTAATGATAATAATGATGATGAAAATATGATTATAAATAACAATGATAGTGATAATGATAATAATAAGAGTAATAGTAGTAGTGATGATGATGATGAAAGTAGTAATAATAACAACAACAATAACCGCAACAGCAACAATGATAATGATGATAATCATAACAGAAATATTGATAACAATGATATTAATAATGATAATAGCATTAATTCTAATGATAATGAAACTGAGTCCTCCCTTACCCCCCCCCCCCCCGCTCACCTTCACCCACACAGCCCTCCCACCTAAATCCCTCCCTTCCCTCCCCATCTTTCAACTACCCCCCTCCCCCCTTCCCCTTCCCCCCCATCTTTTAACTGCCCCCCTCCCCATGCCCCTTCCCCCCATATCTTCACCTGTCCCCTCCCTTCCCCTCCTTCCCTTCCACCCATCTTTCAACTACCCCTCCCCCCTCCCTCCCATCCCCCTTCCCCCATCTTTTAACTACCCCCTCCCCTCCCCCCCTTCCCTTCCCCCCCTATCTTTCAACTACCCCCTCCCTCCCCCCATCTTTCAACCCCCGCCCTCCCTCGCCCCCTTCCCCCCCCCCTCCCATCTTTCAACCCCTTCCCCTTCCCCATCTTTCAACTACCCCCCCCTAACCCCCCTCCCTCCCTCCCCCCCTGACCCTCCCCCCCCCCCCCCCGCAACAGCCCCATCAATCGTGGACGAAGCACCGTATTAGGCACAACTAATTTGCATTGAGACAAATGACTTCTCGAATCAGTGCCGGAATTCGGTGCCTCTTGGGCGGTTTCGTATGATTTATGGCACGTTGGTGGAGAATGCTTTTCCCTACCTCTTTCGCCCTTCTCTCTTCTCATTTCTCTTTCTGCCTCTTCGTCTATCTTATTACCTTCTGTNAGAGGAGAAAAGAACAGTACAGACCAGACAGAACAGAGACAAAGAGAGGAGAGAGACCCAGAGACAACAGACAGAACAGACAGAACAGACAGACAAGACAGAGAACAGAGACGAAGACAGAGACAGAGAGAAGAACAGACAACAGACAGAGATCAGAACAGAGACAGAAAGAGAGGGAGAGAGTAAGAAGAGAGAGAGATAAGAAGAGAGAGGAAGAAGAGAGAGAGAGAGAAGAGAAGGAGAGGAAGAAAAGAGACAGACACAGGAGAAGAGGAAGGAGAAAAGACAGACAGTACCAGACAGAGACAGAGAGCAGAAGAGAGAGACGACAAGACAACAGACTAGACAACAGAGACAACAGACAAGACAGATGACAGAGACAACAGACATACAATCAACAGAGGACAGACAGACAGACAGATCAGACAGAGAGAGAGAGAGAAGAAGAGAAGAGAGAGAAGATGAGAGAAGAGAGAGAGAGAGAAGATGGAGAGAGAAGATAGATATAAAGAAAGAGAAGAGGAGAGAGAGAAGAAGAAGAGAAGGAGGAAGAAGCTGACGAGAGGAGAGAGAAGGAAGGAGAAAGGAGGAAAGAAGAAGAGAGGAAGAGAGAGAGAGATAGGAGAGTACGAGAGAGAACAAGACAGAGACAGAAGAGACAACACAGACAGAGAGACAGAAGACAGACAGACAGAGAGAGCAGAGAGAGAGAGAGAGAGAGAGAGTGCCAGTAGGTCTCGGGATTGTGATCATTCAAAGTTGCAATTGAATTTCTCCATAATTCGGGAAAGACAAGTTACAAAATTGGAGCCTCTTTTCCCCTTTCTTTCTCGACGGCGGAAAGGGAGCGGAGGGATGGGGAGGGATGGGGAGGGATGGGGAGGGATGGAGAGGGATGGGAGGGAGGAGAGGATGGGATGGATGGGAGGGATGGGAGGAAGAAGGGAAGAGGGGAGGGAACAGGGGGAGGGATGGGGAAGGGAAGAATGGAGAGGATGAGGGATGGGGATAGGGAGGATGGGAGAGGATGGGGAGAGGATGGAAGATGGAGATGGAGAGGGATGGGCGGATGGAAGGTGGGAGATGGATGGGAGGGGATGAATGGAGAAGGAGAGGAGGAGAGGATGGGAAGGATGGAGAGGGATGGGGAGGGATGAGAAGGAATGGGGGATGGGTGGATGGATGGAGAGGGATGGGGAGGGAGGATAGGAGATGGATGGAGGGATGGGATGAGGAGATGGAAGGATGAGAGGATGGAGAGGATGGGACGGATGTAGGGATGGGGAAGGAAGGATGGGAAGGGATGGGGAGAGAAGAAGGGGATAGAGGGGGACTGGAGAATAGAAGGGAAGGAGGAGGGAAGGAGGAAGGGGAGGTAAAAGGGATGGAGGGGAGAATGGGGAGAATGAGGAAAGGAGGAGAGGGGGAGGGATAGGAGAGGGAGGGCAGATAATGTGAGGATAAAGAGGGAAGGGATGGGGAGAGAAACTTTCAGAATTTCCCAACGTATATATGATATTATGTGAAAAGACAGAAAGAGAGAGAGAGAGAGAGAGAGAGAGAGAGGAGAGAGAGAGAGAGAGAGGAGAGAAGAGAGAGAGAGAGAGAGAGAGAGAGAGAGAGAGAGAGAGAGAGAAAGAGAGACACACGAAAAAAAGATAAAGCATCATACAAAACATAACCCCCAAAAGAATAATGCAAACAAAACATAAATACAAAAAAAAAAACATATGAAAACAAACCGGGACGGAAAACAGCGGAAAATGGATTAGGAACTAATTTATCCATAAATCAACGAGACAAGTCGTAAAATTGCGCCTCCATCAACCGG
>NW_020868375.1:35000-69788 GCF_003789085.1 Penaeus vannamei
TTCTTCACTTTTTTAAAAATCCGTTCTTCCTCTCTTCCCCTTTCTATTCTCTCTGTCTCTTCATTTTCCATTATTCGTTCTCCGCCTTCTCTTTTTCTCCTTTCATTTATTCTGGTATTTGCTGTACACTTTACTATGATTATTTCTAAAAGTATCGACGCTGCTATTTTTAGCTCAAGGAGAAAGATGCATTAAAGATGATTTTTGGAAGCGTCCCTTTTTTTTTTTTTTTTTTTTTTTGTGTCTTCATCATTTTTTTTTTTTTTTTTTATTTGCTATATTCAAATTCCATCTTCACTGCGGCTTTACCTGCGAGTTCCTATTATCAGTTTCAAAATTTAAAAAAAAAGTGGATTTATATAACTTTTTCCTGATCATTAAATTAAAATATACATGAAAAAGATGTTTATTTTAGAGTGATCAGTTAAAGAAGTTAAAAGACATTTCTTGTACCTTGTATTTTCTTCGTTAAACTTTTAAATATTTTCGTTCTTCTAGGATAATTAGAAAAGATAAGTAATCTGATCAGGTACAATCATCATACAAGAACATAATCTTTTTTTTTTTTTTTTTTAGCATTAGCGAAATTCATGCTGTCGTTATCATAGATTATGCAGAGAAGACCATAGTTTTCATCGTCTATATCCTCATTATAATGATTAATGTCAATTACAGCTATCATCCTAATTGTCGCTGTAATTACAGGGGGAGCTACACACAATTTTCGATCGATAGTCGACAGTTAATTAAACTGATAAAAAAAAAAATTATCATCAGGAATTTTATCTTCACTGCTCGACCTGTAATCTACAATATCACTCGCCTTGTTTGTCTGTCACACTAGCACTTTTTCCGTCGATTTTTTGACAATTCTATTTAACATAAATACAAACATTCTCGAATATAGCTCTTGATTTCACTTCGCTTGGTTGAAAAAGTTGACGGAAAGGTTTTCAGACGGAAACGATCATTATCGTCTGACTGGAGAATCGACCATTCGCTCAAAAATGGACAAAATTTCAGAAAATTGTAAAAAAAAAAAAAAAAATTGACGGAAAAAGTGCTAGTGTGACAGCACCTTTAGTGTTGGTGAAGCGATGGTGTTGCTTATCTCTGCGGGAGTTGCACGCCCGATTTCACTAACAATGAATGACAATGACATTCTTAAAAGACAATTCTTATACAGGATTGTTCTTTTCTTTTAAATGGTATAGTACAGATTGTGATAATGTTATAGAATAATTTCCAATGTAATACTATTATATGATGCTATGACCACGTATCAAATGTACCACAAAGAAGAGAAGAGAGAGAGAGAGAGAGAGAAGAGAGAGAGAGAGAGAGAGAGAAGAGAGAGAGAGAGAGAGAGAGAGAGAGAGAGAGAGAGAGAGAGAGAGAGTGAGAGAGAGGAGAAGAGAGAGAGATAGAGATAGATAGATAGATAGATAGATAGATAGATAGAGAGAGAGAGAGAGAGAGAGAGAGAGAGAGAGAGAGAGAGAGAGAGAGAGAGAGAAAGAGAAAGAGAGAGAGCCAGAGCGAAAGAGAAAGAGAAAGAGAGAAAGAGAGAGACAAGAAAATATAAATACCCACGCCTGTGCAGTTACCCAGGATGGCAAATAAAGGACCCAACTAAACCAATAAGGCGCTTATACCTTGAATATTCACCGAAGAATCCGCTTTACGTCACGGAGTCCCTCGCATAGACTGAAGCGGTACACTCCTCCGATGAACTTATAAACCGAGAGAATACTCTTGCTAACCCGGGACCTTAAATAGAATTCGAACGACAAGCTTCTATGAATGTGGACGATGGAAGAGGAGGAGGGGGGGGGTAAGGGGGGAGAAAAGAGGGGGGAGAGAGGAGAAGGAGGGGTGGGGTAAGGGGAGTGAAGAGAGGGGGAGAGAGAGGGAAGGGGAGGGGTGGAGGGAAAGGAGAGGACGGGAGGGGGGAGAAGAGAAGAGGAGGGACGGAGGGGGGGAGAGAGGGAAGAGGGAGGGGGTGGGGTAAGGGAGGAGAAGAGGGGGAAGAGAGGGAAGAGGGAGGGGTGGGGGTAAGGGAGAAGGAGGGGGAAGAGAGGGAAGAGGAGGGGGGTGGAGGAAAGGGGGAGATGGAGTGGGAATAGGGGAAGAGGAGGGTGGAGGTGAGGGCAGAGATGGGGGGAGAGGGAAGAGGGAGGAAGTGGAGGTGTGGAAAGAAAGGTGAGGCGATAAGAAGGATATAAGAGGAAGTGAAGAGGAAAAGAGGAGAGAGAGTCACAGAAACAGACAAAAATGAGAGAGAAAAACAGATACAAACCCACAGCCAAAATAAAAAAGAAAAGAAAAAAAAACTAAAGAAGCCAAAGACCAAAAAAACGAATGATAAAAGAAAAAAAAACGAAAAAAAGAGAGAGAGAGAAAACTAAAGAAACCAAAGACCAAAAGCAGAATGACAAAAGAAGTAAGAGAGAGAAAGTAAGAAGAGAGAAGAAGAACTTTCGTCGGACAGACGAAGGGAATCCAGGACCCCCTCAGAATTTCCCTCTCGACGCCCTGGCTATGGAAAGGGGAATGAATGGGACCCGGCGAGAACACCATTGCAAGGGACGCCGCTCCCATTCACGGGTTTCCCCTCCGCCGAAGGAAGGTCACGTGGAGGGGAGGGGAGGAAGGGAGGTCAAATCAGGTCATCAGCGGACCTTGTTTTAGGAGGGAAGGACTGGGGATTGAATTAAAGGGGGTGCTTTAAAAAGGGGTTTAGGAAGAGGGGTGGAGATAAAAAGGGGTGGATGGGGAGGAAGAGAGGAGGAAGAGAGGAGGGAGAGAGGGAGAGAGGCGTTTGGGAAGAGGGGTGGAGATAAAAAGGGGTGGATGGGGAGGAAGAGAGGAGGGAGAGAGAGGGAGAGAGGCGTTTGGGAAGAGGGGTGGAGAATAAAAAGGGGTGGATGGGGAGAGGAAGAGAGGAGGGAGAGAGGGAGAGAGGCGTTTGGGAGAGGGGTGGAGATAAAAAGGGGTGGATGGGGAGGAAGAGAGAAGGGAGAGAGAGGGAGAGAGGCGTAGGATAGGGATAGGGTGAGGGATAGGATTAAGGGGATGGTCAAACCAGGTCACCCAGCGCTTTGATAGGGATTGGAGAGGGGAGAGACGGAGGGGAGGGGGGGGGGGGGGAGAGGCTTAAAATGAGCATTGGGTATAGAGGAAGAATGGAAAGAGGGAGGGAGAGGCTTGGGATAAGGGGGGTGGGGCAGATGGCTGGGAGGGAGGGAGGGTGTCGGGGGAGGGGAGAGGGAGGGGAGGGAAACAAAGAAGGTCATATCAGTTTCTTATACCTTAATGGGGCAGAGGGAATGGAGGGAGAGGGGAAGAAGGAGATTAGAGAAGGAAAATAAGGAATAGGAGGACAGAGAATAAAGGAAGAGAAAGGGAGATATGGGAAAGAGAAAGGGAGATAGGGGAAAGAGAAGAGGGAAGAAAATATGAGTGGGGAAAGAACGGCATAAAAACTAACGATAGAAAAATAGAACAATAGAACAAAAGAAAGGAGATAGAGGAGGAGAGAAAAGAAAAAACGAGAGAAAGAAAGAGGGAAGAAAGCAGGATATGAGAGGTATAATGATAGGAAACAGGACAAAGGAAGGAAAAATGTACTAAAAAGACAAAGGATGCACAGAGAGAGAGAGAGAGAGAGAGAGAGAGAGAGAGAGAGAGAGAGAGAAGAGAGAGAGAGAGGAGAGAGAGAGAGAGAGAGAGAGAGAGAGAGAAGAGAGGAGAGAGAGAGAGAGGAGAGAGAGAGAGAGAAGAGAGAGAGAGAGTGAGAGAGAGAGAGACAGAGAGAGAGAGAGAGAGAGAGAGAGAGAGCTATATAAAGAAGAGAGAGAAAGAAAAGAAAGAAAGAGAGAGAGATTAGGGAGAAAAAAAAGAAAGGAAGAGAGCTAACAGCCGCTCGAAATAATAAAGCGAAAAGGAGATAAGAGAAACGAAAAGAGAACAATCAGGCAGATCGCCCGAGAGACTTCGTCCTCTTTGGTTCCTGGACTCGGCGTTGGCAACACTGCTCCTGTTGTCAGTGTCATTGTTACCAGATCGCCTTTCTTGATGGACGTGGCAACACTGATTTTTAAAGATTCTTACTGGGGAGAGGAAGAAAGAGGGAAGAGGAAAGAGAGAGAGAGAGAGAGTGAATGAGTGGATGAGTGAAAGAGGGAGAGAGAGAATGAGTGAGAAAGAGAGAGAGAGAGAGAGAGAGAGAGAGAGGAGAGAGAGAGAGAGAGAGAGAGAGAGAGAGAGAGAGAGAGAGAGGGAGAGAAAGAGAGAGAGAGATAGAAAGAGAGAGAGAGAGAGAGAGAGAGAGAGAGAGAGGGGGGGGGGCAGAAGATATATGAGACAGCGACAAGAGGAGACGAGACAAGACAAAAGGAGATAGATAGTGCTATAAATGGGTGTATATATATGCACATACATACATACATGCGTATATGAAATGCATATATATCTAGATAGATATATAGTTAGATAAGCAAATAGACAGATAGATATAAATGTAGATATATTCAAAGATATGTCGATGGACATATAGATAAAGATATTAGATACAGATAGACAATGAAAAGATACATATATGAATATCGATAGTCAGATAGATAGATAAATAGATATAGAAATTGAATATTAGACAGACAGATAAAAAGATATTGTTATAAAGAGATGAAAAAAAGGAAAAAATACGTTTTTTGAAACCCTTTATCTCCAGACTCCGCTCGTCTCACAGATTTCACCCCCCCCTCCCTTTCCTCCCCACCCCCTCCCCCACTCCCTCCCAACTCCTCCCCTCCCCCCCTCCCCCCTCCCTTTCTCCCTCCCCCCCTCCTTTTCCAACCCCCTCCCCCTCCCTTTCTCCCATCCCCTCCCTTTCTCCCAAACCCCTCCCCCCCTCCCTTTTCTCCAACCACCTCCCATCCTCCCCCCCCTCCCTTTCTCCCAACCCCCCCCTCTTTCCCCCCCTCCCTTTCCCCCCACCCCCCTCCCCTCCCCCCTCCCTTTCTCACAACCCCCCTCCACTCCTCTCCCTCCCCCCTCGTTTCCTTCCAGCCCTTTCCTTTCATATCTCTTTAAGAACGACAAAAACGCCAGCAGCAGTAAGGGACAACTAAGTCAACACCAGCAGCACTGAAGTCATCACCGATAACAGCACCACTGCTAATACACCTACAACGCCTTCACCACTAAAAACAACACCAACACCAGCACCACCAACAACAAAAACGACAATATTTTCACCGTCACCACCGCCACCCCCACCCCTCCCACCACCTCCACCACCTCCTCCCCTAACCCAAACCCCCTCCCCAACCCACCACCACCCCAACCCCAACCCCTCCCACCCAACCACCCCACCCCCAACCCCAACCACCATCACCCCACCCCCTCCTCCCCCCACCCCACCCCACCCCCACCACCACCTCCAACCCCCACCACCACCTCCACCCCCACCACCACCTCCACCTCCCACCCCATCACCCCGCAACCCCACCCACCCCAACCCCACCCCCTCCCTTTCTCCCAACCCCTCCCCCCCTCCCCTCCCTTTCTCCCCACCTCCTCCCACCCCCACCCCCACCCAACCAAGGAGGGAATCCGACCCCTCTTCAAATCAAAACGGAGATCCTGCCCCATCTGAACATCGGTTTCCCAAGATGGCATTTAAGAGGCGGAATAAGAGCCGACTCCGACGACGAGTGACGGAGCGAGAAGCGCCTTGAGAGAGGCAATTAGAACGGGAGGGAGAGAGGGAGAGGGAGAGGAGGGAGAGAGGAGAGAGGGAGGGTGGGGAGAAGGAGAGGGAGAGAGGGGGAGGGGAGAGGGAGAAGGGGAAAGGGAGAAGGGGAGAGGGAGAGGGAGAGGGAGGGAGAACGGGAGAGGGGAGGGATAGTGGGAGAGGGAGAGGAGAGAGAGAAAGGGAGGGAGAGAGGGGGGAGGGAGAGGGAGGATAGTGGGGGAGTGAGAGAGGGAGGAGAGAGAGGGAGAGAAGAGGGCTTGTCAATATGTACTTACATGCCCTCGCATCTCATTTTTCTTTTAATGATGAGTATATGTAAGGAAGAAATAAAGAGAAAGGGAAGGTAGGAGAGATAAAGAAAGAAAACACAGGGGACATAAAGAGAAGAAGAAGACAAAAGAGAGAGAAGACAAAAGAAAATAAAGAGAAAGACAGAGAAGACAAAAGAAAGAGAAACAGAGAATACAAAAGAAATAAAGAGAAAGGAGAAATACAAAAGAAAAAAAGAGAAGAAAAGATAAAAGAAAAAGAGACAAAAAAAAAACGATAACCGTTTAAAGATTGAAAGACGCCATTGAGACACGGAGAGAGAGAGAGAGAGCTAACAACCCCAAATAGCAAAATAGACAACTAGAAATAGGAGAGAGAGAGAGAGCAGAACAAGCGACCGAGAGACTTCTACCTCGTTAGACCATTTCCCAGGACCGGAAGTCGCAAACCGGTGTCAACTTCCGGTCGAGTCCAGGTCGTTTTACGAAATACGGATCGGAAAGAAGAGGAAACGGGGAAGGGGAGAGGGAGGAGAGAGGGAGGGGGGGAGAAGGGGGGAGAGGGAGAGGAGGAAGGAGGAGAGGGAGGGGAGGGAGAGGGAAGGAGGAGGAAAGGAGAAGGAGGAGGGAAGGGGAGGGAAGGGGAGGGAGAAGGTTTGGAAGGGGAGGGAAGATGAAGAGGGAAGGGAAGGGAGGGTGGTAGATGGGGGAGAGGGAGATGGGGTTGAAGGGAGGGAGTGGGAGATGGGAGAAGAGGAGGGAGGGGGTGGTAGAAGGGGAGAGGGAGATGGAGAGGGAAGGGGAGGGAGAAGGAGGAAGGGAGATGGAGAGGGGAAGGGAGGGAGATAGAGAGGGGGGAGGGAGGGGAGAGGGGAGGGGGTTGAAGGGAGAGGGAGAAAGAGAGGGAGGAGGTGGAGAAGGTTAGGGAGAGGGAGGTAGAGTGGCAAAATGAAAAATGAGAGAGGGAAGGTGAATTAGCCAGAGAGTGGTAGATAAACAAGGAGAGAAAGAGAGAAAAAAAATAGGGAGTGAGAGAAAGAGATACCGAGAAGGAGAAGGAGAATAGAGGGAAGGAGAGAGAAAATAGAGGAAAAGATGTTTATGCTTACTTTCATTCATCTATCGACCAATGAATTTACGGATTTACATATCCACAATTTAATTTCCCAATTTCTCTTTCTTATATGATTCACTATATATATATATATATATATATATAATATATATATATATATATATATATATTATATATATATATATATATATATATATATATATATATATATATATATATATATATATATATATATATATATATATATATATTATATATATATATATAATATATATATATATATATATATGATCTTATCCCATCCATCTCATAATAATAAATAAGAAAAATGAAATCAGATAAGAAATAGACAGACAGATAGAAACATAGAGAGAAAGACAGCGAAACAGAGTTAATTAGACAGACAGATAGACAGATAGACAAACAGATAGATAGAGTAAATAGATAGAAGGCTATTTTCGACAGGCGGATAGATAGATAAGATAGATAGATAGATAGATCAAATAAGCAGAGGGGACAGATAGATTCCGAGCAGTGATAGATCGATAGAATGTACAAGAATAGATAGATCAGTAGATAAGCCACAGAGATTAATAGAGGAAGAGGGGAAAGAGGGATGGATAGGGAGTGGGGAGAGGAAGAGGGGGAGGGAGGGAGGAGAGGAAAGAGGGAAAGGGAGAGAGAGGGAGAGAGAGGGAAGGGAGGAGAGGAGGAGGGGGTAAGGAAGAGGAAGGGAAGGAAACAAATGAAGTTGAAAAGAGAATGAATGAAGGAAGAGAGGGAGAGAAGAAGACAGCTCAAGAGAAAAAGAAATACAGGAGAGAGAACAAAGGAAGGAGACAGATCAAAATAGAATTGAGAATAGAGGGAGGATAAAAATAGAGAAGAGAAAAAAAAGAGACAGAAGACCAAGAAAGAGAATGAGAGAGAGAGGAGAGAGAGAGAGAGAGGAGAGAGAGAGAGAGAGAGAGAGAGAGAGAGAGAGAGAGAGAGAGAGAGAGAGAGAGAGAGAGAACGAGAGGGCCGATCGAAGAAGAAGAGAATCGCGATAGACAGAAGAGCCAAGAAAGAGAATGAGAGAGACGAGAGAGAGAGAGAGAGAGAGAGAGAGAGAGAGGAGAGAGAGAGAGGAGAGAGAGAGAGAGAGAGAGAGACGAGAGAGAGAGAGAGAGAGAGAGACAGACAGAGAGACAGAGAGACAGACAGAGACCACGAGAGACAGCAGACAGAGAATAAGAGAGTGGATAGAGAGAGAGAGAGAGAACAAAAAACGAGAGGGACCCATCAAAAGGAGAGAAGAATCGCGAGGGAGAAGACAGACACAAGAGAGAAAGAGAGAAAGAGAGAAAGAGTGAGACCTTGCTGTTACTAGCTAATTGGCAGGAAACGAGTGAACATCAGAACGATCCACAGCCGCATCTTCGGCAGGAAATTGGGGCCATGGGACGAAAAAGAGAAGAATGGCGAGTCATGGCAACCCTGGGATTGCCTTGGTGTGTTTTTGTTTGTTTGTTTGTTTGTTTGTTGTTCGGGTTGTTTGTGAGTTCGTTGTTTTGTTTGTATCTATTTGTGTGTGTTTTTTTGTTGTTGTTGTTGTTGTTTGTTAGCCTGTGTTTGTTTGGTGGTACTATTTATATTGTCTTTATTATTGTTGTTGTGATAATGATAATAATGATCATTGTCATCATTATTATTATCATCATCTTCATCATCCTCATTCTTATTACTATTATTGTTAATATTATTGTGATTATCATTATTGCTGCTGTTGTTGATATTATTTTCAGTGTTATCATCACTATTATTATCATTATTACCATCATTATTGTTATCATCATTATTATCATTCCTTCTGTCATCATTATTATTGTTATCATTATCATTAGTATCATCATCATCAGTATCATTGTTATTACTATTGTTATCATTGTCATCATTATGATCCTCATCATTGTTATTATGATCAATATTTCATCATGATCATCATCATTATTATTCTTATTATCATTATTGTTATCATTGTCATTATCATTACTATCATTATTATCATTGTATCAATCATTTATCATTTCATTATATCATTATATTATCATCACCACTATCATTATTTATATTGCCATTATCATTAGAGAAAAACCCCCCCCAAAAAAAAAAATAAATAAATAAATAAATAACAGATAGACAATAAAAAACAACAACAAAAAAATTGAAAATCAATTGGCATAATACTCTCCCCCCTCCCCTTCCCCTCTGCCCTCCCCTCCCCTCCCCCCCTCCCCCTACAGTGCCATTCTCGTGACCTAATTGTTGCAAAAGACACTCCCGCTTAATCTTTTATTACTATTATCATTATTGTTCATCATTGTTATGCTCTTCATTGTTATTATTTGATCCATATAACCTGTTTATTAATATTTCATCATCATCATCATCATTATAATATTATTATGATTAGTATCATCATTGTCATTATCATTACTATCATTATTATCATTGTTATCATTATCACTATCATTGTATATCATCTGCACTATCATTATCATTATAATTATCATCACTATCATTATTATATATTGCCATATCATTAGAGAAACACCCTCCTCCCCCCAAAAAAAAGGAAAAAATAGACAATAAAAAAAACAAACAAAAATTGAAAAATAATTGGTCATATATACTCTCCCCCCTCCCCCCCCCCTCCCCCCCCTACAGTGCCATTCGCATGGCTTAATGTTGCAAAAGACACTCCGCTTAATCTTGTTATTACTATTAATTATCATCATTATTATGCTCTTCATTGTTATTATGATCAATTAGTTATTAATATGTTTATCATCATCATCATAATTATTATTATCATTATTATCATCATTGTCATTATCATTACTATCATTATAATTATTGTTATCATTATCACTATCATTCATTCATTATCATCATTATCTATATCACATTTTCATTAAATATAATTATCATTAGAGAAACACCCTCCCCCCACCAAAAAAAAAAAAATAGACAATAAAAAACAAGAACAAAAAAATTGAAAATAATTGCATAATACTCTCCCCCCTCCCCTACCCTCCCCCCTCCCCCCCTTACAGTGCCATTCTCGTGCCTAATGTTGCAAAAGACACTCCGCTTAACCCTGCCTCCAGCCGGGTTGCAAGGGGGACCACCCAGCGGGAGGCACCTTCTTCACTCCAAAGGGTAAATGATGCCTTGACAATGACTGCCAGCTTCCTTGTTTATCTTATGTTTATTATGTTTATTAACTGTTTATCTTATGGCCCTCGGCTGGTGGATCTCTGATGGTTGTTGGATCATGCTAATCAAGCCAGGTGAAAGTTTTGATTGCCGAATGTCACCTGTCGTTGTTTTCGTTGTGGGTTTTCCTCGTTCGTCGTGGTCTGGGTTTTGGTTTTTGTGGTGATGATGGGAATGATGATAAAGATGATTATGATGATGATAGGGTATGATGATAATGATTGTGATGGTAACATTGATGATGATAATGGTGATGATAATGGTGAAATAGTAATATGTTAATAATAATGAAATGATCATGAAGATAATGATAATAATGAATGATTATATATAAATAATTATAATGATCGATAACATTACAGTAATATAATTATGATGATTATAATCATGAACTTTACAACAACAAATAATAATAATGGTAAATAATAATAATGATAGATAATGATGAAATAATGATATAATAATAAAAATGATAATGATGATAATGATAATGATAATAACAGTGATGATAATAATAATAATGATAATAACAATGATTATGGAACCATTGTTATTATCATTTTCATCACTATCATCATATTGCTATTATGATAATCGCCACTCCTAATTTTCCCTAAATGTCATTATCAATTCAATATCCATCTTTCTGCCATCATTCCCATAGCCAACCCACCATATTTTTTTTCAATTTCAAACCCTAATACCCGTAGACATGTCCAGATCCCTTACGTAACGGGATGCTGTATCTAACGCTCCGTCAAAACTTCTTTGTTATGTAACTCTATAACGAAAGAGGAATTAGCGAGGTTGATAGAATCCCCCTTGTTTATGTTCGGAAGTTCACTCTCGTAAGGGAAGTTTAGGCGAACGGGGATGTTGTCTATGTAAGGGGAGACTTGACTTCTGGTGGTGGAGGAACCTGGCTTCTGGTGGTGGAGGAACCTGGCTTCTGGTGGTGGAGGAACCTGGCTTCTTGTGGTGGAGGAACCTGACTTCTGTGGTGGAGGACCTGGTTGGACATACACACGTTCAATACATATACATAGGCATAAAGACACACACACACACACACACACACACACACGGCTATAAACACACACACGGGCATAAACACACACACACAGGAATAAACACACAAACACAGGCATAAACACACACTCACGGACATAAACACACACACACACACACCACACACACACACTGGCATAAACACACACACACACAAAACCACACACACACACACACACACACACACACACACAAACAAACACACAAAACAAACACCAAGAAACAAAAAAACAGGAAAGCAACACAAGCTCCTCCCACCGTGAAAGAATCAGACTGAAATACTGCGAATCTAAAGGTAAATATAAATGCATCCCCAGACAGCAGTGTTGCCAGATTTACGTGCGACGCTTCCTCTCGCTGAACGGCTATCCGCTATTGAAAAGTGAAGCTGATCGGATATCGAAACGACGGTCGAGTTATCCGAACCTCGTAACTTGAAACCGGTTTATAAATGTCACAAAAAAAAAAAAAAAAAAAAAAATGGAATATAAAAAATCGAACTCTTAAGAATGAAGAATTTGGAACTGGAAGAAACACGATTGGAAAGGCATTTAAAATCTTTAAAAAAATAATATCCATGACAGAAATTATAATGGCTGTCATTTTAATGATCGTGACGATAATAACAATAATGGTGATAATGATAATGATGACATCAATAACAAAAAAGATTATGATAATGATAACATCAATAACAATAAAAATTATGATTATAATGACATTGATAACAATCAAAATTATGATAATGATGGTAATGATAATGATAAAGTGCAAAATACAATTTTAAGAAGTTTATGGATATCAACAAAGATAATAATGAGGATTAAAGAACAAAGTTGAAATCAAAACAAACATATTTGTGATTAAGAAAGAGAGAGAGAGAGAGAGAGAGAGAGAGAGAGAGAGAGAGAGAGAGAGAGAGAGAGAGAGAGAGAGAGAGAGAGAGAGAGAGAGAGAGAGAGAGAGAGAGAGAGAGAAAGAGAGAGAGAGGGGGGAGGGAGAGAGAGAGAGAGAGAGAGAGAGAGGGGGGGAAGAGAGAGAGAAAGAGAGAGAGAGAGGGGGGGAGAGAGAGAGAAAAGAGAGAGAGAGAGAGAGAGAGAGAGAGAGAGAGAGAGAGAGAGAGAGAGAGGAGATGAGANAGGACAGACACATTACACAGACAAACGGAGACATCGGAAGAAAGGAAGAGAGAGAGAGAGAGAGAAAGAGAGGCAGATAGGCAAACAGACTGAGACAGAAGCAGACAGACGGACAGACAGACAAGACAGACAGACAGACAGACAGACAGACAGAGGCAGAGACAGAGAGAGAAAAGACATAGAGAAGAGAAAGACAGAGACAAAGACGTTCCCCAAAGTATAGCCTCAGATTTTTATCCTAGCCTGCGTATGTGTCTGCACGTCAATCTTCGTAAAAAAAAACATACTACAACAATACACTTACACAATGAGTTAATTCTACAGTATAAATGACTCTACACAACAAAGTCAACATTCGCATACATCATAAGCTTGAAACACGTCCACGCAATTATGTCAACCTAAAAAAAAAAAAAAAAAAAAAAAAAAAAAAAAAAAAAAAAAAATACAATAGCATACATGATGCAGGTACACTGCGTCACGCTCGTTTAGACTGAAAATGACAATACTTTTGCTTCTTGCGGTGACAAAAAAAGTCAAAGTATTTTCCTATAATATTCGCGAGCACTTTGTCCACTTTGCTGCATCATGTATCCTGTTACAGTATCCTTGTTTTTTCTTATTGTGATCTATTTATTTCCCTTTTTTCTTCCTTTGTTCATTATTCAATTATCTTGTTATTCCAGATTTTATTTATGTATATATTGTTTATGTATACTTTCTGTTAAATATGTTAGTTACCCCTTGATGCTCAGAACACTACGTTTTCTGTGTTTACCCTCAGTTCCTTTGTTTTTATTTCTTCGTTAAAGAATATCTATATTTTTGTTGAGTAGAATACATATTTTTCTGAATTTGAATTAGAGAAATACTATATTTTGAATGTAGTTTTATATCAGAGAAAAAGTGCTTATTTTCCACATATATTTTTATGTATGAATACTCGTTGCAATAAAGGCCACTACGTGGCACTGCCAGGTCAGCACTGTTTCAGTCAACAACCCCCAGCCCTTTGATCCTGCTTCTACATCATGTTTTGTTACCAAGTGTGGGTCTCGTGAGGCCGTTTCCCACATTTTTGGTGCCCAGACCCGGGAAGCTTTAGATATAGAGTCGTCGCCCGGACAAGTAAGGTAACAAACATGGCAGAGTCACTTGAAGCATTGAAGAGGAAAAGGGCTGCATCAAGAGGTTGGTTGACAAGAGCTGTACAGAACCTCCAGGAGGTTTTAAATGATAACAACAGTAATTATGAGAAGTTAGATCAAGTTGCTGCTGAATTTGATAAGAGGCTAATATTGTTGGATGAGGCGCAGACAGCTGTTGAGTAGAACTTGTTAATCCTGATGATTTAGATGCAGACCTTGATGAAGCAAGTAATTTTCGCAAAGCTGCAACAAATGTTAGATTTGAGGTCACCATGCGAATGAAGAGAGCTAATGATGGCAGTGACAGTGACAAAGGCTCTGTCTCCAGTATGAGCACCTCAGATGCAAAGCTGCCAAAGCTAGAGCTTCCCAAATATGATGGTGATCTGACCCAATGGCAGTCATTTTGGGATAGATTTACAGCCTCAATAGACAGGACTGACATACCTGTTATTACTAAGTTCACTTATTTACAATCAGTGTTACAAGGAAAAGCATTGTCTGCCATCCGAGGAGTAACACTCACTGTTCCAAATTACAAGGTTGCATGTGATATATTGAAGAACAGATTTGGCCGACCTCAAATAATCATAAATGCACATATTCATGCACTAATGAATATCTCTGTAGCTCCTAAAATAAGAGGAGCAAATTATGTTGAATCGCTGTGGAATCTTCTAGACCAGCTCCATTGGCATGTAAGAAGTTTGGAGAGCTTTGGCATTAATAATAAACAATTTGGCGTGGTGTTAACTCCATTGGTCTTGGGTCGTCTGCCTCAAGAGATAAGATTGGAATGGTCAAGGGAATCTACAAATCATGAAGGTGACCTGGAATGGCTGCTGACGTTCCTGCAGAAGGAGATAAGCCGTCGAGAGAGATCTGAAACTTTCCCGGACGTTGGGATGGGGAAGCCTGAACGACGATTTGTGGACTCGGAGAAAAGAAGAGTGGCTTCTGCATCGGCTCTTCACACCTCATCTGAAGTAGGATCTTCTTATTGTGCTTTCTGCAGCAAGAAACACAAGTCTGAGAAGTGCTGGGATATCCTGAAGCTCCTTTGAAGGAACGTGAAGAAAAAATCAAAGCTGCCCATTTGTGTTTCAAGTGTTTGAGTAAGGGGCATATTTCCAGTGGTTGTCAAAGCAAGTGTTCTAAGTGTAATGGCAATCATAATTTTCTTCTGTGTAGATCAAAGGGCGCAGGAAGCACAGAAAAGGCTATGGAAAAAAGTGTGAGTGATCAGAAGGTTAGTGATATTGTAGAACCTTCTGAAAATTGCAGTCCCCAAGTGAATCATGTTGGTGTGACTCTTAGCAAGTGTAATGTGTTGACGAAGACTAGCTGTGTGCTACAGACAGCTAGAGTTAAAGTGTTTGGCGAGTCAGGTGCTTGTTGTGAAGCCACCTTGTTGTTTGATACAGGCTCTGATAGATCTTACGTGTCCAGTAATCTTGTGAAGAAAGTTAAGCCCAAGTGGGTGAGCTCAGAACCTGTGTCATATGCTGCTTTTGGAGGTAGTAAGTCTCCTCCAGGTAAACAGAGTAATATTTTTGACTTGCAATTAGTAGGTTTACATGGTGCAAAACATTTAATGGCTTTAGAGATTCCAAAGGTTTGTGCACCATTGACTAGACCCTGTATTCCTAGTAATTTGGTTGATGCATTTTCTGATTTTTAACTTGCTGATGATTACAAGAATAATAGTCACCTGAATATAGATATACTTGTAGGTTTGGATGCTTATTGGGGATTTATGGATCCTGAAATTAAGCCACATCAGAGTAATGGATTAGTAGCCCAAAAGTCTGTATTTGGTTGGGTGTTATCTGGTCATGGAAGGTTCCTACTAACAAGAACTATGAGTCTACACAAATGTTGTGTATAGGAAATGTGACAGATTCTGATTTGCGTGAGTTTTGGGATTTAGAATCTGTTGGCATAAGTCAAAAGGAAGCTGTTCCTAGCCCATTTACCTCAGACCCTGTTTTGAAGCAATTTTGTGGAAATGTTAAGTTTGATGAGGGACGCTATGAAGTAAGCTTACCTTGGAAGTCGGATGACTGCAAGAAGAATCTTATGAATAATGAGGGAATTGCTAGGAAAAGGTTGCAAGGATTAGAGCGTAAGTTAGATAAGGACCCAGAGCTTCAGAAACAATATTATAACGTGTTTACTGATTATGAACAAGAGGGAATAATTGAAGAAGTCCCTTCAAGTGAAGTTGTAAGTTCTCAGCCTACATATTATATGCCTCATCGACCAGTTGTCAAAGAGAGTAGTTCTTCAACTAAGGTCAGACCAGTTTTTGATGCTTCTGCAACTAGTTATAATGGCACTTCTTTAAATGATTGTCTTGAGTCTGGTCCTTCACTTAACCCTGATCTTGTGAAAGTATTGGTTCGTTTCAGAAAGTGGAAGGTTGCATTGACTGCTGATATTACAAAGGCATTCTTGCAGATTTGTGTTCGGCCAGAAGACCGAGATGTTCATCGCTTTTTGTGGAAATGCAAAGACTCCATTAGAATGATGAGGTTTGTTCGTGTTCCCTTTGGTAATACAAGTAGCCCTTTTTTGCTAAATGCCACCATTAAATACCACTTACAGTCTTATCCTGATACTGAAGTAGTAAAAGAGTTAAAGGAAAACCTTTACGTAGATGATTGGCTGTCAGGGGCGGACACTGCTGAGGAAGCTTGTGAGAAGTTTAAAGAAGCTCAAAGTATTTTGGCTGAAGCTGGGTTCCCTCTTTCTAAATGGCACTCAAATTGTAAATTGTTTGCCACAAAGTTTAATGATAAAATTGATCATGGTGATGAACATGAATCCACAAAGGTTTTAGGTATGAAATGGTTATCCTTGTCAGATCAGTTTGTTTTTGAAGGTATTGATTTAGACCTGGAGACACATTTGGTGTCAACCAAAAGAGCAATTCTTAGTCTCATAGCCAGGCTTTTTGAACCACTTGGTTTGATTAGTCCCTTTGTCATGTATGCTAAAATCCTCTTTCAAGACATATGGAGACTTGGGCTTGATTGGGATGTTACTACCTAAAGAGGGGCAAAATAAGTTTCAGAATTGGGTTAAGAGCATTGCTGCTCTAAAATATTGGAAGATTAATCGTTGCTATTTCCCAGAAATGCCCTGGAAAGAGTTGTCTGGTTTAGAACTCCATGCCTTTGGTGATGCTTCAGAGAAAGGGTATGGAGCTTGCGTGTACTTGAGAGTTCCTCTTGTGGATGGAACATACCAGGTGTCATTAGTGGTAGCAAGGTCAAGGGTAGCACCTATTAAGAGGGTCACATTACCTCGACTAGAATTGCTTGGTGCTTTACTTTGTGCTAGACTCTTAGATTTTGTGAAGTCTGCCCTCTGTCTCGATAAGACTGTGACTTATTGTTGTTGGACAGACTCAAAGGTTGCTCTTGCATGGATAAAGGGTAATCCTTGTAGATGGAAGGTGTTTGTGTCAAATAGAGTTGTTGAAATTCAGAGTCTTACCTCCCCATGCCACTGGTACCATTGCCCAGGTAAAGAAAATCCTGCTGATCTTGTGTCTAGAGGGGAGTTAGCCGAACCCCTTGTTAATTCTACTTTTTGGATAAATGGCCCTTCTTGGTTGTCTGAACCTTTAACTCTAAGTTACCTGTTGAAGAAAGTTGCAGTAAAGGAAATATTTCTTGTGTATCTGTAAACTCTCCTAACATATTTGAGTTTGAGAGATGGAGTAACTTCAATAAGGCACGTTGTGTGGTGGCTTGGGTTATGAGATTTATTAATAATGTCCGACCTCATTCTGTGAAGATGTCAGGTCCCTTGTCTCCTGCTGAGTTAGCAGTGGCCAAGACCAAATTGTTCTACTGTGTACAGAGAGAGAATTTTGTTCAGGAATTGCAGACTTGAAAAAGGGTAAATCTCCTTCAAAGGGTTCTCCTTTGTGTAGGTTAGATCCTTTTGTAGATGATGAAGGCCTATTGAGAATTAAGGGACGTTTGGAGAATGCTGATTTAAGTTTTGAAAGTAAACATCCTGTTATTATTCCTTCAGGTCATGTTGCTAAGCTCTTGGTTCAATTTCAGCATATTTTTCTGAAGCATGCTGGAGTAGGAACCATTGTGTCTACTTTAAGAGGCAGCTACAGGATTTTGGGAGTCAGGAGAATTGCTAAAACTGTTTGTAGAATGTGTGTTAAGTGTAAAAGGTATGTAAGGCTTGTAGTCAGCCTGCTGCACCTCTACCAGGATTAAGAGTTAAGATTGCTCCTCCCTTCACTGTGACAGGTCTTGATTATGCTGGTCCTCTCTTTTGTATTGATTTGCCTTCAAAGAAATTGTACATTTTGTTGTTTACTTGTGCAGTAGTAAGAGCAGTGCACCTAGAACTAACTGATTCATTATCTCTTTCTGATTGCATGCTTGCAATACGTAGATTTGCAGCACGAAGAGGTCTTCCTTCTGTTTTTTACTCAGATAATGCCAAAACATTTGTGAGTGCAGCTCGTCAACTTCAGCAAGAATATGGACCATTGTCTCCTCAATGGAAATTCATTGTTCCCCGTTCTCCATGGTGGGGAGGTTGGTGGGAGCGTTTGATTAGGTCTGTTAAGTCAGCTTTGAGGAAAACAATAGGGGTTAAATGTTTGTCAAAAATTGAGTTAGAGACCACCATTCAAGAAATTGAGGCTTGTGTGAATTCTAGACCCTTAACATATGTTGGAGATGAACCTTATGTTTCTAATCCTTTGACTTCCTCACAATTTCTCATTGGACGTAATGCTGGACTTCAACTAGAGGTTAATGATCAACCTTCATGTATCACAGGAAGGATTTGATTATCCGAGAAAGTATTCGCCAGCAACAACTTGATAAGTTTTGGAAATTATGGAGCAATGATTATCTAAGAAACTTGCCACCTGTTGTGAAGGGATTTGTGCAAAAATGTAATGTAAAGAAAGGTGCTATTGTCCTAGTCAGAGAAGACTATGTTCCTAGGCTAAAATGGCCATTAGGTGTTGTAACAGAAGTATTCCCAGGTAATGATAATATCATTAGGAGTGTCATGGTAAAAACTGACAAAGGAGTAGTTAATAGACCAGTGCAGAAGTTGCATGATCTTGAAATGTATAGTGATCTTTATGAAGATTCTGATGAAGATTTGAGAGAATCTATCTCAGGGGAAATTGTTAAATCATCAGTTCCTGGAAACAATGAAAATAGTGCCTCTGAACCTTGTGAAGAGAGCTGTTTAAACCCTACTTCCTTTAGTCAACGGGGTCGTGCCATAAAACACCCAAATAAACTTGACTTGTAATAATATGCAGTATTTAGTTTAGTTGTTCTTATTTCTTAAGGTTGAAATTAAGATAAGTTTGTGAGTTTTATAGTATATCTGAGTTTATTGAAGCAAATTCCAAGGAGAAATCTGTCCTACTACTATTTCTCAGGATTTAGTCTATGATAGGAGTAAGTACTCCTATGGTGGGGAGTATGTTAAATATGTTAGTTACCCCTTGATGCTCAGAACACTACGTTTTCTGTGTTTACCCTCAGTTCCTTTGTTTTTATTTCTTCGTTAAAGAATATCTATATTTTTGTTGAGTAGAATACATATTTTTCTGAATTTGAATTAGAGAAATACTATATTTTGAATGTAGTTTTATATCAGAGAAAAAGTGCTTATTTTCCACATATATTTTTATGTATGAATACTCGTAGCAATAAAGGTCACTACGTGGCACTGCCAGGTCAGCACTGTTTCAGTCAACAACCCCCAGCCCTTTGATCCTGCTTCTACATCATGTTTTGTTACCAAGTGTGGGTCTCGTGAGGCCGTTTCCCACAAGGGATGTTCAGCTGTTGCCATGATGATAATAAGAATGATAATGATGAAAATAAAAATAATAATAGCATAATGATAATGATAGTTATAATAGTAATATCAATAATCATAATATAGTTATGAAAACATAATAGATACTAATGCTAAAACTGATAAGAGCACAACAACAACAAGAGGTAATAGCATAAATAGTGATAATGATAAGTGTAATCACAACAGTGATGATAATAATACTAATTGTAACACCTGTCATACTAATAGAAATCAAAATGACAATGGTGATAACAATGACAGTAGTAGCTGTAGTGCTACTAATAATCATACTATTACCATTACTAAAAAAAGATAACACTGGCATTAATGGTAAAAATAATACAAAGGATATTGATAATTAAAACGATGAAGTAGATGGTGATGCTAGGATAAAGATGATGATATTTAGAATAGTAATAAAGTCAATTGTCATCATAGTAGGGATAGTGTATACTTATTATAAAAGTGTTACTTATAACGACTATGATGAAAGCGATAAGGGTAACGTTAATGATGATGGTCAATCTCTGGATATTTTCCACTCTCTCTCTCTAAATCTATTCCTCCTATTCTTCATAATGATGCTTATGATGGGTATATCAACTATGATAACAAAGGTAATGCAGGAAAATGAGGGAAAATAGTATAAGAGAGATATGGGTGGATTGAAAAGAAATCATTTGGTGACGATTGTAAATAAAGTTTGAAAATCAATTTTATAGGCTGGCAGCTAATAATACGAATTTCATATCAATGACAAGTTTCTCGCATCGTCTGTTTCTGTCTCTCTCCCTCTGTCTCTTAGTGAATAATTCATAACAAAAAACTTACCACGCAAAAACCTCCAAAATATCAAAGTAAGACTGATTGTACAGTTGCGATGAACACAAAACATATGTGTATGGTAAAAAAAAAAAGAACTTTATCCTAGAGTCCTTCCGTGAAAAAGTGCGCACGAGCAGTCAGAATGTGACGTTTTTAGGACGTCACAAACTAATGGCGTATGTCAGAGGCCAAAAAAAAGAATTGGCAGGGTTAACGAAACCACACTAAGCAGCGTTAACACTAATCATCTGCGACTCAAATTATATATTCTGTAACTACATATATCAATGGCAGGGGCTTTCACTACAGCGCCTCTAAAATATGCAGAAACAGGGAAGAACTAATCTGGAGAGGACAACCCTCCACAGCTGACCCCCTCCTGCGTCTGCCTGCCTGTGTGATTACACGTGAAGTAGTCAACGACTCAAGGCCTCCCTTGCGGGCAACAGGCGCGTGAGTTCAGTCATCTAGAAGCGAACTCAAAGGAAGTCGCCCGCGGCGGTGCTGAGACTGGGCTCACAAGCGTCGGCGCTGCTGGTCAAATTACCGAAAAGTCCATCATAAAATTCCATGTCAGCGATCAACAACAATTTCGCAGTATTTGGTGTACATTCAAATTCCTTTAAATGAAATCGTTTTTATCATAAATTTCTTATAATTTTCTGTTGAAGTAACAGTTTATACCCAACCGCAGTACGTTTTCGAAAACATATAAATCAATATACAACTGTGTCGCTATGAAATTAGATACTTTCTCAGTAGTGCATGTTTAAAAGAATACTCATTTTAATAAACTTCAAAAAGATAATGTAATATATCAAATGTATCAATATAAACAATATATAACTGAAAAAAATGCTTCATGGGAAGAGAGAATAAAATGAAATGTGGACAAGAGATCTTATAAGGTGAATTACAACAGCTCATGAAACAAAACAAGAATTACACATCATACGGAGCAAAATTAAAGATATATGGTGAACACAGGATCCAGTTGTCATAATTCAATAGTAACATATAAATAGTATTTCACACCTTGGTAGCTATGCTATCTGGTGTGTCTACTTGTATATTTTATAGGTAATTATCAAGCTACTGTATAAAGAAAAATCTTTTCTCCTGTGAAATCGTATTTCTTATCTGAAGCAGGGACAGTGGAACAAAGATAACACTAATCAATATAAAACAAAAATTGCTTCTTTTGCCTTTTTCCTTCCTACCACCTTTCCTACTTCGTCTTGATTTTTCTTTTTCTCTTCGTCACTTCTTCGTCCTTTTCTTCCTCCTCCCAGTCTTTGCTTCTCATATTACTTCTGAAAACGCGCATAAACACTAGCAAACAACTAAGCAAATCAAAGAATCCAAAATCACACTCAATTTCTTCATACTCCTTCGTATTGTAAACACCAGAGAAAGTGACAGAAACAAAAGTAGAAATATATATGGAACGGAAGGTAAATAGATAGAAATACAAACTATAATTCATACAAAAGACACTTGTGGTATCTTTTGGGGATTGAACTCAGGTCTGTCGCGTAGGTGACCGTGCTAACCACTACACTATAGAAATAATTGTTTTATATGTGGATTTTACTAGAATTACATTGTAGCTTTTATGTTATATTACATACGTACGTGTGTGTGTGTGTGTGTGTGTGTGTGTGTGTGTGTGTGTGTGTGTGTGTGTGTGTGTGTGTGTGTGTGTGTGCATTCATATGTGTGTGTGGTGTGTGTGGTGTGTATGTGCTTCAACTTAAAGAGTAAGATGTCGTATTAAACATTATTGTATGCCTACCATTCCACTAAAATAAATCCAGTCCTACCTCACCTAAGTATTAAGATAGAGAGAAACCTTGGGATTTTTTTTTTTTACTTATTTTGTTGGCATTCCCACTGCTGTGACCATTATCATTATTATCAATACTTTTCACAGACCCCTTAATCGACAATACCATTAGAATGCGTATTTCGAAATAACTAGTGGACCACATAGTTTATTTACAGGTGTTGCCATTCCCGTTTGCAATTCTACATTTATTAGTCGAAATTTGAGGTTAAAGGAGTCAGCAGTAATAAGTTATTAATACACCCCTCGATCACATATGATACGTACCTCTGTTCATTAATATTGGATAACTATGTTTTTAGATTGAGATGATGATAGTGATAACGATGATAATAAGAACAGTAATGATAATAGGGACAGAGAATTATGGTAATACTAGTAATGAAAATGAAAATCTTTCTCTCTCTCTCTCTCCAATTTGCGTTGCGTTCGTGGGATCCGGTGTCGGGCGTCTGTCCGCGGCCGGAGGGAGGAGGCGCTGGACGCAGTGCAAAGTCCTGTCTTTACAGCGAGTGACATTAATATTGTTCACGCAATGTAGTTGGATTTAATATCAGTATTTTAAATTGACATAACACACACACACACACACACATACGTACGATCGCACAGACACACGCAAACACGCAAAAGATATAGATATTATTGGTAGAGAATACAGTTGTAGATATAGATACATAAACAGATGTGCACACACACATGAACAAGCACTCATACTGCACTCTGTCTCATTTAATTAGAACAGCAGGAAGGTGTGTGCGTGTGTGAGTTGGAGGCGAAGAAAAGGGAGAGAAAACGGGTCTTCTCTGGCGAAAGCATTTGATCTGCCGGCTTGTTCATCCGTCGAACGCGGCCTTTCCTTCCTGAATAATATTCATCTGCACTGTCTGTTTAAAACGGATTCAAGATCTGGGCAATTTCTAACTCATCCACGCGCACACACGCGCGCGCGCGCATTCCACTGGTATTCTGCTTTCTACGCTAATGTATGTTAATATCAACGATGGTAATGATTGCAACAGCACATATCCAACGAAAATTTCTCCTAGCATTCACTAAATACGTTTTTTTTTCTTTCTTTTTTATACGAGTTAAAATTGAAAAATCACTAATTGGATATGAATAGATAATTGATCTTTAAAGGATGTTCCTTTGTAATATAATAAGGTTTTTTAGCTGTTCACTTGACTGGACGGAATCATCCTTCGCCTGCGCTGCCGTCGCATCCCACGCAAATCCCTGGAGTGGCGTTGAGGTCAGAGAGAGAGGGGGGGTGAGGGGGTGGGGGAAATATCTTTTCTCCCTCTGCATAAATATGATGATTATTATCTTCATTTTTATACGACAGCTACAAGATGAAACTACATGCCTTATGCACAACAAGTGAAGTGAAAACAAAAGGTAGCGCCCGAAAAGGCAGAGGAAACCTGGAAACGAAGTGTAAAATCAGCAATGAAATTATGCTTTTATATACGAGATTACATGTGTGTGTGTATGTGTGTATGTGTATTTAGACATAATATACCCCAATCCTGTCGATTTGCACAAGTTGGCTACATCCCACATCAAGCAATTGACAGAATTGACAGGGAGGTAAACTGCTCCGGAAAACAGCCCCTTGACGGGCGGGAAGTTCAAATGTCTCGACACAGCACCAAAACAGCTGTCGTGTGTGCTTACTAAACCATGAATTTCTTAGAGGCATCGACTATTCATATAATCAGCGGCAGAGAAAAAAACTAGAATATGCCAGCGATGCATTATCAGTATCTGATTACTTGAGTGTAGCTGTTCCTCTGAGCATTCTTCCTCCCCGCTGTAAATACTCCATAGAGTTATGATTTGTGATGTGACATGTCTAGTTTGCAGAAGCTGTATGTTTCTACATATTGTAATCTGCCTATTGCACTCTGTTATTATCATTATTATCATTTTACTTTCACCATTCTTATTGATAATAATATTAGTAGTAGTAGTATTATAGTTAATATTGTTATCCTTAGCTTAGTACAAGAGCGCGTGTGTGTTTAGTGTTCGCCAAGGAAAAACAATAGAAAATCTCTCTTATGAAACCTTCGGTACCAATATTTCGGGATTAATGGAAAAGAATTTAATAGAGTAAAAGCATACCAGTATTGACTTTTACATCTAAATATATGTAATCCCAAACTTTGATATGAAATAATTAGTATTTCTATGTTCTTTTATCGACTCTTCCAAAACCATTTGTCTTTCCCTAAAATGCAATGCAACCAGATTCTTACTTATTTCTGAACATCAGTGGAAATCAACTTTAATCTTCGAAGCGGTTGTTAGATTTAATACTTGATCTTGAATGTTGGTTTATTAAACACTCCATGTCAACGATTAACAATAAATGTTGTAATTATTGCTGTTCATTCGGATTTCTTTAGGATTTTAGTATTTATATCATAAATTTCATATAATGTTTATACGAATGTTTACCCAAATGCAGTACGTTTTCAAAATTAAATATATATTAATATATAACTCCTGTATTCATCTGCTTTCTCAATAATGTATGTTTCAAAGAATGCTCGTTTTAAATTTTTCGAATGAATGATATAAAATATTAAACGGATTCAACACAAACAATTCTACTTCATAAAATCATAGGAATAGAGAATAAAATGAAATGCAAAGAGTAATTACAGTAATCCATTTCATGCCAAAACACAAGATATCTATCCACGAGATATATAGCACAGGATCCAGTTGTCTTGATGCAATAGTAATAGTATTTCACACCTTGGTAGCTATGCTGTCTGGTCTGTTTTCCTTCCGGACCATAAGTAGCATTCATTATCTCATGACACTGTGAACTACAGTGACAACAAACCTTTCATAATACAAAGGTAAACATCAAGCTGCTGTAAAAAGGAGATCGTGCAGTTTCTTCTGTGATGCAAATCCACACTCTGTAACCACGATTATACTAAATCGGATCCCATTGCTAAGAAACTTATGATTCTTCTCTTCTATTTGTTCGTTTGTTTTCACACACACACACACACAACACACAACACACACATACATACATATATATATATATATATATATATATATATATATATATATATATATATATATATATATATGTATATATATATAGAGAGAGAGAGAAAGAGAGAGAGAGGGGAGAGAGAGAGGGGGGAGAAAAAAGGGGAGAGAAGGGGAGAAAGGGAAGGAGGGAGGGAGGCAGGGAGAGAGAGAGAGAGAGAGAGAGAGAGAGAGAGAGAGAGAGAGAGAGAGAGAGAGAGAGAGAGAGAGAGAGAGAGAGAGAGGGAGGAGGGAGGAGAGAGAGAGAGGAGAGAGAGAGAGAGAGAGAGAGAGAGAGAGAGAGAGAGAGAGAGAGAGAGAGAGAGAGAGAGAGAGAGAGAGAGAGAGAGAGAGAGAGAGAGAGAGAGAAGAGAGAGAGAGAGAGAAGAGAGAGAGAGAGAGAAGAGAGAGAGAGAGAGAGAGAGAGAGAGAGAGAGAGAGAGAGAGAGAGAGAGAGAGAGAGAGAGAGAGAGAGAGAGAGAGAGAGAGAGAAGAGAGAGGAAGAAGAGAGAGAGAGAGAGAGAGAGAGAGAGAGAGAGAGAGAGAGAGAGAGAGAGAGAGAGAGAGAGAGAGAGAGAGAAGAGAGAGAGAGAGAGAGAGAGAGAGAGAGAGACAGATAGAGAGAGAGTGAGAGAGAGAGAGAAAAGGGGGGAGGGAGAGAAAGAGCGAGGGTGAAGAAACAGAGGTATAAGAGAGTGATAGAGAGAGATTGTTTTTATATCTATTCATTTTCCTATCAGTGAATAAAAAAAAAACTGTTTATTTAGTAATCAATTTTACTGACATATCTATTACTGATTTATGTTTTTGGTTATTTTATTGGCTCATTTATATATTCATCTATATCTCTTCCGTGTAGAGTGGAAGCGGCGAGCAGTAGACAGACAAAAAAGAAAGGAAAGAAAAAAAAAGAGAAAAGAAAAAAAAAAAAGAGAAAAAAAACAACAACAACAACACATGTCTCTTCACAGTTAAAATGAAGAAAAACATGGGATTCGAGAAACAGCAGTGCATAAGCAGAGTGGGTTTTCACAGGTAATAAGAATTTCGTTTTCTTTTTCAAGCGAGTGTGACTGCCCAATGACCGCGGTGCCAAGAACAGGCAATCGGGCAGTTCCGCGTGGTCGTTAGCGCGCACCGGCAGTTTCCCCATTCGCCCGTTTTTCTGCTCGTTCGGTATTTCGAGCACAAGTGATGGCGTGTTCAGTGCATGGTTTATAAGTTTATAACTAAAATATTTTAGAAAAAGAAAATAAAAAAAGAAAAAAAAGTTTTCCTTCACTTTGTGTCCCTAATCAGGAAGAGAAAACGGGAAAGCCACAAACAAAATGCGGGGAAGGATGGAAGATACAACAGGACTATGGGATGTCGGTGGGATGGGGAGGCAAAGGAGAGGGCGGGATGGAGGACGCTTTGCAGAGTGCCAGGCAGAGTGCCACGGTAGGTTGTGTGTGTGTTATGTATATATGTGTGTATATATATACACATATATGTTATATGCCTCTCTCTCTCTCTCTCTCTCTCTCTCTCTCTCTCTCTCTTTCTCCTCCCCCCCCCCTCTCTCTCTCGCTGTATGATGCTGCTGACAGTGGTGATGATCATGATTTGATGACAACGACAACGGCGATAATGCTGGTGATGATGGCGATGATGGTGACGACACTAATATTGCGGATTATAACACAGCAACTATCACTCCTATGATTAGTGAATGTGATAACAGTAATGGTAAGAAAAGTTGCACTTTAATCTAAAATTTTACAAGAAGCGGCACATATTTAGTCAAAAATGCAAGTCATGCATGCAACATATCTCAATGAAAGTTTGCTTTCGAAGAACACTTAACGTGCTATTGATTACGGGATCATTGCTTTATATCAGTTGGAAGAAATAAAATTGCTTGCTTATCAATTATCTGTTTACTTCCCAAGCGTTCAAATTATCTTATTAATCAAGCTGCAAAGTCGGCGGTCTATGCTAATCAAGTCGACGAGATACCTGAGGGATGACCGCCATTTTGTATTTTTCGGAAATGAACTAAAGTTAGTATAGTAAACGAATGTCTTTTATCGGGCAATTTCAATTACAAGATTCTGGTTTGTTTGGAATTAGATTATGCTGAACTATGGATAAGAAAATGTGGCAAGGCTGTTGTTTTTTCCTCTTGCAGAAGGGATGAAAATCATTTTCATTCCCCTACCTTTTTATAGGGTGTAGAGCAGTAAACAATTCTTCAGTAAACAAATATTGATATAATTCTTTACTGGAGAAGGAAACGCTATGAATCCAAATGCACAAATTTAAACACAAAATAGACGGAAGTATACTTAATTACATGTTTTGTTTCATTTTTAGCTTCCGTTCATTTCATATTTCTCTGGATATAGAATTATAGAAGATGCGTAATATTAGAAAATCTAAGAAAAGATAAAATATCCTAAAACGCATTAACAGTCGTTAGAAACGAAGGATACACACTCGGCATCATACTCGAACATATGGAAATACGGACACGAACACAAACGAAAATCATTCACACGAGGGAAAAAAAAAAACAATTATAATAGATAAAATATCTATGACTACTCTTTGTGTCGTGAATGTCTAGCCTGTTGTAAAACCTTTGCAAGATGCCACCCGGATTCAGTTCATTTCGTTTTTATTCATTTAAATATTTATTTATTTTTACTAATTGATTAATTTTTTTTTTACATATCTGCTCTACAGTCCCTGTCACTACAATGATACACTTATATCTCCTTTGAAACTTTGCCATTCTTGTGGCAAGGTAACTATGACAACCCATTTTCTGTTCTCTAAATTTGCTTATTTCAGTTGGCTTATCAGCACAGCGACGCGAGGCTAAAAAGCGCCACAATGTTACATCGTTTGTCGCAAAATATCATTGGATTGGTTTGGCTCGATTTCCTTACGACCGGATTGTTCAAGGGCTCCCTTTGTTGCAGTTGGGGAGGATGAAGAGACGAATGAGGAATAAGCATTAAATCTAGATCTGTAGACCATCCAAGATATTCGATCGAGGATGAAACACATTTTGGGGCTTTCAGTAAAGGACCAAAAATGTGCGAAAAAATATTGTCGATACTGTAGAGAAACAAGATAGACATGGAGAGAGAGAGAGAGAGAGAGAGAGAGAGAGAGAGAGAGAGAGAGAGAGAGAGAGAGAGAGAGAGAGAGAGAGAGAGAGGTGTCGGATTAATAGAAAGGATCTTCGCTCCCTCTGTTGCATAAAAATAACTATTAATATTATCTTTTAATTAACAGCTTGAAGATTAAACTACGTGACAAACGCAACAGGTAAACCGAAAAAAGAAAAAGAGCTGACGTGACACGTGTCACTTGGGGTCGGTGGGATCGATCTCGGGTCCATCGCGTGAGAGGAAGTCGTCTTGCCAACCATACCACTGGGTGGTACTAGTAATGAGAGGAATTTGAATATTTGAGCAGAGTATGGAGTATGTTCCTCGTGCAGATATGCAATACGTTTTAGAACATGAAATATGTTTTTTTTTCTCAAATAACAACGCCGATCTATTACCTCAAGGAAATCTCTCTTTTCTGCGTAACATGTTTCATTTCTGCACTGATCTTACACTTCCTCATCCTAGCTCGGGCAGAGCACAGTGCGGCCGACGGTGCGCCTGGTGCTTCTATGGGGCGCTCCGCTATTCCCTGCGGTGTGATGTTTGCACTTCTCTTGGTCACGAAATTAACTCATTTTAAAGTAGGTTTTGCCATGTGATGTTTGCACTTCTCTTGGTCACGAAATTAACTCATTTTAAAGTAGGTTTTGCCATGTGATGTCTGCACTTCTCTTGGTCATGAAAATAACTCGGTTCAAACTCGGTGGCGGCTAAATGGGCAGCGTGACCTAACCTTGGCAGGTATTTTGCTTTGGTTCGCCTTTCGTGACTCGAGATTTCCGTTGTTCGTGCGGACTTTTCTTGCTTACAGGAGTTCATTCACACACACGCAAACTGACAAACACGCAAGAACACAGTAAATCAAGAAAATACATTGTGATACACACACACACACACACACACACACACACACACAGAGAGAGAGAGAGAGAGAGAGAGAGAGAGAGAGAGAGAGAGAGAGAGAGAGAGAGAGAAGGGGGAGGGGGAGATGAAGTCCAAAGCATTAACAGCTGTGTTTCTAGATCAGCCATTTTATTGCATTTCATTTTTTTTCACTTTGTTTAAGCAGAGTATGTGTCTATATTTAGTAGTAATATATATAAATAAAAAATCAAAGTAACTATACAGGAAAATGTAGTTTTTTGAAGTATAAAATCCTTTGAAGCTTTACTGACCTAACCGAATTAAGAATTTGATTAGCGGTGAAATATTTTGGTATATATGAGTTTATGACGGCAACAAGGGCTTGGGTCAGTAACAGAATCACGAGAATTTAGTTCGTAAATATTGTTTGAGGAGATAATTTCGACGAATACAAATATATATAAATGTATAGATAGATAGATAGATAGAGAGGGGGGGGAGAGACAGAGAGAAAGGGTGGGAGATAGATAAATGTATAAAAACAGGTATACAAACAATGCCCCACACTTCCAGTTTGTACACCTTAATGGTGCGGGGACTATTTTTTCTAGCAATGCATATATGAGGTAAATTAAGTATAGCTTCTATTTTATCGAGTTTAGGATGCAAGTATGAAACAATAGCATCTTTATGTTCATCCCAAGTTTTAGTATGATGAAAAATATTGTCAAAATAGAAGGAAACATTCTTTAAACCAGGCAAAACAATGCGCATAAGGCGGATATAAGTGGCACAAGCATTTACCAATCCGAAAGGCATACGACAAAATTCCATAAGACCCTATGTGAAGGAAATGCTATTAAAGGTCTGGCCTTCTCAGAACGTTTAACTTGATAGTAAGCCTTGGTAATATCTAATTCAGAAAGGTAATTACATCCTGAAAACTTGTACAAGTCTTCCTCCATAGTGCAAGCTGGCTCAGCATGAAAATTAGTTATGGAGTTAAAAGCTCGATAATCTATGGCCATACGATGGCAACCATCAGACTTTTTTACCATGACTACAGGAGATGAATGGGGAGATGATGATAGAGTATAGGAAAGGGATAAACCTTAGACTTTATACGCTCTGTGGTGTTAACTTCAATATCATGTTCAAGGGTGTTTGTGCAACCTGGAGTTAATGAAAATACATCTACAAACTCTGCAATTACTGAATCAATATCAGATTTCTGTTCTGCTGAAAGGTCAGAACAATCTCAGGTTGATCACTCTCAGGCAAGATGGGCTCTTCTCCATCAGAAGTTAGAGGAAAATTGCTATCGCTCAATTCAGTATCTTTAAGAATACAATTCTGGACTATTTGTGGGTTCATTTCAGCATCTATCTTACTTTCCTCGTCCATAACATTAGGTTGGGAACTTGTTGCTCTCCTACGATACTTTTTGAGAAAGTTAGCATGAAGCAACTTCTGTTTTCCACCTTCGTCGATAAGATAATTCACCTTATTTCGACATTCCAGAACAGTATAAGGGCCACTCCAAGACATGAGCAACTTGTTTTGGTTATCAGGGAGGAGAACAAGAACTTCCTCACCTGGACTAAACTTCCTATCCTGAGATTTCAAGTCAAAATAAGATTTGAATTTAGAGGAACTAATCTCAGCATTTTGAGCTGCAATTTTAGCACACTCCTCCAGCTTGTCTTTCAATTCAATCACATATTGAAAGGAAGATCTAACATCATCTTTAATGGTTGTGTCTTCCCACAAGTCCCTTAAGACTGAAAGAGGTCCCCGGACTGTCCGTCCATAAAGTAGCTCAAAAGCAGAAAACCCAGTTCGATCGCTAGGAATCTCTCGCATAGCGAATAATGTGGGGACAAGATAACGGTGCCATTCTCGTGGTTTGTCACTACACAATTTCCTTAAGGAGGGTTTTAGTGTTGCATGAAACCTTTCCACCCTTCCATTCCCACTAGGATGATAGGGAGTTGTAAAAAGTGGCTTTACACCCAATAATTTATGCAGTTCGCCCTTTAGTTGAGAAACAAATTGCCTTCCTCGATCAGACAAAATTTCCCGAGGAATACCGACCCTTGAAAAATATCACCATAAGGGCTTCAGCTACAGATATTGAATCTATCTCTTTGAGAGGCAATGCTTCTGGGAACCCGGTCGCAAAATCTATCAAAGTTAAAATATAACGGTGACCCTCAGAAGATGGAGGAGAAATCGTCCTACCAAGTCTATGGAGACACGAGAGAAAGGCTCCGTTAAAATGGGCATGGGTTTTAATGGCACTGGTCTTACCCTACCTCTACTTGACATCCTTTGACACTCTCGGATTTCAGCTCCCATGTTTGGCCAATAGAAATGGTCCCTAATACGCATTTCTGATTTCCTATGGGAGAAATGACCGGCTAAGGGGCTCTCATGACCTACTGCGAGAATGATGGCTCTACATTTACTGGGTACTACCAGAAAAGGTTTACCAACTCTTTCACAGTGCTTTGAAGCAACACATGTACGGTACAGCAAACTATTGATTTGCTCAAACTTAAAACACCGTACCATCTCGCATCTTATCATGTTCTTCAGACTTTACTTTTTCCCAAAATTTCGTGAGAGAATGACATTCTGCCTGCAATTTTGCAAAGTCTTCAGGAGTTACTTTAAGAGGCTCGATCTCCGGCAACACTAAAGGGTGAACCATTTTTACTTTGGAGGATCTAGTCTGAATGGCACAGGAATAATCAAGAGGGACATTTGAACGCTCAGTTACCTCAGAATCTGGAGATAATTTGGGACTATATACCCCTGGTACATTACCAATCAGGACGCTACAGAATTTAATTGGTGCTCGCTCCACATCAATCCAAGCTTTAAAATGTGGACAATTCAGGTAGCATTTAGTTTTGGGGAAGTAATCCACCCGGCCTAAATAATCTTCGATCCCCACCAGATCAGCCCTAGAAAGATCAACATCTGGTAACACCTTGTGAGATACAATAACACATGTGCACCCCGTATCTCTGAGAACTGTGGATACCAAGCCCCATTCACTGTACCAGCTGTCATGAACTTTGAATTTTCCCTGTCACTTAGACAAAATCCGACTTTGTGAGTTGGAATTGGGTGATATTGCTTATACGCTAGGGGATTTTTAGGACAGCGAGATCTAATATGTCCAATATCACCACACCCTTGACATTTAACAGAAGAAAAATTCCTTCTAAGAGCTGATTGGACTGGAGTTTGGGGCTTTGGAGTCACACTTCTCTTACCTTGTTTAGATGATTGAAATGACCTGGGGTAAGCACTATGGGCAGATGACCAATTATCTGACAGGCTTACCGCATCAGCTAAGGAGGAGACGTTATGCTCCTTTACAAAAACACGCAGATCTGGGGAGATAGAAGACATTAGTTGATCTAACAACATAAAATCACGAAGAGATGCATAATCTTTGTTGATATTATGCGAATCGACCCAATAATCAAACAATCGTCCAAGCCTGATAGCAAACTGTTCATATGTTTCACCACTTTTTATTTTAGCAGTCCTAAAATCATTCCTGTAACTTGCGGGTTTTACTATAACCCATTAAGAGAGCTTTCTTTAATAACTGGTAATCGGCTGTTGTTTCTGGAGGGGAAACCTTTCCGCAACTTCCACAAACAAACAACTTCCACGTACTGCCGTACAGCACTGAATTACAATTATTAACAAATAAAATGTAAAATGGTTCTACTCGTGAATTTTGATCCTCAAAACGAGAAAAGCATGAATCCTGGCAAGGTCGCCACATGTAAATGCCAAGTTTTTAGTTTCATATAGGTTTACTAGTTTTGAGGAAACAAATAAACAATTCGAACCATTAACAAACATTTATTCAAAACTAAATATATATTTCACACTTTGTTCATATTCATTTATAAATACACACACACACACACACACAAATACACATTCTATTCAGTTCCAAGTCCACCATATTCACACCAGTCCACAATGTTCAGTCTCACGTGCTTCCGAAATCTTGGCCATGTTGAAGGTGGCCACGTGGACGAATTCTTCCAATACTTCCAGTATAATAAAAGTAAATAAATATTGAAAAAGAAGCCTCCGTGCCTGGCCCTTGACACGAGTAGGTTCTGTTGCCTGTGTTAAAAAATACACCTTTGTTTATGTATACAGCTTATACAATTTCACAAAAAATAATAAACAAATAAAATTCAAAAATAGCACGGGGAAAACACCTCGCCTCAAGGCAATGGTCGGGTCGAGTGAGGACCCCCGTACCCACAACCCGAAACCAAGGCTCCCGAGCGAACCTTGATTCGACTTCATGATTCGGATGAAGCATTTCGCTCGCCACGTATTAAGCGAGCGAAGCAAATTAAGAAAAACATAATATACGAATTTCTTCACAATTATAATAAAATGATAATTATAATGATAATTTGCGTAATTAATGCAACAATAGCAATCATCAACAATACTCTAATGATTTTCATTATAATAACAATATGACTAACGATAATGATAATAATAATGATGGTGATAATAATCATAAAGCCCATCCATAATGAAAAAAGGCTAAAAGTATAAAGAATCCCCAAAGTCGAAAAAACGGCGAAATCTAGCGATGATTTCTGCAATAATTCGGCTAATTATGATGATTTTCATGATAATCCATTAATAATGACGATAAATAATGATAATTATGACATTAATTAGGATAATTATGACATTAATTAGGATAATTATCGATATTATAATTAATAATTATAATGATAATTTAATTAATGCAATAATAGCAATCATCAACAATACTCTAATGATTTCCATGATAATAACAATAAGACTAACGATAATGATAATAATTAGGAATCATAATGATAGTAGAAATAATCATAATATCGCTATTATTGTTATTATAATTATTACTGTTGTTGTTATTATTTTTACAGTTATCATTAGTTATTATTATAGAAATAGTTATAATGAGGAAAATGATATTAATAATTAAGTTAATAGTACTTATAATGATTATATAAAGATTTATTATGGCGATAATTACTATAATGATGATAGTGATGATGTTAATGCTATTAATGATAATAATGATGATAATTAATAAAAAGACAATCGATAATGAAAAAAGGCTAAAAGTATATAAATCCCCAAAGTCGGAAAAAACGGCGAAATCTAGCGACATACAGCCTCGTGAGAATATTGTCGAAAAAAAAACCCTTTTCGAGTTTTTTGGATGATTATGATGATTTCTGCAATAATTCGGCTAATTATGATGATTTTCATGAAAATCCCATTAATAATGACGATGACAATGATAATTATGACATTAATTAGGATAATCATGACATTAACTAGGAAAAATATGACATTAATTAGGAAAATTATGACATTAATTAGGAAA
>NW_020868375.1:74231-76731 GCF_003789085.1 Penaeus vannamei
TAGAAATAATCATAATATTGCTATTATTGTTATTATAATTATTACTGTTATTACTTCAAAAATTATCATTATAGAAATAGTTATAATGAGGAAAATTACATTAATAATTAAGATAATAGCTCTTATAATGATTATATTAAGGGTAATTATGGCGACAATTACTATAATGATGATGATGATGTTAATGCTATTGATGATAATAATTATAAAGCCAATCCGTAATGAAAAAGGCGAAAAATATAAAAATCCCTAAGTCGAAAAAAACGGCGAAATCTAGCGATATATAGCCTTTTGAGAATATGGTAAAAAAAACAAAACTTTTTCGAGTTTATGGGATGATTATGATGATTTCTGCAATAATGCGGCTAATTATGATTTTTCATGATAATCCCATTAATAATGACGATAATAATGATAATTATGACATTAATTAGGATAATTATAATAAAAATGATAATTATAATGATAATTTGCGTAATTAGTGCAATAATAGCAATCATCAACAATACTCTAATGATTTTCATGATAATAACAATAATACTAACGTTAATGATAATAATAAAAAATAATAGAAGAAATAATCAGAATATTGCTATTATTGTTATAATTATTACTGTTGTTTTTATTATTTCTAAAATTATCATTATTGTTATTATCATTATAGAAATAGTTATAATGAGGAAAATGACTAAATAAGATAATAGCTCTTATAATGATTATATTAAGGGTAATTATGGCGATATTTACTATAATGACGATAATGATGATGTTAATGCTATTAATGATAATAATGAGGATAATAATCATAAAGCCCATCCATAATGAAAAAAGGCTAAAAGTATAAGAATCCCCAAAGTTGAAAAAACGGCGAAATCTAGCGATATATAGCTTTCTGAGAATATGGTCGAAAACCCCCCTTTTCGAGTTTATGGAATGGTTATGATGACTTCTGCAATGATTCGGCTAATTATGATGACATTAATTAGGATAATTATAATAAAATGATAATTATAATGATAATTTGCATAATTAATGCAATAATAGCAATCATCAACAATCCTCTAATGATTTTCATGATAATAACAATAATACTAACGATAATGATAATAATAATAAAAAAATAATAGTAGAAATAATCATAATATCGCTATTATTACTACAATTATTACTGTTGTTGTTATTATTTCTAAAATTATCATTATTGTTATCATCATTATAGAAATAGTTATAATGAGGAAAATGACATTAATAATTAAATAATAGCTCTTATAATGATTATATTAAGGGTAATTATGGCGATAATTACTATAATGATGATGTTAATGCTATTAATGATAATAATGATGATAATAATCATAAAGCCCATCCATAATGAAAAAAAGGCTAAAAGTATAAAAATCCCCAAAGTCGAAAAAACGGCGAAATCTAGCGATATATAGCCTTATAGAATATGGTAAAAGAAAAAAAAAAAAAAAAAATCGAGTTTATGGGATGATTATGATGATTTCTGCAAAATTCGGCTAATTATGATGATTTTTCATGACAATCCCATTAATAATGACGATAATAATGAGAATTATGACATGAATTAGGATAATTATGACATTAATTAGGATAATTATAATAAAACGATAATTATAATGATAATTTGCATAATTAATGCAATAATAGCAATCAAACAATACTCTAATGATTTTCATGATAATAACAATAATACTAACGACAATGATAATAATTTAAAATAATAATAGTAGAAATAATCATATTAACTTTTTGTTATTATTTCTAAAATTATCATTGTTATCATTATTATAGAAATAGTTATATTGAGGAAAATGACATTAATAATTAAGATAATAGCTCTTACAATGATTATATTAAGGGTAATTATGGCGATAATTACTATAATGATGATAATGATGATGTTAATGCTATTAATGATAATAATGATGATGATGATAATCATAAAGCCCATCCATAATGAAAAAAGGCTAAAAGTATAAAAATCCCCAAAGCCTTCTGAGAATAGGGTCGAAAAAAAAACCTTTTCGGTTTTATGGATGATTATGATGATTTCTGCTATAATTCAGCTAATTATGATGATTTTCATGATAATCCCATTAATAATGACGATATAATGATAATTATGACATTAATTAGGATAATTATGACATTAATTAGGATATTTATAATAAAATGATAATTATAATGATAATTTGCATAATTATTGCAATAATAGGAATAATCAACAATACTCTAATGATTTTCATGATAATAACAATAATACTAACGATAATGATAATAATTAAAAATAATAATAGTAGAAATAATCATAATATTGCTATTGTTGTTATCATAATTATTACTGTTGTTGTTATTATTTCTAAAATTATCATTATTGTTATTATGATTATAGAAATAGTTATAATGAGGAAAATGACATTAATAATTAAGATAATAGCTCTTATAATGATTATATTAAGGGTAATTATGGCGATAA
>NW_020868375.1:81731-84745 GCF_003789085.1 Penaeus vannamei
AGGAGGGAGGGAGGAGGAGGGGAGGAGAACGAACGGCGTTAATGGCAAAAAGACGCGAGGATGGGAGAGAGGTAGGAGTGAGGAGGGAGGAGATAGGCAGAGAGAGGGAGGGAGGGAGGGAGGGAGGGAGGGAGGGAGGGGAGGAGGGAGGGAGGGAGGGGGGAGGAGGTAGGGAGGAGAGAGAGAGAGAGAGAGAGAGAGAAGAGAATAGGCAGAGAGAGAGAGGAGGAAGAGGGAGCAGGGAGGGAGGGAGAGATAAGATAAGAGAGGAAGCGGAGAGAAAGGGAGGGAGGAGAAAGGAGGGAAGGGAGGGAGAGGGAGGCCAGAGAGGAGGGAGGGAGGGAGGAGGGAGGAGGGGGAGGAGGGAGAGGAGGGAGGGAGAATAGGCAAGAGGGGGCGGAGGAGGGAGGGAGAGATAGGCAGAGAGGGAGGGGGAGGGAGAGATAGGCAGAGAGAGAAGGGAGGAGGGAGAGATAGGCAGAGGAGGGGGAGGAGGGAAAGATAGACAGAGAAGGGAGAGGGAGGGAGAGATAAGCAGGAGAGAGGGGGAGAGAGATAGCAGAGAGAGGGGAGGAGGGAGGAAAGATAGACAGAGAGAGGAGGGAGGAGGGGAGAGATAGGCAGAGAGAGAGAGGAGGGAGGGGAGAGTAGGCAGAGAGAGGGAGAAAGAAACGAAAGAGAGAAATATGAAGAGAGACAAAAAATATAACCCACACAGACAGAGAGGCCCCTGACTTCAACCACTCCCTCCCTCTCTCTGCGGGGTTGATGGCGTCGACCAGGTCCCTCCCTCCCTCTCCTCGACTTCTTACCTCCTCTGTCCGCCCGCCCTCACTGTCTCGTAATGCACCGTCCCGGGGTTGATGGCGTCGACCAGGTCCCTCCCTCCCTCCTTCCCTCTCCTCGGACTCCTTACCTCCTCCTGTCCGCCCGCCCTCACGTTCTCGTAATGCACCGTCCCGGGTTGATGGCGTCGACCAGTCCCTCCCCCTCCCTTCTCCTCGGACTCCTTACCTTCCTCCTGTCCGCCCGCCCTCACGTTCTCGTTAATGCACCGTTTCCGGGTTGATGGCGTCGACCAGGTCCCTCCCTCCCCTCCCTCTCCTCGGACTCCTTACCTCCTCCTATCCGCCCGCCCTCACGTTCTCGTTGTGGGCGTCGACCAGGTCCCTCCCTCCCTCTCCCTCCCTCCCTCCCTCTCCTCGGACTCCTTACCTCCTCCTGTCCGCCCGCCCTCACGTTCTCGTAGTTCACCGTCCCCGGGTTGATGGCGTCGACCAGGTCCCTCCCTCCCCTTCCTCCCTCTCCTCGGACTCCTTACCTCTCCTGTCCGCCCGCCTCACGTTCTCGTAATGCACCGTCCGGGGTTGATGGCGTCGACCAGGTCCCTCCCCCCTCCCTCTCCTCGGACTCTTACCTCCTCCTGTCCGCCCGCCCTCACGTTCTCGTAATGCACCGTCCCGGGTTGATGGCGTCGACCAGGTCCCTCCCTCCCCCCCTCCCTCCCTCTCTCCTCGGGGCGACTCCTTACCTCTCCTGTCCGCCCGCCCTCACGTTCTATCGTAGTTCGACCGTCCCCGGGTTGATGGCGTCGACCAGGTCGATCACAGCCATGGCGTCCCTGAGGCTGGAGTCCTGGAAGCTCCTGAGGGACGTCTTCTTCCCCGCCTGCTGGAGCTTCGTGTTGACGTACGTGATGATCTCCGCCTCCACGATGGGCGAGCCGGAGTCCGCCAGTTGCGTGAGGATGGAGAGGGTGTAGGCGCGCATCAGCTGCCAGATGAGAGCCAGGCGGGGGGAGGGAGAGGAGGCGGTCAGCTGAGCGGTTCCGGGACGCTCTTCGCTCTCTTGCGTCTCTCTCTTTCGCTCGTTTGTTGTCTCCTCTCTTTCTCTCTCTCTCTCTCTTTCGCCGTTGCTCTCTCTCTCTCTCTCCTCATCTCTCCTCTCTCTCTCTCTCTCTCTCTCTCTCTCTCTCTCTCTCTCTCTCTCTCTCTCTCTCTCTCTCTTTCTCTCTCTTTCTCTTCTCTCTCCTCTCTCTCTCTCTCTCTCTCTCTCTCCTCTTCTCTCCTCTCTCTCTCTCACTCACTCACTCACTCACTCACTCATCCTCACCACATCACTCCTCACTCTCTCTCCATCTCTCTCTCTTCTCTTCTCTCTCTCTCTTCTCTCGGTCTCTCTCTCTCTCTCTCTCTCTCTCTCCTCTCTCACTCACTCTCTCACTCACTCACTCACTCCGTCACATCTCACATCACTCACTCACTCACTCACTCACTCACCTCACTACTCACCTAACTCGACTTAACTCTCACATCACTCACTCACACTTCACTCACTCACTCTTCTGCTCACTCACTCACTCACAATCACACTCACTTCACTCACTCTCCTCTCTCTCTCCAACTTCTAACTCCCTAACTCACTCACTCCACTCACCTCACCTCTCTCAGCTCTCTCTCACTCTCCCGTCACTCAACTCCCACTTACGCTCTCCCCCCACGAGCGCCCGTTACCAGTGTCAGCGTGGGGTTGCCGTCAGCCAGGTCCTGGCCGGCGATGCCCACCAGCGAGAACTTCAAGGTGCGTCCCAGCTCCACGGCGTAATTGCAGTTCTCGAGTTTCTCCATAAAACGCTTGAGTTTGCTGAACTTCCTGCAAGTGACGGAGAAACGAAGTCAATAGATGAGAAGTAACGTAGAGAGTGAGAATGACATAGAGAAAGAAAGTGGGAAGGAAGGGAAGAAAGAAAGAGAAAGAGAAAGACACACGGAGGAGAGAGAGAGAGAGAGAGAGAGAGAGAGAGAGAGAGAGAGAGAGAGAGAGAGAGAGAGAGAGAGAGAGAGAGAGAGAGAGAGAGAGAGAGATGAAGAGAGAATTTGATTTGATTTGAAATTTGATTTGAAAACATTCATTTACAGAGCAGTTTTTTGCATGCCCTGTAAAAAGCGCAGGAAAGATGGCCGGAGCATCCTACCAATCTGCTAGGACTTTGAACTGAACTTAAGGGCCAAGTC
>NW_020868375.1:99963-104963 GCF_003789085.1 Penaeus vannamei
TTTTCTTCATCCTTCCCATCATTTTTTTTTCATATTTCTTCTCTGTTTTATTAATCTTTCTCTGGTTTTTTTCCCTCGTTTTTTTTTAAGCTTTTTCTGTTTTTTTTTTTTATCCTCCATTTTTTTTCCCTCTTCTCTCCGTCTTTTCTTTCCATTCCTTTCCCCTCCGTTTTTTGTTATGCTTTTCCTCTCAGTTTTCTTTCCCTTCTTTCCGTTTTTTGGCCTCCATTCCTCCATTTTCCTCGTTCTTCTATCTTTTTCCCTCCTTCCCCATCATTCGTTTAATCGCTCCCTCCCCTCCGCTATTCCTTCCTTCCCTACTTCGCGCTCAGCCTATTCCTTCTCCTCCGCTATTCCTTCATTCCTTCCTTCGCCTCTTCCCCTGCTTTCTTCCCTTTTTTCTCTACTTCCCTCCGTTTTCCTCCGTTTCCATCTCTCCTCCCTCTGTTTTCCTTCTTTCCTTCTCCTTGTTTTCCTTACTCTCCCTCCTTCGGCCTTTTTTTTTTTTACCTCACTTTACACTCCTTCCTCCGTCTTTCCAGTTTCTCCGTTTTCTCTCCTTCATCTTTCTCACTTTCCCTCTTCCCTTCTCTCCAGTTCCTTAATTTTTGCTCTTCTTCGCTCCGGCTTTCCCTTCCTTCCCTCCTTTCCTTATTTTTCCTCCTTCTCCTCCTTTTCTTGATTTTCCCTGCCTTTCCTCAATGCTTCCCCTCTTTCCTCCTCTCCTCCTGCTTTTCGCTACCTTCTCCTCCTTTCGCTCATTTTTTCCCTCCTTCCGCTTCTTTCCTCATTTTCCATTCAACATTCCCTCCTTTCCTTAAATTTCCCTCATCGTTCCCTCCTTTCCTTAATGTTTTCCTCTTTCCCTCCTCTCCACAATTTTTTCCCTCCTTTCCTCCTTCCTCATCTTTTCCCTCCTCCTTCCCTCGCCTTTTCCCTCCATTAAAATCTGCGACCCACTACACTTCCTGTGATTTTCTGGCTCACATCTAAGCACAATCTCTCCTCATCTCCCTTCACTTAAACCGTAACTTATGTAGACAACTTAATGTGTTTACAACATCCTAAAACTAAAAAATACGTTGGGAATATTAATTTTCGAAAAGAAGCGAAGATATCAATTTAAAGGAGCGGGGGATGAGAAGAGAGGGAGGGAGGGAGAGGGGAGGGAGGGAGGAGAGAGGGAGGGAGGGGAGAGGGAGAGAGAAAGAGAGGGAGGAGGTAGGGAGGGAGAGGGAGGGAGAGAGGGGAGAGGGGAGGGAGAGAGAGAGAGAGAGAGAGAGAGAGAGAGAGAGAGAGAGAAGAGAGAGAGAGAGAGACAGAGAGAGAGAGAGAGAGAGAGAGAGAGAGAGAGAGAGACAGACAGAGAGAGAGTAGAGAATGACAAAACCATACAAAGGCAAACGAAAAAATCCAAATAAATCCCATTAACACAAAAACAGAAAATAGAACAAAGAAATAAAAAAAAGTAACTTCAGACACAATTTTTAAAAAGAAGCAAAAACTCACCACCGGATAATGGAAACCCTCGTGGTTAGTTACTTAGCTTTGACAATTTGTTCAGGATTATCTTGCTGACCATTTTTATGTGGTATTTCATCCTCCTGTTTTTTTTCTTCTTTCTTCTTCTTTTTTCTTCTTCTCTTCTTTCTTTCTTTCTTTTTTCTTCTTCTTCTTCTTTCTTTTTTTTTCTTTTCTTCTTCTTCTTCTTTTTCTTTCTTCCTTCTTCTTTCTTATCTTCTTCTTCTTCTTTCTTCTTCTTCTTCTTCTTCTTCTTCTTCTTCTTTTTCTCTTCTTATTTCATTCTTTCTTCTTCTTTTCATCTTCTCTCCATCTTCTTCTTCATCTTCTTTTCTTTTACAGATGAGCACTTCTGTAATTTTAAGAAGATGACCATAAATGAGATATAATTTCAGAGGATGTGCATAAGGCAGATTTTTTTTTTTTTTTTTTTTGAAAGAGAGAAAAAAATAGAAAATGTTGGTACAGTTAAAATAAGACAAATAAGGAATAATCATATAATCAAAACGTGAAAGGGAATTATTATAAAACTCTGAACGAAATTTTATATAATGAGAAGAAAGTAAAGAAAAAAATACAGACACAAAATTTAGAAAACACGCAAATATACACCATTGTAAATACTGTAATTAAAATATCCAGTGTCTATTATAATTACTGTTACCTTTCCATGTGTATCAATTAAGGAATATTATCCGTAATTACATATTTAAAGAGAATAGAACAGAGAGGGCATTATATATATTGTGTTTTGGGCGCGCGCTCGTGTGTGCATGTATGTCGTGTGCGTAGTGTGTTTGTGTGTGTGGGGCGTGTCCTTGTGTGCGTGTAATATGTGTGTGGTGTGGTGTGTATGTGTTTGTGTGTGCGGGCCTGTGTTTGTGTGTTTTGCGTGTGTCTCTCTGTGTTTGTGTGCGTGCGTGTGCGTGTGCTTTGTGTGCGTGTGTCTGCCGTGTATATGTATACGTGCTAGTATATCTGCGTCTCCGTGTCTGCAAGGATTTGCGATTTAGATATAAACAGTCCACAGAAATTTGCCAAACTTGAAGTAACAATCGCAAAAGACTTTAACTTACATGTTACGATGCAGTTCCCATTCCCTGTGACATCACGACATGGACTCATCCCCCCCCCCCCCCCCCCCAAGATGCACTCGCTCCTGTACGTGTAATTTTGTGAATGAACTCGAGAGTGTATTTACGTCCGTGTGTGCGTGAGTGTAAGCAGGAATCTTGACGCCTGTGGTTTGTTCCTGTGATTACTCTTGAGTGTATATATATACTCATTTGCCATCCAATTTATCTGTCACATGTACATACCAGCTTCGGTCGCTCTCACTCACTCACCTTAAACTGTCTTGTTATTTGTGCGGAAAATTACAGTCGTACAAGGGAAATGTGCGTGCGTATGTAGAGGCCCGTCATATGTACACGGGAGGATATAAGTACATACGTATATACAAGTACATACATACACAAACACACACACAAGCACGCAGTAAAAATCAGAGGTGATATGTCTTCACTGTTATGTCTCTCTCTCTATCTCTCTATCTATTCTCTTTCTCTCTCTCTCTCTCTCTCTCTCTTCTCTCTCTCTCTCTCTCTCTCTCTCTTCTCTCTCTCTTCTCTCTCTCCTCTCTCTCTCTCTTCTCTTCTCTCTCCTCTCTATGCTTTTTTATCTATTTATCTATCTATCTATCTATCTATCTTTCTTTCTCTCTCTCTCTCTTTCTTTCTCCCCTTCTCTCTGCTTATTTATCTATTTTTATCTCTGTCTATGTTTTCTCTAATCTTTCTGCCTGTTTGTCTGTCTTTCTATGTATCTATCTCTTTCTCTTCTTGTCTTCTCTTCTCTTTCTTTCTCTCTTTTCTCTCTTTCTCTCTTTATCTGTCTCTTCCTCTGACTCTCTCTCTCTCTCTCTCTCTCTCTCTCTCTCTCTCTCTCTCTCTCTCATCTCTCTCTCTCTCCTCTCTCTCTCTCTCTCTCTTCTCTCATTCTCTCTCTCTCCCTCTCCTCTATCTCTATTTCTCTCTCTTTCTCTTCTTCATTCTCTCTCTCTCCTCTCCTCTATCTCTATTTTCTCTCTCTCTCTCCTCTATCTCTCTTTCTTTGTGTCTCTCTCCCTCTTTCCTTCTGATGCATTTCGCATTTTCTTATCTACATCGCGTCCTAGTTTTACACTCGCATGAACACCATGTTTATTCATTAACAAGAATAGCGAAAGGTACCTCCCCCTCCCTCCCCCCCTTCCCCCAAACCCTCCCCCGCCAACCCACCACCCCTTTCACCCCTCCCCCTCATCCGCTCTCCTTATCACACCCTTCCCCTCATCCCTCCCATTCCCTGATAACCATTCCCCTCCCTTTACCCACTCCTTTCCCCCTCTCCCTTCTCTCCCTTCTCTCGCCCCCTTATCCTCCCTCCTCCCTCAACCCCCTTTCCACACACACCCTCCACCCTTCCCTCATCCTTCCCCCTTCCTACCCTTCACCCCTCCCCTCCCCCTTCCCCTTCCACCTCCCCTTTCCCCTTTCCCCCCTCACCCCTCCCCCTCCTTCCCCCTTCTCCTTCCCACCCCTCATCCCTCTCCCCTCCCCATCCCCTCCCACCGCCTCACCCCTCCCTCCCCCTTCCCCCTCACCCCACCCCTCTCCCGATACATCACCCCGAGATACCAGCCTTCAGAAAACGCCAGATAGAGATCAGGTCCTTCTCTCTATGAATAATAAAATCACCGACCGATTTAGAGGGCAAAACGCGCCCTAATGAAGCAAATGGAGAAACGAGGATTAAAGACCTTAGAGAGTCATCGAGGAAGGACAGATTTTGATTGCTCTTCTGCAATAAAAATCAAGGGGAAAATCTGATGGGAAATGTGATACGGATATGTTGCAATGTGTGCGTGTATGTACGAGGATATTGTGTGTTGTTTTGTTTGTATATACATACATGAAAATACGTACGTATACGTGTATGGATAGAATATATATATATAGATATAATAGATAGATAGATAGGTAGATAATATAGATTAGATAGTAGATAGAGAGAGATTGATAGATAGATATACTGACAGATAGAATAGATACATACATACATACATAGACAGATACATAGCTGGATAGATATTTAGATAGATAGACTGATAGATATACCTCGCATGTATGGATGGATGTATATTTGCAATATGTATGTGGATATATACATACATACGTGAATACATATATTCATACATATAGATAAATAGATATTATATAGAGAGAGAGATGCACTGAGACAGAGACAGATATTGATAGGTAAATAAATATAAATAGATAGATAGACAGATAAATGAATAGATAAATAGATATATAAAGAAAGTGATAGCAAGAGAACAGATGGACTGACAGACAGACATAGACAGAGGGAATGACAAAAGAATATAGACAGACAGACAGACATCAAAACCCAATTAGATAAAGGAAAGCTTAAAAGAG
>NW_020868375.1:117746-132746 GCF_003789085.1 Penaeus vannamei
TAATGACAATAATAATAATAATGATGATGATGATGATAACAATAGTAATAAGAATGAAAATGATAAAGATAATGAAAATAACAACAATAACTAATAATATCAATAACAGTAACAATAATGATAATGACAATAACGATGAGGATAATTACGATATTGACAATGATAATGATAATAAGAACAAAAATAATGATCGCCAATGATGATAATGACCGCAATAATAAAAAACGTTGATAAATAGTGGTAACAGGAAGATATAACAAGATATTGAAAGCGGGAAGAACAGAAATGAAGGGATAATAAAGAATACAAAGAACTAGGATAAAAGGAGAAATAAATGAGAAAATTTGTATAAAAGCCTGGAAGAATGCCGAGAGACCGAAGGAAGATCTGAACGGAAGCCAAATCTACACTTTTGTGCTTTAACCGGATGTGAACCAAACAAGCGTGATGGAAGGGGGATACTGCGGTATTCATAATATAACAAAGGCTGTAATTTAGGTCACATGATATTAAGACAGGTCGAAGGAGAGGGGGAAAACAAAGGAGATTATCTAAAAGGAAATAAAAGAGGATAGAAAATCCCTTTTTTTCAGTAATAAGCAAACGAAGAAGGATAGGAGAAAATGGTAATTACAGCGGCCATGATGGAAACTTCAACCCTCTCAGGATAAGAAAGTGACAGGAGTTTCTTCCGCTTTCTAGGCTCACGGAGTATATCAAACAGAGTAAACAAACAAAAGAATAAATTAATAAATAGATAATATTCACCGCTCATACAGAAATAAACAAACACTTAAAATGAGGAGACATTAAAAAAAAGATAAATACACGAGTTATTCTACCATAAGACGCATCAGGCAGGTAGGTGAATAAACAATTGATAAAAATAATGACAATATTTGATAAACAACAGACAGAAAAAAGTAGAAAAACCGAAGTGAGTTGAGTACTTGTGATAAAAGTGCGCGTAAACATATTTATCGAAGTGACAAGTATTTTTTATCATATCTAAGATGGGGAACTTTTAAGATAGTAAATCCTGACCTGCTGTTCTACATTCACGCTTCTCTTTTCTGATGTACATCCATATCTACATATCTATACATAAATATAGGACTTATTTTCCTTTTGGTGAATTTCGAAAGGTTATTCTTGAACACTAAATCTCATAATTCAAACACGCACGTAAAGAGAACGAATGAAAGAGAGAGAGAGAGAGAGAGAGAGAGAGAGAGAGAGAGAGAGAGAAAGAGAAAGAATCAGAATCAAATAATTTATTTAGCCAAATACAATACATCAACAAAAATACAACATATTACAACAGTGGCATGGCTGAGTCCTCCAGGAGTGAGACTCCCTCAGGAAGGCCCCTTGAGCTATTAATAATTGAAAACAAGAAAGAGAAATCAGTACATAAAGTAAGTAAATAAGTAAACTAATTATACAATTACTTAATGGCATTGTAAATAAGAGAGAGAGAGAGAGAGAGAGAGAGNAGAGAAAGAGAGAGAGAGACAGACAGAGACAGAGAGAGAGGGCGAGAGCGAGAGAGAGAGAGAGAGAGAGAGAGAGAGAGAGAGAGAGAGAGAGAGAGAGACAGACACGCTTAAAAAGATCAATTAACCTAACTAGCTGAAATCAATCCCTATATTACCCACCAGGCATAGATAGATAATTCAAAATTCATGAGTCATTCATTCAGTTATTCATGAATGACCCAGCCGAGGATGAGTAAGTCAGCTGAAGATCAAGAAGTCTGGTGACAGTTAGTGATGAATGAATCAAGTCCGTCGGTGATGAAAGAATTGATGAATGAGTCAGTTGCTGATGAGACAGTTAATGATGAATGGATCAGCTGAGAGTGATGAGTGAGTCAGCTGATGAATGAAATGGGATGGTGATGAATGAAATAGATTGGTGATAAATGTGATAGTCAGTGATGAATGAATCAGCTGAGAAAGATGAATGAGTCAGTTGATGAATGAAAAGGATTGGTGATGAATGAAATGGATTGGTGGTGAATGTGATAGTTAATTAATGAATTTGCTGAGAAAGATGAATGAGTCAGTTGATGAATGAAATGGGTTGCTGATGAATGGGAGGGATGAGTCAGATGACGTCATTTCCCCATAGGTTGATGAGTGAGAAAGCGAAAATGACTGGCAAATGATAGACAGATTCATATAGATTATAGATATACAGTAAATTGAATTGCAGGCTAATAAAGATTATAGATACATAACCCATAGTCGCCATGGATAATTACATATCGATATTTCTATCTTTCTCTACTTACGTATTCTCTATTTACCTATCTCCCCGGTATTATGATTCAGTATAGCTTTCTATGCATGTAAATATTTGTATATCTACTTGTCAACCAACCACTAACTTGTCTCACCTTTTACGGATTAAATCCATATACGCATTAGATTTATCCAGACATCTTATAAATATTCATATATACAGACATGTCTATACACAGAAATTAAACCATATCTGTCTATGTACCTGATCGATAAATATTTAATAGTCTATTTGCTCATTTGATATGTATGTCTAGACCAATAAATATGCATTTTATTTTTTCATTCATGCATATCAATTATACTCTCTATACTGAGTACTTTCTACCAGTCACTCTGATCTTTATTATATGCTAATTTTGTATTTTCATTCGATAATTTGATTCCTTAATATGCATTTCTTGAAACCACTTCCAAAAAAGATAATTATTTGGCTTATTTAGAAATATATATAAATCATATTAACCGTGATTATAATTGATTGCAATTGAGAATATGTGATGGAATTTAAAAAGTAGCTTGGTAACGAAAGAAAATTGATGAAAGGAGAGAATCTAGTAATGTAAAAGAAGAAACAAATATCGATAATTGATACGAGAAGAACACATAAATCAAAGTATTAACAATAAAAACAAAAATAAGTAGCGCAAGGTTGTATAATAGAAGCTGGAAAACAAAAACAAAAGAAGTAAATAACATCGACAGAACAAGAAAATGGAAATCCCAACACTTAAGCAAACCACACATAACACAACAATAAAGAAAAACAACAAAAAAAACAAAAACAAAACTGAAATGGACACACCTCGGCCCGAAGCGCAGCGCAAAACACACTTCCTTTCACAACTCGCCAACCTCGTCTTCAATGCGTACTAACTGGTCCACTTCACAACATGTCCAGCATATAATCACCCTCCCCATCCCCCCACACCCCCGTCCCCTCCCCATACACCCCNACATGGCCTCGAATCCCTGGTCGTGTTTCCTGTGTCGACGCCTCGGCTCGGTTTGTGAAGCACGTGCAAAACACCAGCAATTAAGGTGCTGTCACACTAGCATTTTTTCCGGCATTTTTTTTTTTTTTTCTGAAATTTTGTCCATTTTTGAGCGAATTGTCGATTTTCCAGTCAGACGATAATGATCGTTTCCGTCAACTTTTTTCAGCCAAGCATAGTCAAATCAAGAGCTATGTTCGAGAATGTTTGTATTTATGTTTAATAAAATTGTCAAAAAAATTGACGGAAAAAGTGATAGTGTGACAGCACCTTTATTCTTAGAGTTTCGTGTTTGTTGTGCATCGTGCATTCTGCCGACCAAAGCAAGGACGTTATTAGCGTGGAGGGGGGGGGGGGTACTTGACGCTGGCAGATATTCAAATTCATTCTTGTGTAAAAAAAAACGCGATTTTTCTCTAGCTCAGCAGGTTACCCTCTCATAAAAAAAAAATCTAACAATAGCGCAGACACTCATATAAGTAGAGAGAAGTAGGGGAAATTATTCATATAATATCCCCATAAACAGAAAATGGTAGGGACACAACCTAGGGATCCTTGCTATAAGCTCTCTCACAGTCAACTTATGGGTTTATTTATGGGAAAGGCTAGATCAGTAGCAACTCGAGGTGTCATGGCGTCTGATTCTATTTTTGGAAAAAAAAAACAAGGGGATTAATTTGATGACGTCACCAAAGTTACGGATGCTTTGTGAATATTGTCGATCCTTTTGGTCTTCATTTTTCCAAAATAATATATATATATATTTTAATGGTTACATTTTTATTGAATGATAAAAAAAACAGACGCCATGACACCTCCTCGAGTTGCTGCTGATCTGGCCTTTCCCAGAAATAAGCACATAAGCTGACAGTGTGAGAGCTTATAGCAAGGATCCCTAGGTTGCGTCCCTACCATTTTCTGTTTGTGGGGATATTATACGAATAATTTCCCCTACTTCTCTCTACTTATATGAGTGTCTGCGCCATTGTTAGATCAAAGGTAGGCCTATACAATTTTTTTTTTTTTTTTTTTTTTTTTACTGTAACCACAACCACAACACACTCCATGCGAAAGAAGCTATTCAGTCAACACTAAAATCTCTCCTGCTTGCCCTGTTCCCACTCGGCCTACAGCAACACGGCCATGCACATTTATATTCGAACTCTGACGCACGTATACGCTGTGTGACTGTATAAACACATACACGAAGGCGCCAATGAATAGGACCGCTCACATATGATGGGTAATCAAGCACGCAAACGTAAATCCACGCACGTACACGAGCTTTTATGGACACAGACACGCACGCACACACGTACACACACGCACGCTCTCTCAAAAGCAGAAAGAGTAAGGGAGGGAGGGAGGGAGGGAGAGAGAGAGAGAGAGAGAGAGAGAGAGAGAGAGAGAGAGAAGAGAGAGAGAGAGAGAGAGAGAGAGAGAGGAGAGAGAGAGAGAGAGAGGGGGGGGGGGGGAGGTAGAGAGAGAAGGAAAAAGAAAGAGAAAGCGAGAGAGAAATTATATCAGATATCATTATCCAAAGTACCATTAGTGTTAATGAATACGGACATATAATAAACAGATAATGATGACACTGATAATGGTTGATATGAAATTTACGATAGGCCTAGTAGAGATACGCTGATAATGCTGAAGTGAGGGTAATAACGAGTGATAATGATGAGGGTACTAATGATTTTGATCATAAAGACGATGGTAACAACAAAAATGATGATGATGATGATGATGATGATGATGTGATAATGATAATAATAATGAATAATAGTAATAATGATAATGATAATTATGATGATGATAATGATAATAATAATAATGATAATAATAGTAATAATAATAATAATAATAATAATAATAATAATAATAATAATAATAATAATAATAATAATATAATAATAATAATAATAATAATAATAATAATAATAATAATAATAATAATAATAATAATAATAATAATAATAATAATAATAAAAATGATAATGATAATAATAATAATGATGATAATAATAATGACTATAATAATGATAATAATAATTATTATCAGTATTATTGTTGGTATTACTACCATTATTATGATGTTAATCATAATGATAATCATATCGATAATAATTTCTGATGTTAATGCTACCTCGACTGCGACCAAATGATAACGACAGTAATGATACTGACAATTACAGTGATGATAATAATAAAACAATTTTGTTGGAATTACGTAATAGAAATGATATGATAATGGCCTTGCTAACAATCAAACTTCAGTAAGATTACTCTAACGGTAATGATATTAGGAACAATATATTGAAAATACCGTGCGTCCGTTTCCCCTCTTTGTTTACATCGAATCAGCTGATGGTGACATCAACGCCGACCTAGTAATGAGCCGGACACGTTTTCTTTGTTATTTTCTTGAGGTAAATGGCTTTTAGGTCTATTTTTGGTTGTCTTCTGAGAATAGTTTGCGTTTTTTAGACAACGTCTGGGCCCTTTCGAGTTTTTTTTTATGTTTCGTGCAAAATTAACCGTGGAGATAGACTAGAAAGTGATTGTGTTAACTTTCTACCAACACGATTAAAATTATTCTTGATTTTAGAGTTTACTTATGCATTTCTCGTGATATTTTATTGTCGTATGTGAAGCGATTTGATGGCTCTTCATATATCTATTTGCGAACTTCCTATCACATCAGTTTCCCGAAATGACACGGGATTTTTATTGAATTTAGATGTTGAATTGCTCGATTTCCTATTCAGGAACGAAAACAATTGAAGAAGTGATTAAATACGGAATAAGAAAAGCTGATTATGTAGTGTTATCTTTTCACCAAAGACAAGAAGAATGTGACCAGAGGAAGTGATCGAAATTTGGATTATATTTCGATTAACAGTTGCATTTTGCTTGACATGATAAGAATTATGTCATAAGAATTGAAGCCTAAAATATATTTGTTTTATTTCTTACCGATGTATTTAATGAAAACATGATATATTTACAGGCATTTAACATGGTCAAAAGAATGACATCTTTTTTTTCAAGTTAAAAACTGGTTCTAAGAATCTAGACTTGTGTTTTGTGGATGTGTAGACGTGTATTGATGAGGAAGGAACTTCATATGTATATATTGCTCAGATTACCTTTTCGTAAAAGTGTGAAGTACTTTTTTCCTGTGATGAAAATATAACCAGCTCAGTGTCATGGTGCATCCAGAAATTATTATTAAAGAAGTCTTGTGGGTTTATCCAATACTGACTTCTGTAGGGTAATTTTTTAGTTTCCCACAACCATCCAATCTTGCAATTTTTATTTCTTCTTTCAATTATTAACACTGATGTCAGTGAATTTGTTGCTATTTTCCATTGCAAATGATGTAACTGAAAGTATTGGTAATGTTTACAAAGAGACCTTCCCTGCCATTCCATTGAAGTCCACAAACATTGCTGTATAATCCAAACCCAGGGGCTTTGCCCTATGGTATACTTTTTCATGTATGATTTAAGCTCTTCAAACTGATATCATAAGTAATCTGTGATTTGTTTTAGTATGTCTAGAGCTATGCATTTCCTTCTTTGGCTTGCACTCAAAAGGAATCAGGTAACTTTGATTATGAATTTTTCACTGTATTTCTGATTATTAAGTAATTTAAATTTTTATGTTCCAGATGTTGATGTCTTAAGAAGAGATACCAGTCACCTCTGAATCGAAAACATGAAGACAAACGCTGCAGAATACTTCAGCAGCCTTTCGCCTCTCAAAGGTTAGTGGAAAGAGGCAGAAAAGGGTTGGTTTCTTGTCAATTCACAGGACTATATGTAAATATCTATAGATACCCACGCTCATACACTAACACTCACTTCCACTCAAATGAACATTCATATTCATACAGATACTAGCACACACATTTATACTTCTACACTCTCACATTCATACCTACACTTATATGGCAAACGGTAATTTACACCCATACACTCACAAATTGCAATCTAAAGGTCTTCATTCTTGCTCTAATGTCTTTCTTGACCCCACAGCTGCTCACAACACATCAGGGAGCAGTGTGTATGAGAGCCATGTGCAAAATGGCCGTTCAGGGCGGTGCCATTGCTGCCCTTATGGATACCATATCGACCTGGACTTTGTGCGATACTGCGACATGCTCACACAGGTGGGAATACATCCTCGTGTTTTGCTTGAGTATGTTTGATTATAGTATTTATTCATGTGGTTACTCAAGAGGATATAGATTTCCAATTTCTGCAATAGGTTTAGAGGAACTGCTAACACTTGTCTTTTTCAGAGGACCACATCTTTATATATTCTTCCACATATAGTCTGTGTACACACATGTCTTATATTTACTGTGACTATAATTACTCTCACTTACACTTTTGCATGTCCTCCCGTTAGGGCTCGAAGAATGACAGCCCAACCCTTCGGCACCTCAAGAAACTCAAGCGGGCCAGGCGTCGACAAACAAAGTCCATGGAGGTCCTCCTCGGCCTGTCTCCAGGGAAGGAAAATGAAGCACCACCCAATCAGCTCTCGCAGACTAGACTGGAGATCGTGAGTTTTAACATTTGGTTTGCCATTTTTTATTAGTTTACGGATGAAAGAAATTTAGAAATAACTCAATGTAGACCTTCCTTTGTTTTTGATTATTGTGGCTTAAAGGTTCATAGGGTAATGAATATCTAGAAAATGCAGTGGCATTGTCTGAATGAGAGAAGGTGGAAACATTATAAAAGGGATGTTATTATTATTATTATTGATAACAGTTACATAGTACATTGATAATTGATAATCATAAACTAAATCAAGTATATATGATGGAGAATTAGATATCAAAATATATACGTAATAAGAACATTAATAATAAGAATTTTGCATGTATTTAATAATATTGAGAGATATGATTTGTACAACAGCAGTTTTTTTTTTTATGTGGTTTAGATAAATTGATGTGCCCATTATTTTCTTAAAGGTCATACTTATGTGTGCATACTCGTAATTATTTTACTGAGTGCTTAGTTTCATACAACAGTCTTCATAAGACTTACAAGCCAAAATGAATATTAACTATTCACTCTAAATATGAGAAACTGGAAATAGATCAAACTTTTATGAACTTTATGAAGAAAACACATCCGTAGACACTAAGAATGCACCCTTTCCCCCTTGCAGATTGAGGAACCGAGAAAGATCGAGACCCTGAAGCATGAAACGTCCTCTATTGCACGAAGGTCCCAGTCGCTGCGGGAACGAACACCCCCTCCCCCTCCACCCAGGCGATGCAGGACCCCACTGATGTCTCCCCCACCAGATGTCATCAACACCACGTCCCACTCCAGCTCTGGCCTCAACTCCAGCTCCAACTTGGATGCGAGCGAGGCCCTGCAGGTAGAGACCAGTGATAGTGGAGTTTATGGTGGCAAAAGGGGGGGCTGCTGAGGGATTATGTTTTGACTTGTCTTATTTTTTATTTATCCTTTCGGTGCTTTTGCACGCTGGCATATATATATATGTGTGTGTGTGCACATCCGTATGAAGCCTGTAGGTGTTTCTTTTTTTTTTTTTACTCTTTTTTTTAGAAATATTTTGTCTTTCTTTGAATATGGTGTGATTAGTTTATAGTCATTATTTCTGTGGCAGTTACATGGAGTAATCTGTAATTTTTAGAAGATGAATATCATAATTAATTAACACCATCAAATGTTACTGAAAGTCAAACTGTAGATAGCCATAGATCATATATTTATAAATAAGTAAATGAATAAATTAGTAAATAAATATGGTAACAGCTATTAGTTTTTAGTCATTAAATGGATTGCTACATATACATGTATATGTAGAACTGAAAAGATATAAATTGAGAAATTTATCATTTTTTGTGTCTAATTGTAGATGTCTATAGATAGATAAATACACAGGTAGTTAGATGAACGAAGAGGTAGATAAGTCTTTGATGAATTTAGAGAATAATGACGTGATAGGTAAATAGAATAGATTATAAGTAAATGAATGTATAGAGTAGTGGAAAAGTAATATTTAAATAACCAAATCTATAACACTATTAACTATTCATTGCAACCCCCTCTCCCTCTACCTATCCTACCCCAAACAGGAAGCAGTTCTCGATTTTGAAGAGATGCTCGAGAACTCCCGTGAGAGACGTAACCACCAGAGGGACCGTGCGGATACCCTGCCTGCCCCCAATGTGCCCTCCCTTGACCTTCTCCACCACACACCTCCACCTCAGCAAAATCACCACCACTCCCTAAGCCCCAAGCCAGGGGGCGTTGGAGTGACACGCTCGCATTCTCTCCCCAGGCAATGTAAGTTGTGAATGTAGCTCCCCATCTTCTTCTGCCTCTTTGTCCTCCGATTCTGATAAGAATGATGATTATCACAGTGAGTATGAGGAAGAGGTTGAGGTTTGTTTTATTAGGGTCCTTTAGGGTCCTTTAGGGCTTCTGAAAATGTTTAGAAGGTCCCTCCCTCCCTCCCTCCCTCCCTCCCTCCCTCCCTCCTCCCTCCCTCCTCCCTCCTCCCTCCCTCCCTCCCTCCCTCCTCCTCCTCCCTCCCTCCCTCCCTCCCTCCCCTCCCTCCCTCCCTCCCTCCCTAACTAAGGCCCGGCATATGAACAGCCCCTATGTTTTTTTGTGTTTTTTTTCTTGCTTGCTTCTTGCTCCTTTTAGATGCTTGTGTTACCTATAATATCTTTGATTTTCATATATCCATCTCTTAATTTTTTTTTTGCCAAAGCTCTCGTAGTTTAGATCCTTTTTTGTGCTGCTAAATTTCCCCCCCCATGTTTTGTGTTTATTTTCTGTTTGTTTTCATTCTTACTGTATGTGTGACTTTCACACGGCTTCACACACTTTATACTCCTTACACTCTGTTGTTTGTGTTCTCTGGTGCTTTATAACCAATTCCATTTCCTGTCGAAGAACAAAATTATAGAGTGAAATAAGTAGCTTAATGAATTTTATTATTATTTTGTATTTTTATTGTTTATTATTTTTATTTTATTCTTTTATTTATTTTTTTCTTTTTTTTGTATATATTATTTCTGCTATTACTATTATTATAGTTGTTGGTATTATTACTATTGTTGTTATTATCATTGTCATTATCATTGTCATTATCATTGTCATCATCATTGTCATCATCATTGTCATCATCATTGTCATCATCATTGTCATTATCATTGTCATCATCATCTTCAATCATCTTCATCATCATCATCATCATCATCAATCATCATCATCATCATCTTTGTCTATCGTTATCATCATTATCATTACCATTATCATTATCATTATCATTGTCATTGTCATTGTCATAAGAATTATGATCATGATTATAGTTATAGTTAAAATTTTAATTATACTTTATTGTCATTGTAATAATTATTGTTATCAGTACTACCATTACTAATTTTCTTTTTGATTTATGAATAGATTTTTTCAGTTATTTAGGGATAATTTGGTAACGTTCATTTTTATATGAACAGCATGCAAATTTTTCAAGGAAATGGAATTTGGTCTAAGACGAAGATATTGTGCTCTGTGTAATGTAGTCGTAGATGTATTGACATTAATGATTTGCTCTCATAGTTCCCTCTCTTTTTTTTCCCATTCCTTTTATCCTCGGTTAACCCCTTTTATGCTCACATTTTGGTTTGGGATAAAAAAAAAAAATGGCTTTCACATCTGGTTTTGCTGGTTGTTCGATTGCAATGTTGATTAATCATGATTCTTGTAATGATGTGCTTGTGCCACTTTGTCGTTTTGCTTTCTGTTTTGGATTTGGGGTCTATTTTGTTTTTTGCTTTTTCCTCCCCTTTTTTCTCTTTTGTTTCTCCTGCGTCCTTTCCCTTTCTCTTTCCGTTCCTTTTCCTCCATCCTGCTCTGTCTTCCCGTCTGTCTGCATGTTGTATCCATATCCTCCTCTCGAAACCTTCCCCTTTGGATCCGCCCGCCACCTTCTCACTGCCACCTTTAACAACAGGGTTTAACAGACCTCTCCTCTCCCCACCTACATCCTCTCAGCCCTCTCCTACATATCCCTCCATACACACCCCTGACGAGACCACTCCAGGGCTCGCAGAGGGACGAACACAGATGGCGGTGCTGAAGGCCTTGCGCCGCAGCTGGGCCAGGTACACCATAGGGGGCCGCATTCCCCGGCGCTTCTCAGATGGTGCAAGTGAGTCATGGAAAAGGAGGTTTTTAGTGAGTCTGTTTATTTTCTTTTTATGGTTTATGGGTATATTTATATGTCTTTTTTTGTACAGTCTGAGACATATTGTTGTTGTGGGTATATAACTATCATTATTTTTTTTATACCAAAACCTTTTCACCTTTCCAGGCCTTTTTTTGTGTGAAATCTTTATGGCAGATTGTATGTTAGTAAAATGCTGCATGTCTTTTGTTGTTGAAAAAGTGTTATGCAGCAGTTCTTTCTGTTAGCGTTTGTAAGTTACTGAAGCTTGGGAGTCATATATGATTATTATTTTTTAGAGAGATTAATAATTTTTAGAGATAAATCTAGCTGGGATATTAGCACTCTTTAAAGTTAAAAGTTGCGAAGATTCAAGCTAGAAGCAAGGGTAATCAGTGGCATCATTTATTTTTTTCTTTCTTTCCTTTTTTTGTTTTTTGTCAGACCATTGTTTACATTGTGAAACTGATAAGAAAAACTAGTTGCTTGGCTGATAATGAAAGATCCATCTGTTGCAATACACACGCACAGAAAGTTCAGTTCTCTGACGCAGGCCTTACTCACAGGTAAAGGTGGTGAGATGGAAGGCATGATAAAGGTAGGGTTTGTAAACCTGCTTTGAAGTTGCCTCTGAGAAACTCCTGTTTATTAAGATAGAGCTTTTTGGGTTTAATAAATTTATCTGGTAATGAGGAAATAAGATGTATAGATTAAGTTAATGACAAATTAGTGTTAAATTTCAGTGTGTACTTAGCAATGCCAATGAAAAAATTCACCTTGTAAAAATATACAATTAAGCAATGTCATACTTATTAAAAAGGAGTGCTGTATCTATTAATGTTATGTGAAATCTATGATCATTATTTTACTGTGGAATACACATATTGAAGCATATTCCAAAACTTTTGATAAAGCGAAAAATAAAACATTTCACACACATAAAGGACATACCTTGATACATTTTAAAGTTAGAATTTTTAGAACTATATAATCAATGTCCAATTGTGATTTAATCCCTATATTTTTGATAGCCATTAAACAAGGTTCAGATTTAAAGGCAATTAGTGTAATTCCATGTTAAAGATGGGAAGACTGTTCTGTAAAAGATCAGTAACAAACAAAGAATAAAAAAGGTAAAGAACAAGAAAAGGAGTTGCTAGCAATTTGGGATTACCAGCTAAGAACCATTTAACCTTCCAGTGCTTGAGGACTCGCCGCTGCTGAGCCGCCACCAGCACACCAACTCCACTTCCTCCCTCTCCTCTGCCTGCTCTACCCCAGGCTATCAGGGTGGGGCCCCTCAGTCATCCACCCTGCCATCAGGTGGAGGCTATGGGGTCTCGCCAAGCACCCCACTCAACAATGGACTCTCACCTGGATTCGGACTGCCACCAAGCAATGTAGGAATAATTCAGCAAGTAAGGCTTGAGTAGTCTGTGTGGGCAGGAGAGAGATTGCATTTTTTTGTGATGTAGATGCTAACGCTCAGATTTGCTCTCTCTAGCTTTCTTTGAGTTGCCGACGCATTTAAGGGACAGTGCAAGGCAGTAGAGTCAGAGCGGCAATTTTACATGTGTGTGGATTAACCCCCCCATCAGGTAGCGCTCCCTGCAAACCACATTAATGGTAGAAGTAATGTTGAGCTCCTTAAATGAATTTGGTATTTTTTGACTAATTTGAAGATTTTAACTTTAACCTGTGATCCCCATAAATAAGGTAATGTCTTTTGTGCAATAATTAATGAGTGTAATATAGTTTGTTCTTTTTTGTGTAACTATTAATGTGTGTTTAGAATAATCTTTCCCTTGTTAATGTACTAAAACTGTAGCAAAACAGTAGGAAGTTATTGAATTGCGGAAATTTTTCAGTACACATATTTTTTTCTTTTATCAAATAATCCTAAACCTATAGTATAATACCTTTTACATCCAAGTTCACTGCTCAGCCTTGCCAATGTGTCTCCTGCCAGTTTTCACTCTTGGCATATGAAATGAATAACAGTGCGAGTCGGAGTCATGTGTTTAAATTGCCAGTTTGAACTTGTGTATATGAAACACATACAAATTTGAGTAAGAGGATGTGTTTGCAATTGGTACCTAAGTTTGAATATGAAGATGAAAATTAAGCCACTATATACGAAAGGTATTGACCCATTAGTGCCTTGTAATTGCTGTTCACTGTAGTTTAGTTTTGTGAATTTTGTTTGCGTATAGATGGCTTTCCTCATGTTTAGTTGCCAAGGAGTCTGTTAAGAGGCCTAATATCTCCATTCCTTGAGTTTATGGGCAACAGTTTTATTTTTCTAATACTCCTAATATCATTACTGTTATCATTATTATTGGCATTGGGATTATAGTAATCTTATTATCATTATCAATTTAGCAAAGAGAGAAAAAAAGGGAAAGGGAAAGCACGAAACCAGGTCAGAACTGACTCTTTGATGACTAAGATCTAGTGAAATCAACTATGTGTAAGGAGAATTGAGAAACTGAAATCACAGTGGATGTGGCCTTTATGTACGGCTATACAGAAAACTATTGTTAGAAGGGGTGCGAAACATTCAATAACGAACAGAACCTTATGGTATGGAGGGGTTGGTATTTTGTATATTTGAATTTGTCTTGTTCTGATTCATGACTCCAGGACTCTGTTATTTATAAGGATTTACGGTGAAATGATGATTTGATTCCTATAACGGGGTGGAATATGCCTTAGGATATTCAGATAAGCCACACATACCCAAAAGTAGTTGGAAAATGGGAGATACCAAGAGTTTCGTAGCATTAACAACTATATTTCAAAAAGTATCGTCACTTGTGTCGGAATGTTCATCACGATTTTCAAACAATAATTTTTTTTCTGTAACTGTACATGCCATCCTGCATCAATGGGTTAATGTTCTGATAGAGAAATAAGTAATTTTGTGTTATTTTATTTTTAAATCTTATTAGGGGATAAAGGGCAAGAATAACAGGAATTATGTTTTATATTTCGTGAAAGTTTAGATTCTGATTCAGCTAAATTTCTATTGGTCAACTTTAGTGAAAGTTAACAGCTGAAGAATAGGATAAAAATGAGCTTCTAAAGTATTATATGCCTGTATTATTTTTAATGCATAAATGTCACTATAAATTACTCACACTACATCTCTCCCTCCCTCTCCCTTCTTCTCCCTGTTTCTCCCTGTTTCTCCCTGTTTCTACTTCTCTCCCTCTCCCTCTCTACTCTTCCCTTCCACTCCTTTGGCCCCTATCCCCCTCTCCCTCCCTCTTGCCTCCCCTCTCCCCCTTTCCTTCGCCTCGCCCACCCTCTCCCTTCCCTCTCCCTCTCTTCTCCTTTACCCTCTCTTCCTCTCCCTCCTTTCCTCCCCTTTCTCCCTCTCCCTTCCTTCTTCCCTCTCTCCCTCCCCCTCCTTCTTCCTCTCCTCTCCCTCTCCCTCCTTTCCTCCCCCTCCATCCCCCCTCTCC
>NW_020868375.1:137746-152746 GCF_003789085.1 Penaeus vannamei
TCCCTAACTACTATGATAATTATTCCAGTCCATTCGCGATCAAATGGCAACGAGTTTGAGTCGATTGAAGGAACTGGAGGAGGAAGTGAAGACCATCCCAGTGCTACAGGTATAGCCTTTAACCCTACTATATATGTAGGTCTATGTAACATGCTCTTTCTTTTCTTCTGACTCTCCTTCGTCGTTTGTTTTCTTGTTTGCTCCTTACTTTGTGTATATATGTATGTTTGTATGTAGGAAGCAAGCAAGAAAGACAGAGGCATAAGGAGAGTTAGAAGGAGAAAAAGAGCCTAGAATATGTTTTTATTCCATTTAATTTTTATTTCATACTCCTTAGTCAACTACAGTTTTTTCTTTACATTCTTCTTTTTTCCTTTCTCCTTCTGTGTCCTTAACTTTCTCTCCCCTTGTTCTCATCCTTGTTCCTCCACCAGGTCAAGCTGAATGTCCTGAAGGAGGAGAAGCGGTTCCTCCTTCAGCAGCTCAAGTCGTTGAGGCTCAAGGGAGATGATGTGCCCTTCCTGCTTCCACCTGGCTTGGACAGTGACCTAACCGACCTCTCAGAGGATGAGCTAGAGGGCCGACTGGCCACCCTAAAGCAGCACCGTCGGCCATCACGGAGGCGTAGCGAGTCACGTAAGAAAGGAGTTTTGAAGACTTTAGTTGAGTTTGGGAAGTTGGGTTTTGGTGACTGTAATATTTTTGTTAAGAGTTAATATTTTTGTTAAGAGTAAAGTTAACACTTCCATTGATTTTAATCTTGCCCATTTTGACCCCTTGTTTCTGACATGCAGCTATGCGAGTCAACCTGGAGGAGTTCCGTTCATATCGGCGTGCAAGGCGAGGTTCTCTCTCAGAGGGATCAGAGTGTGAGTCAGTGCGATCAGTAGCTGAAGACACACCTCTCTTCATTAAAGAAGTGCAGGATCATACCTCAGAGCGCCGTCTCAGCTATGACACGTCTGCTGAGAGGCGCTTGGGCTTGGAGCCAACTGGAGAGAAGAGAGTGAGCCACAGCATGCCCAGCACCCCTGTTGTTCCCCGGAAGAGTGTCCGTGATGCATCTACTAGTTGCCGAGTTTTGACAAGGGACATTGGGGTTTCCCATATAGGAGCACGCACACGTTCTGTTGGACTCACCACAGATAAGGTAGAAGTAGACAGGAGGAAGGAGATCAAGGCCAAGCCCTGCATGCAATGTTATGAGAGGAATCGCCGTACCTTTGAGAGCAAGGGGGTTGGGACGCCCACAGAGCTACAAGGAGACAAGCAGAGGCGGCTGAGCATGAGCAGTGTGTCCCTGGAGAGTGTAGAGCCAGATGATGTGGATGCAGACCACAAGGATCCTTTGGAGAGAGAAGGCAGCCCCAAGAATGCATTTCTGCAAAAGCTGGGCAGGAAGTCTGCCATTATCAGCAGGCTATCAGAGCCGCAGCTAGCTCCTCCGGTGCTCACTTTTGACAATTCAACCAACACAGAGCATGTGCACACTAGGGACCAGAGACTCAATACCAGCATCACCATGAAGGATCTTTTCTCCAGAGAAGAGCTCAACCAGCAGCTGGCTGAGGCAAAGAGGAAATGGGAAGCGACAAGGGAGGCCCAGGCCTTAGCACATGAGAGGAGGCGGGAGATGCAAAAACCCCTCATGATAGATTGTGGGGTCCAGGTGGCTACGAAGGATGCCAGTTTCACCAAGACTAAGTTCCAACCTCTCTTGCAAAGCATTGGTGTGATGGCCAAGCCCTCCCTAGTCGATATGGGTGTGGGGATGGCAAAACTCACAGATCTCCTCTGTGACAAGTGTAGCAATGTGAAGAAGCGGTCTGTTGGATCTGGAGATGGACTGACAACGGATCTCATTTGTGATAAATGTACTTACACAAAAACTAGATCTGTTGGTGTTGGGGATTCCAAACTAAGTGATATTTTGTGTGAGAAGTGTTCACAGGTTCAAACAAAATCAGTGGGTTCCAGCAGTGATAGGATCACAGACAGAATATGTGACCGTTGTGATAACCTCCACACTCGTTCTGTAGGGACGGGAACAACCTTATTCACAGAACACACGAGAGCTCCCAAAATGTTAGCTGCATATGTTCAAACTTTGAAGCCGGACACTCGAACCACGGGAGTTAATACGCAACCCATAAATTTGAAGAAGGAAGAACTGACTCTGGATCCAAGTGCATCTCCTCCAAGTCCAGCTCTCACACCAGAAGTCGAGCGAAGGTCATTTGGTAGTTCTGGTGTGCGGATATGTGACAAGTGCCATGAGACGATTCATTCAGTTGCAAAAGATATAGTGAATACAAGTGGCACTGCATCAGCAACCAATCTTCCACCTCTTCCCCCACAGACATCGAAAATTCCACGACTAGTAGACCTAACCAAAGTGGAACCTCGGTTAGATGCCCCCAGACAGGACCTAAAATCCACTAGCAACATTTCAATGAGTCTAGGGTCAAGTTGCTCAGAAACTCAGATCTCAAGCTTGAGCAGTAGCTTCACTGAGTCCAAACCCTCATCAGTAATGACCCGGAGTCTGACGAGAACGGACTCGGCTCCAACTAAACCCAGCAAGCTTGAAAGGCCCATGAATGCCTCCAGTGATACCTCTCCAGTCAGATATAGTCACTCACCTAATCAGGGCACATCAGGTGATAATTCCTCCCTTAAGTACAGCCCATCTCCAATGTCAAGCTTGGCGAGCAGAGGGCGTACCAAGTCAGACCTAGGCCCTAGTACATTAAAAGAAAGTCAGCTGCCCAAAGTCAGTCAAAAAAACGAAACTTCAAAAGTTAGTCAGGGAAGTCATTCCAAGAAAACAGTCCAGAGTACTAATTCCAACACCAGTACCAGTACCAGTACCAGTACTAGTACTAGTACTAGTACTAGTACTAGTACCAGTACCAGTACCAGTACTAGTACCAATACCACCACCAGTACCACCGTAACCTCCAAAGCAGAGTCGGCAGTGGTTGGAAGTTCAACACAGGTAATTGTATTGTATTTTTTTGTATTTAGTTCCTGTTTTATTGAATCAAAATCTATATGCATAAGCACACATTTTTACACAGAGACAAACAGACGAAAATAAAGAAAACCCAGAAAGTATACATACAATGCACATTTATGTGCATGCCCACACTCACACTCATATGCACATACACACTCCATGCACATTCCCTGACTCACTCCCTCCTCCTCCCTCACTCCTGCACTCACTCACTCACTCACTCACTCACTCACTCACTCACTCACTCACTCACTCACTCAACTCACTCACTCACTCACTCACTCACTCACTCACTCACTCACTCACTCACTCACTCACTCACTCACTCACTCACTCACTCACTCACTCACTCACTCACTCACTCACTCACTCACTCACCACTCACTCACTCACTCACTCACTTACTAATATTCCACTGTATATGATTATAAAAGATTAAAGAGTATCATAATCTCACTCTCATAGTATGTCTTTCAGTCCTTGGCCTTTGGTCATTCTCTGAAAGTGTTGATGTGTCTACAGAAGAATTCTTTTTGTTTATTTCTATTCCTATCTATATCTATATCCATATCTGTATCCATATATATATATATATATATATATATATATATATATATATATATTATATATATATTTATATATATATAAACAACACACACATATACACATATACACACATACATACATACATACATATGTGTGTGTGTGTGTGTGTGTGTGTGTGTGTGTGTGTGTGGTGTGTGTGTGTGTGTGTGTGTGTGTGTGTGTGTATGCATGTAAATTGTAAGTATATGTTTTTACATATATGAATATAAGTATGTATGTTTTTACTCATATGAATGTAAGTATGTATGTTTTTACATATATGAACGTCTGTATTTATGTTTGTATTTATGTAAAAAGGAGTGTCTAAAAATGTGTGTTATATCTGGCCTTAATCAGGCTCATGAGCGAGGGGAAGATTAGGGTGAAAAGAAAGAAAAAAAGAAAAAGATGTTCGACTATGTCATTAACCTAGAGTATCTTATCTAATCTTTGGTACTTAATCTTCAAAACATTGATGAGCTTTTGCCTTTATCAGAGAGGGTCTTAAGTGCTGGTTAGGGGAGCCAGTGTTCAAGATGTTGTTTTGCCAGTCTGACCAAGACGTATTTTCTCATTGTAATTCCCTGTTGTGGTATTTGCTTTTCAGTAACAGTAGTTTCTGTACCTGATATTTAGTTACGGATTGTGGTTTTGAGTGGAAGATTTTGAAGATTTGAAGAAGCATTTATGTTTGTGCATTCAATATTTTTTAGAAAATATTTACATTGAGACATGGGTTGCGACCAGAGCAAAGAGCCAGAACCAAAGATTACTTGGACAGCAAAAGATGTTGTCGACAAGCGGGGAGTTATACAGACGACTGACCACTTGGCATTGTTGCCTATCACCAGTGAGGTTATTAACTATAAGGACAAAGTTGCTGCTGCTAACAATACAGTGTTGAGCGAGACCAAACATGTGCATGATCTCGGAACATTAAGCATTGTAGAAAACCCCCTTGGAAAAGAAGTTTTGGTGTATCATGATTTTACAGCATTCAGAACCCATCCAGATACAGAGGCACAGTTGGAATGTGCATTTTCTGTGGAGGGAGAAAAGTCCTCTGATGAGGAAAGTGATGGCCCTTGTTCAGTATATGATAACACACTGATGTTGCAAGATTGTGATTTAGTGACGATCAACTTGTCTGTGGAGGATGTTTCTGAAGATGTAAGTATTATACATGCAGTTAGGGCATATACATAGAAACAGAATGTGCATTAGTGTTCAAACAGAGGTAAGAACTTATTAGGTGGCAGAATATGGATTGATGAGATTGTAGATTAATTAAGAGAGAGAGAGAGAGAGAGAGAGAGAGAGAGAGAGAGAGAGAGAGAGAGAGAGAGAGAGAGAGAGAGAGAGAGAGAGAGAGAGAGAGAGAGAGAGAGAATAAATGTTTGGGATGGGAGTTTTTCCCTTATATGTCTCTATATACATCAAAGAAATTCAAATTCTAACAATGTTTCAGAGCAAGCGTGTTCCGTACGTGCGGCAAGAAACCTACACCAAGTTTTCTGAGGGCCTGGTCAATCTGGGCTTTGACGAAACTGCTGTTGCAGAGGAGGCAAAGCGGCAGAAGGAGGAGAAGGCTAAGGAGTCTGCCTCAAAAAGTCTCTCAGCGATAACGGAGAGCAATAACAACAATAGCAGTGAAGCCTCTAAACGAATTGCCAAAGTGGAAAAGCAGGAAAAAGAAGCAGAGAAGAAGGAGGAAAGTCCAAAAAAGTGTGTTTTTTTGTTTTTAGTTTTTTTTTTGTTTTGTTTTTTAAGATGGATTGAAAATTTGAAATGGATTTCGTTACTCTAATAAAGTTTTATACTTATTGAATTTGTTCTTTCCTTAGAGTGCTATGATAATGTTTTTTACAACCATTTAATCAGAGATATATATAAATTGATATGTAGGTATAGATACAAGTAAAGTTCATACATATTCAAATATAGATGAATAATATTAATTCCATGTGAAGACCCAACACTCTCTTTGCCATGACCTCATTCCTCTCTCCCTCTCCTCTCCCCTTACTCATTCTACCACAGGTCAAAGGAGGCGGAACCAGTGATCCAAGGGCGGAAAGAGCAGGAGAGCTCATCATCATCCGACAGCGAGTCTGAGAATGAGACGTGCGACGAGGAATCCTTAATGGGGGCATCATTTAGCTCTCAGGCTGTGACCTCGGTGTTCCAAAGTTCCTCCTCGCTCTTCACCACGACCAGTGAGAAGAGTAGGAAGAAGTGAGTAATGGGGCTGTCTTGTCTGCCTGTTTTGTCTGTCAATCTGGTTGTCTGTTTAGCTATTTCATTATCTGCTTGTCTTCCTGTCTCTCTGACTGTCATTATGTGTATTGTTTGATTTTGTTTCCTTTTCTAACCAGCCTCTCTCTGTCATACCATAATTATGTATACCTCTTACTTTGCAACAGGAACAACAAAGGGAAGGACAAGAAAACACATGAATATGCTCATATTTGTGTGTTCTCTTGTCCTTCCTTTTGTTGTTCCTGTTGTAATCTGTTCATCATGAATTCCACACCTCTTACTTTTCTTTCTCTATATGCCAATTTACAGTTTTGTGTGTGTGTTTGTCATTATCTGTCTGACATTATGAAATGTATTAAGTATTACATGGTAAAAAATACTATTATTAAGCCCCAGAAACTAAGCAATACAAAAATGATTTCAGATTCCTGCCACCAAGAGAAATGAAAGCTGCCCTAAAGGTCGTAAATGACTCTATTGGCAAGCCGGTGCGGTCAGGACAGCAGCTGACCAATGCCGTCAACATAATTCAGAGGGAATGGTTTAAGGTGAGTAGAATGTGTGTGTGTGTGTGCGTGTGTGTGTGTGTGTGTGTGTGTGTGTGTGTGTGTGTGTGTGTGTGTGTGTGTGTGTGTGTGTGTGTGTGTGTGTGTGTGTGTGTGTGTGTGTGTGTGTGTGTATGTGTGTGTGTGTGTGTGTGTGTGTGTGTGTGTGTGTGTGTGTGTGTGTGTGTGTGTGTGTGTGTGTGTGTGTGTGTGTGTGTGTGTGTGTGTGAGAGGAGAGAGAGAGAGAGAGAGAGAGAGAGAGAGAGAGAGAGAGAGAGAGAGAGAGAAGAGAGAGAGAGAGAGAGAGAGAGAGAGAGAGAGAGAAGAGGAGAAGAGAGAACTTAGATATCATATATGTATCAAGAATGATTACTTTAGCAAAATAGTTTAATGTTACGTAACATAATTGACTAAATCAACATCTCTCTACAGCTGTCAAGTCAGAAGGATGCCGATCCCCATGCTGTAGAAGACTACATGGATGTGTTTGAGGACTATTCGAAGGCACTCCTACAGCGCGTCGTTAACCTGGCTGATGTGAATGTAAGCCCAATTTATGTGGTCTGTCATTATTAATTATTATTATTGATAATACTGTTATTATTATTATTATTATTATTATTATTATTAATTATTATTATTATTATTATTGTGTTATTATTATTGTTATTATCCTGCTTTTTTTCATATAAGTTTGTTATTGTTTATTAGTAGTTAACCTTTCTTATTTTTTGTATAAATTCTGATCTCTTTCTCTTTTCTTCCTCTTTTGTCACTCTTCTTCCTTCCCTTTTTCTCTCCTCATCCTCTCTCATCCTCGGACTTTCAACCAAGCCCAAAATCTGCATGTAAGAATTCATTCAACAATTAATATTTCTTTTTCTTTCCCTCTCCTCCCTTTACCCCATCCCACCCCAGGGCAACACGGCAATGCACTATGCAGTCTCGCATGGCAACTTTGATGTGGTCTCAGTGCTTCTCGACTCCAAGGTGTGCAACGTCAACCAACAAAACAAGGCGGGCTATACAGCAATCATGTTGGTGTCGCTGGCACAGATCCGCTCTGACACTCATGCCAGTGTCGTCCAGCGGCTCTTTCAGCTCGGTGACGTCAACATCAAAGCCAGCCAGGTTGGGATGTGAATTACTTGCTTTTTTATTTAATTTTGATTTTTAATCTACCCCTGAGTTTTTTTTTATTTTTATTAAGATTGGTTGAGTTATAGTAACACTTTTATTCTTTAGCTTGAGTACAATTGGGAATATTAAACTCAACAAGTACTTAAGCTAGGGTCACACTAGTCTTCTCTCTCCTGGGATCCCTAGACAGCCTCGCCGAAGTCAGACAGCCTCCTAGGACAGAAAAGACTTTAGCTCTAGCCACCAAGGAGTCCATTAGTAGGCCTGATGAGACTGAACTTGATGTCCATAGTCCTTGAACTTTTTTTTTCTTAATTGATTTTGGTAGTAGTGTTATTGACATACTGATAATGTTAGTGAAATATGAATAGCAATACAGAGTCAAAGAAAATCTTTCCAAAACTCATGGAAAAGGGTCAACAACATGTTATCTACAAGTAACAAAGCCCTTTTGGAGCCATCTGTGTGTAAACCCTATTATCCAACTAAAATTATGGTGAGCATGGCATGTATATTATGCCAACTTTGATCATTGCATTAAACTAATTTCATACTAATCCGGCCAACACTTCCTGACCGTGGCACTGCACCAAAAACTGGATCAGCTCCAGACTGCCTTCTGCCCTGAGCTAGAACATATGCTTAGAGGCAATAATGATCCAGAGAGAATTTTTCTTTCTTTTTTTACAAAGTCTGTGCTCCCTTAAGATTCTGGGAAATCCAAATACTGAGGTTGCATTTTTGTTACCTCATACTCAAAGGCTCAGTTGATCAGGCATGTACATGGTCCTATTGTGAATATGACCTCATTATAGTAAAACAAATATAAAAACAATTCCTAATTAATCATCTAATTCCAGCATGGTCAGACAGCCCTCATGCTGGCCGTCTCCCACGGGCGGCTGGACATGGTAGGCCTCCTGGTGGCCGCAGGAGCTGAAATCAACATCCAGGACGAGGACGGCTCAACAGCCCTCATGTGCGCAGCTGAGCATGGGCACTTGGCCATTGTCAAGTTCCTCCTCAGCCAGCCTGATACTGATCCCACACTTATGGATAATGTGAGTTGGATTTTGTTTTTTTCTAGGGAAGGGCAGGGTATGGTAATGGGAGGATAGAGGGAGAGGGGGATTGGTTGACAAAGTATAGGGGTGTGGATTGGGATATCCAGCACTTGCTTACAGATACCAGTCCCATGCTTATGGATAGGGTGAGTGGGATTTTTAATTTTTTTTGAGGGGAGAGACGAGGGAGAGAGTGGGATTGTATGAATAAGAAAAAGTAGGGAACCAGCCTTTGTCAAGTTTCGTTTAGCCAACTAGATACTATTACATTTGTTTCTAGTTGTAAGTCCATGATTGTCCGGCTGTTGTTAGGTCTTTCCTCAGCCAGCTTCTGTGATGTGTCCCTCTCATATGGATGATATAAGTGAGGCTTTGATAATTTTAGGTATTTTGGATAATGGCTTAGTATTACCCATATATTCCTGTTGGTCAGGCAGGGTATGGTAGAATTTCATGATTTTGTGGGTAATGAGTCTATGGACGTTTGAGGAACTGATTTAATTTCTTATCCTTTTTTCTTTATCAACTTTTATTTTAGTTTATTTTGGTTTGATATGATTTACCTTTCTCATGAGAAAAAAAAGACCAGGAGTGTGAATGACACAGCATATGAAAGATGATAGAAAATGTACAATTCTACTGTTATGATTAACACATTCTCTTTGTAATTTTCTGGATAAACAATTGTGCTATTTTTTTTTATTACTGTGGTTTCTGAATAATCAATAACTTTTTCACATTTTATCTACACACCATCTGAAGAATCCATTCCCTTTATTTATTTATTTCCCCTATTTCTTCTAGGATGGCAGCACAGCTCTCACCATAGCAGTGGAGGCAGGACACAAAGATGTGGGTGTGTTATTGTACAAGCACATGAACCTCTCTCGCGGCTCCTCACCCTATTCCTCTGTCAGGTGAGAGGTATTTTATGCTTTGAGGAGGGAAGGGGAGAGACGGACAGGAGATGAGAGGGCAGGGAAGGGGAGGGGAGGGAGGCGGGGAAGGAAAGGGAGGGAAGAAGGGAGGGGGAAGGAAGAGAGGGAGAAGGGAGGGGGAGGAAGAGAGGGAAGAAGGGAGGGGGAAGGAAGAGAGGGAAGAAGAGGGGGTGGAGAGATGGAAGTAGAGAAGTGGGGGAAGAAGAGAGGGAGATGGAAAGACAAGATTGAAGGGTGGGGGAGATAGTGGGGGAATGGCAGAAAATGTCATGGTCCTGACCATGATAAGTCACAACAGTAATAACATTTCAATCAAAGTTATACTTATTATTATCATTATCAATAATTCCCATCTTTTTGTTCACTTCCTTCCAGAATAAAGCGGTCGCGGACCCCGACCATGTCACGGTCTTCAGTCACTCCACCCCCAAGGTCCTCTGCACCTTCCTCCCCAGGGCGCTCAAGGAAATCCTCTGCGCCACACTCCCCAGGCCGTTCCAGGCAGAGCTCGGCCTCCCTTTCAAATCTCATGATCTAGGGCTGAAATATTTGTTGTCTCTCTCATTTATGTGTGATTTTTTCTCTCTTTTTTTCCTATTTTAATTCTTTTCATTCTTTTTTTCATACATGTGTAATTTTTTTTCTCTCTTTCTAATCTCCAGTATAGAAATCAGTGCAGGAGCTTTATAAAGCCCATTTATCTATAGCTAAGGTCTAGTGACAAGAACTACAATTATGAAGATGACAACTTTTGGTGCTTAGTGGTTGCTGCTCTTACTTTTAGGAACTTAACACTCCAAACTGCATTCCGAGGGATGTAATCATGTGGCCACCACTTTCATTTTCTGTGTTGTTTCCCTTAGATCATCAGTGAAACTCCTAATTGAAAATTTAAATGGCTTTGTGAATGGTGCTCTAATTAACAGTAAAAAGCCATAAAAGCACAAGCAGTTTATTCTTTACATCAAAGCTTGAGCTTTGCATTTGTGTTGCATTCATTGCGAGAGCTTCATCTTGCATTATAGTGATGCTAACATTGCTGTAATGGGTTTAGGCCAAATATTATGAAGGTCTCTTATGTTGTTGTTTTTTATGATAATAGACTATGCCTTCTTACTCAAAGAGAGAATATACTTTCTTAATCATTTTAATAGAGGCCTGGATTGTGCTTCCACCACAAAAGAATAATCTTCATTAGGGTTATTTTTAGGATAGCAAAAGTCACAATTAAGATAGGATAACTTGGTAAGTCTGCAGTGATATTTATTCCAAAATGGCAGAAAGATAGGAGAGAGAGGAACTATGCACAGTGGCACTGAATATGACCGACAAAGGTCTTTTGTATAGGTACTTCTTCAGTGAACCTGTGACTTCACAAATGTCCCATTGTTTTGCCTCCTGTGTGAAGTCCATTTATACTTTTTAGGGGGGAACAAGACAGAATGTGTGAAGAGGAAAGGAAAAAGGATTGAAAGATAAAGGATGATGCAAGAAATGAGAGAGGAAGGAAAGAAAAAAAGAAAGAAAGAAAAAGAAAGAGACGAAGGGAGGAAGGAAAGAAGTAAAGGTAGAAGGAAGGACTGAAGGCCTTATTGTGATAATTTATTTGTTGACTGAAGTTTGTTTAGGATCTTGATGTATTTTTCCATGGTACAGATTTATTTTGTTCATGAAGTGTTGAACGCGTTGATGGAGTATTTTCTGTTGACAAGTTATAAAAGTAGTCTCTATGTCAATAAAGAAGATATTTTACATTAAGAATGATATTGCAGTTATAATTGTTTTAATTTTAAAAGAGATCACAGACACTTGAAGTCTGAGAATGAAAATGAAAGACATGGAAAATTCTAGCACAGAATTAAACAATTTATATAAACTTGATGTATGTTAATATTGACAATAATTAGATGAAGATGTTATAAATAAAGCTCACTCCTCTATGTAAATGAGGGAATCAAAAATCTCTAAGAAACCCTTGAATAAAAAGTGATCCATGACAGTGCTGATATGAAGTGGAAACTGTTTCCGTGGTGTAATGTCTTCAATTAAGTTTTGTCGAGGAAAGTTAATATGAACGAATCGGGATATTTCTTATTATCATTATTAAGAGTTTTATTGCTATTATTGGTTTGTTTGTATTTATTATTATTATTATTATTATTATGATTATTATGATTATTATGATTATGATTACCATTACTATTACTATTATATTATTGTCATTATTATTATTATTATTATTATTATTATTATTATTATTATTATTATTATTATTATTATTATATTTACCATTCTTAGTATCATTATTACTGCATTTCACAGCATTGCTTCTAGTATTTGTTACTAATGACATAACAGCTAAGAGAAGCCGCTAAATGTATGGGTTTCTTGCGAATATCTCACGCATTCCTTTAACATTCCGTAGAATATAGGCAGTTCTATCTCCTCATTCGTGAGTTAACGCAAAAATGTACATTATATGTTCTCTCTTTATTTTATAAGGGATACTTGGAATCATTCTAATCAGAGATGTCCATTGTGTTAATGCGTGCAACACTTTGACAATCGTATTTTTTAAGGCTAATTTTCTAATGTGATAGTTTATTTGTATAAAGCTGTTTTTTAGTGATAAAGAAAAGTTTTTTTTTTTTTTTTTCATTTTAAAATTTTAATCACAGTGCTGTCATACTTACCTGGGATACTTAAGGTATTTCGTAATTATGTAACTCACATCTTTTGTATATTCCTTTTTTTTATTTCTTTCTTTTTACAGTGAGAACTGTTTTGTATTTTGTTCTAAGAAAGAAAGTAAATGCCACACTTTTTCTTTTCCCTTTTTTTCTTGTGCATTATATAATGACTTAGGTGCCCAAATGTGCAGTTTAACTTTATGCCTGAGTGTATTTAGAATATTTTGTTCTCTTATGGTGACTGTCCCCAAACTAAGCTTGCATTATAGAATGGATTCAACAACCAGAATAATAAGCCTCCATTGCCAAAATAACATTTATTCAATGTCGAGTGAACAGAACTGTTGATATTTCTCTTTGGCTTCTTAGATGTAGGAAAAGGGTTGAATTTGAGTGGATGATTCCACAGTGCAAAAAGACGTGTAATTAACATTTTGATATTACACCTTCGCTTTAGTGAGGTAACGTGGAATTGTTCACTCTGATTCGACTCCATTTTCTACATGTGGTACAGTGAACTTTGTTCTTGTTAAACATCCAGGTAGTTAGTTTTCTGGTCATTCTCATCAGCTCGCACATCAAACTCTGTTATAATCAACCGAGTGCCTTTTGTTGTGTATGTCGATGTAGTTGATGAAAAGCCTAGCCAGTCTCGTCATGCATTTGTTTACGTGTTTTGTTGTATTTTTTCCTACTTTTTTTTTCTCTTTTTCTCCTTTTTTAATTTTTTTTTTGTTTTTTGTTTTAGTTTAGCATTTTGCAAGAATTCACATTGGTGCTCCGTAAGGTCAACAACAAGGGTCTAAGGAATGCTAACTTATTAAAAGGAAAACTCTTCTCATCGAGGTTGCATTGCCAATGTACGTTTGGTATATCTTTCCTGATCTGTCATAGTAAGATGTGGAAAGTGAACATGTCTGAGAAAAAAGAAGAAGAAAAAAAAAAAAATTCTACTGGTGCCAAAAAAAGTTTATAGGATATGATCTTATGGTGGCATTTTCTTTGCTTATATAGAGTCATACGCAAAGTGGATTTGTGTATCAGGAGATATGCCTATGAAAGTGATCAAATTATATGTATTTCTGCAGTACTGATGCATTTGTCTTTTCCTTTTAGTAAATGAACATAAAAGAGTTCTCGGTTATAACATGTCTATGTACTCCGTCCCTTTCTCACCTGTTTTTATCTCTTTTTTTTTATCTAATATGAACATTTTATTATAATATACCTGTAAATATTGTTTGGGTTTTTATTTACCAATGTCTGAACCACCTGTGCTTTTGAGAGAGACATTTTTATCCACTTGGCTGAGCGAGAACTTCAAGAAATGCTGGATAGATTTGTCGTTCCCCTGACCCTTGTAGTCTGGCCTGTCTTTTAATTGTTGCATGACTTTACTACCATAACCTTGGTGCTGCGGGACCTTTGAGGAAGGAATAACATGCCCCCATACCCCCGTCTTCCTCTGCCCCTCCTTTATTTTTTACTTTTACTTCTCTGTTTCCCTCTGCCTATGTCTTTCCTTGTCCTGGTTGGTACTGGCTCTCTCTTTCTCTGTCGTTTCCTCTCCCTCTTCCTCCCTTTATCCCTGTTCTTGTCCCTCAACCTCTCCCTATCCTTGTCCTTGTCTCAATTCCTGGTTCTGTTCCTCCCTTTACCCCTGTCCCTTTCCATCTCCCTCTCCCTGTCTTTGGGTTAAGGGCCTGTGCACAAGTACATTGCCTTCCAGGCACTAAGGTATTTTCCCCACATGTATATGTATCAATATGAATATATATATATATATATATATATATATATATATATATATATATATATATATATTATATATATATATATATATATATATATAATATATATATATATCCTTCCTTACCCCTACTCTCATAGCCTCAGATAACATAGATTTCTGAGGTTGTTATTACATATAGAGGAAGTGATGTTGAGAGAGAGAGAGAAGTGCCGCACGAGGGGAACGTGGGGTCCCCTGTGTCACTGTTAATTATGGTTGTTGTGCCAAGCTTTTGTTATTGAATACGTTGCCTCCGTTGCAATAAATGATGATGAAATTGTGATGCTTTTTTGTAGCCTTTCCAAAAAATTGGCAAGTTAAATGGTGAAAGTATGTTTTTCATGGCCCTCCTTTAAAACTGGAAAGTTAGCATGACTGAAGTGATTATATCTAAATCATTTTACTTTGTAAGCAGGGGAGAACAATTCATCTGTGCAAAAATACTTCTCGGTAAATATTTTGCTCAAAACCCATACGATTTAGGTTTTTGCAAAATTTGTATATGAAAATACATAGTTATATGAAACTAGAACCATAGAACAAATATAAAATATGAGGTAACACCCCAGATTGAAAACTCTGAACACTTTTGACGGATTTTGTGTATGAAAATGAGCAAGAAAATCACAGTATGAGGTTTAATCTGCCCTTCTTATCGTGAAGGCATGGCGCTGTGTCATTTTTAATCAACTTGGTGTAACTCTCTTACTTAATTACAAGACGATTTTATTACATCATGTTTACACTAATTTCATCATCCGGCTGAAAATGATTGAATTATCATAGAATCCCCATTCATACTCTACATACAATAAAAATGTGTTCTAATAGGATAAAATAATATTCGTGCTCGTGTGTAGGATAGTCGTGAATAGTCTTTTAAGGGTTAACTATACAATAATTCCCTCACGTGACATTTTTCTCGGATGTTGGCATAATATTCAGTGTTGAAGCTTGCTGGCAACGAA
>NW_020868375.1:160246-165522 GCF_003789085.1 Penaeus vannamei
AAGAGAAACAAGATAGAGAGAGAGAGTACCGAGCGGAGCGAAAACCGAGAAAGAGATCGTGAGGAGAGAAGCGAAGAGAGAGAGAGAGAGGAAGAGAGAGAGATCGTGCCACATGACAGACAGAGAGAGAGAGAGAGAGAGAGAGAGAGAGAGAGAGAGAGAAGAGAGAGAGAGAGAGAGAGAGAGAGAGAGAGAGAGAGAGAGAGAGAGAGAGAGAGAGAGAGAGATCTTATCGGCAAAATATTTAAATGCCCGACAAGTGTCTCTGGCATCCACGGCCGAGACAAAATCAGAGAGAACACCTGGAAAGCATTTTGAAGGAGACAAAATACTTTTTTATTTTCTTTGGGTGACTTTGATCTTGTTTTTAGAAAGACAGGGACATTTATTTAATCTTTATGTTTCAGTTATTTGATTTTAACATTTTTTTTTTCTACGTATTTTTCGTATATTCATTGGCATTCTATATAATATTCATGTATTTTTTGTTAATTTATTTATAAATTGATTCATTATCTGTATCTGTAAATTAGATATTTGTCTATAACACCAATATACTTATATATCCCGGTTTTTACCATTATTTACATATTTATTCATTCTATTTATTATCCTATTAACTTATTTTATAATTTATTTACCCTAACATTTTTTTCCTAATACTTTACGCATTCACATATTTCCTTTATTAATTCATTCAATCGTCTAAGTATCTCATCATTCACTTATCTTATTCATTATAATATTTTCCTGCATTTTGTTTGTCCGCTTCGTTTTTTAACCGGCCAGGTAGCGCAGGCATGAGCCCGAATCAACCGGCCGCCCGCATATAAGGCTGCTTTTACAATGCGTTTACCTTGACAGAACGGTTACCTTGAAATCGGCAGTGTCATTGTCTTTGGCGTTTAATTGCTTTCGCCGCCGCAACGGTCACCCCGATCGGAGCCTGGGCGTGCCGACTCCCTCATTTCGTCGTTCTCCTGAGTCTTCGCTGGGTGTTCTGTTCTCCAGAGGCTCCGGAGAACAGATTTAGAGGCGGGAAGGCGAACAGGTGGAGCTGCGAAGGGGGGAGACGACGGCTCCTCCGGGACGCAAACATTCCACGCCCAAGGAAATCAGTTCGGAGGACCGCTTTTGTTTTGTTTTTCTTCTCCGGGAACCGAGGTGACGCATATCCCTTCTTCTTCTCTTTTTTGTTTTCCCAGGAGAGGGGGTAGATTTTGGGGATGTTTTTGGGTTTTGAAGTTTAGAGAAAGAATAGGAAGAGGAGTGATTCTTTTTTTGTTTGGTATCTGTGCGTGCGTAGTGGTGAAGGTAGATCTAGTTGGTATTTGACAAGGCGCGTGTTTGGTATTATTGGTAACGCTGGAGGTTCGGCGTGCCATATACGGGAAACGGCCCACACACGCCTGCCGACGGCTCGCCAAAAGCGCCCGTATGACCGAGGGCGACAGGGACCAGATTCCTCTAACCGGCCGCGCGCTTTTTCGTTCCTGAGGCCAGGTATGAATCCCTGATGTGGGAATTTGACCTCTATGGCCGCCGCTGGAGGTGTATGGCTGGGAAGTATGATTATGAGCGGACATATAAGGAGAGTGCCATGGCATCCAAGGACAGCGGCGGGGATTAGCACCCTTATGGCACCCGGGCTTAAGGGTTAATCTGTAGACCTTCATGACAATGGAGAGTGATGGGTCAGTGCCCAAGTTTACTCTCGCCTCGCCGTGTCACAAATTATCGTCCCTTCCCTCTTCCTCCGTTCGCTCTCTTCTCCTTCCGCTCCTCGCGGTTTCCTGGAAATGCCATATGAAGCGTAGACGGGAATAAAACCAGAGAAGAGAGACAGAGAGAGACGATAACGACGATTAAAAGGAAGACCAAGAACAGCTCCAGGGCCCGACAGGTGTTCACGCCGAACAAATAACTCTCGATTTCTTTGTGGAGTCGAGAAAAGAACCTTCCCTTTTTTCCCTCTTTCTTTTTTGTTCTTTCTCTTCATCCGCTGAGGTTATTCAACTGATGTAATACGAAGGCGTATTCTCGAAGGTTCTCCTCCCGCGTGTTAAGATAACTTAGAGCGCGAGTGTATTTATATATGTTAATCTTGGCAAATTTGGCTTAAAAGAGGATATGGCCGAGACTGGCTTAACATACTGGCTCGAGGGCAGCGGGTCGGGCAGGCTAGATCGAGTCTTATGGCCTCGGGTTATAGGGATTAAAGTCGCTTGGCTCGTGGGTGGGGCACGTTGAAGAGTCAAAGAGAGAGAATAAAGATAGAGAGAAGAGGGGAGAAGAGAGAGAGAGAGAGAGAGAGAGAGAGAGAGAGAGAGAGAGAGAGAGAGAGAGAGAAGAGAGAGAGAGAGAGAGAGAGAGAGAGAGAGAGAGACAGACAGAAGAGAGAGAGACAGGAGACAGAGAGACAGACAGACAGACAGACAGATAGACAGAGACAGATGACAGACAGACAGATAGATAGATAGAGAGAGAAGAGAGAAGAAAAAGAAATACCGAGACGAAAAATTCAAAAACAAAATAACATAAATTGCAAACTCCTCTTCTGGCAATTTTTCCCGCCATCTTGTTTGAATAATAACAATAAAAAAAAGTGAAACGAGACAAGCGCAACAAAAAACAAAACAATGACACGTTAAGCCCTTTCATTCAATTTCACTTGCCATCTCTTTAGTTGTTTTTTATTGTTTTTTTAATATCATTATCGTTTTTTTTATTTCTTCGTCGTCATTTTTATAATTATGTGACCTCCAGCTTCCTCACTTCCCTCTTGTCCAGTTGGCTGTTGTTGTTGTTGTTGTTGTTGTTGTTGATGATGACGTTGTTGTTGTTGTTGTTGTTGATCGTTGTTGTTGTTGTTGATGATACGTTGTTATGTTGTTGTAGTTGATGATGTTGATGTTGGTGTTATTGTTATTATCCTTGTTGTTGATGTTATTGTTATTGATGTTGTAGTTGTTGATAATTTTGTTATTGTTGATGTTGCTGAACGTTATTGTTGTTGTTGTTGCTGAAGTTGTTATTGTTACTGTGCAGCTGTTGCCATGTTATCCTCACCATTGTTGTTGTTATCATTGTTATTGACATATTTGTTATTGCTGCTATTCTGAGCGAAAAGAAAACTACAAAAATGTTGTTAAAAGAGAAAAAATCCACAGTAGACTCGTGTTTGTGAGCGAAAGCAAAAGGAAAGACCAACCTGTTATAGCGAGCTGTTGTGAGCGAAAGAAAGCGAAATCAAGAACCTCGTTGCATTGTTGAGCGAAAGCAGAGAGTTGTAGGCGGTTGTGAGCGAAAGCGAGTGAAACGTTGGGCGCAGCAGAGTCGGAAAGGAAAATTGTCATTGGTTGTAAATTTGAAGGAAAGGGTTTGTTATTTTTTGTTGTTGTTGCTTGTTGTGAGCGAAAGAATGGGGGAAAAATAGGGTGTTGTTGTGGGTGGAAAGCGAATAGATTTGTTGTTATTTGTGGGCGAAAGCGTTAAAAAAAATGATGATTTAGTATGTTGTGAACGAAAGAAAAGGAGGAGATCCAACCCTCTCTTACCCCCTCCCCTCCCCCCCCCCTCCCCCCCTTTCTGGACATCTTCCCCAAAGAATCTCTTCCCCCCCTCTCCCTCCCCACACCCCACCCCATGGCATCCTCCCCATACCTAACCTCCCCCAATAGACAGCTCATCGCTCCATCCCTCCCCCCCCTAGCCATCCTTTCTCGGACATTCCTTCTCTCCTCCATCCTTCTCTTCCTCCATCCTTCTCCCTCAAGACATCCTTCTTTACCAACCCACCTCCATCTTCCCCCTCCCCCCCCCCCCCCATGGACATCCTTTCCGATATCCTCCCCAACACATCCTTCCCCCAAAAGATATCCTTCTGACCCCCCCCCCTCCCTCAACATCCTCCATCCTTCCTTCGAATACGTCCTTCCCTACCCCCCTCCGCTCCACCCCACCCCCCCTCAAAGGCCATCCTTCTCACCCCCCCACCCCCCACAAAACCATCCTCACACCACCCACTAAGAAATCCTTCTTACCCCACCCCCACAAAGCCATCCTACCCCCCCCCTCCACCGACACAACCTCCTCAACCCCGCCCCCCCCACAAAACCATCCTTCCCGCGCACCCCTCCACCGACACATCCTCCTACACCCCCCCCCCACAAGCCATCCTCCCCACCCCCTACCGAAATCCCTTTCTCACCCCCCCCGCCATCCTGCCCCACCCCTCCACGACACATCCTCCTACGCCCCCCCCCCACAAAGCATCCTAGCCCCCTCCAGACACATCCTCCTCACCCCCCCCCCCACAAAGCCATCCCCCGACACATCCTCCTCACCCCCCCCACAAAGCCATCCTTCCCCACCCCCCTCACCGACACATCCTCCTTCCCCCCCCACAAAAGCCATCCTCCCCCAACCCGACACATCCTTCTCACTTCCTCCACCCGAAGTCATCCTCCATTACCTTCCCCGCCCCCCCCCCCCACCCCAAAGTCCTCGCTCGTCTGCCTCCTTCAGAAAAGCTGCGAGAAACTGGAAGACATTCGAAGATGGCGGCGTCGGCAGGGAGGGGGGGGGGGGGGGAGGGAGGACGGGAGGGGGGGGGGACCGGCCAGGGATGGAGACCTCGGCGAATCGGTTTTGAAGATCAGTGTCCAGTCGGAGGGTGAGGGGAGAGGACGTGTGGTCGAGCCGCGCGCTGGGGGTGTGATATATATATATTTTTTTATGGGGGTAACTCGTGCGTCTCTGCAAAGTTGTGTGTTGTGTTTTTTATTTGTCGGTTGGTTTGTCTGTTGGGTTGTTTTGGTTTCTATTCTAGGTTTTCTTTTTTCGTGCTCTTTTGTCTATTTCTCTCGTTCTGTTTACCTATCTCTTTTTTTCTTAATAATTGGCTTCTTAATAACTGTCTGTCTGTCTCTTGTTTCGCTCCCCCTTCTCCCTCTGTCTGCCTGTATATTTGTCTGTCTGTCTGTCTGTCTGTCTGTCTGTCTGTCTGTCTGTGTCTGTCTCTCTCTCTCTCTCTCTCTCTCTCTCTCTCTCTCTCTCTCTCTTCTCTCTCTGCTCTCTCTCTCTCCTCGATCTTTCCCTCGCTCTCCTCTCTCCTCTTCTTCTTTTCTCTCTCTCGTCTGCTCTCTCGTGCGCTCTCTCTGCGTCCTCCGTCTCTCTCTCGTGCTCTCTCCTGCGTTCTCTCTCCCTTCTCTCGTCTCGGCTCTCGTCACTCTCCCCTCGCTCCTCTCTTCTTCCTTCTCCTTCTCTCTCCTCTG
>NW_020868375.1:174962-182462 GCF_003789085.1 Penaeus vannamei
GTAAAGGCAGTATTACACGAATATTCCATATATTAATACTTTTAATTAACATGGATTGATCAAAGAATCCATTTAAACATTTATTTACGTATTTCTATATTCATCATTTATTTTTACTCTCCTTTTTTATTATCTTTTCTCTGTTTGGTAAAGTGAAAGGGGCTGTTAAAATCCCAGTTGCCAATTGATAAAAAAAAATATCAAAACCGGGACAACAATCGTTAGAAAATAAAAATGAAAAAATTGATTGTTCTAATCTCTCTCTCATCTTTCGTTTAGTAAGTTTGCTCTGTTTTTCCCCTTTTATCAGAATTAAATGCTTCTCTCCCAGGTTTTGACGTGAGACAGCATGGCAGGGGTGGAGAAAGAGAGAGAGAGAAGAGGAGAGAAGAGAGAGAAGAGTAGGAGACACTAGAGAAAGAAATAATAATATAATGATTAAATAAAAGAAAAAAAAAAAAAAGACTGAGGTTGGAGAAATAAAGAAAAAAAGACGATTTGCAGAGGAGAACATGCAGCAAGCTGAGGCATAAACTAATATTTAGAAAGATGGTAAATGAGGATCGGAGAAAAAAAAAAATATAATGTGATCCCAGCCTTCTTCGTAGAGATGGGTAAGGAAGTCTGTGTTGATTGAAAGAGTAGAGGATTAGAAGGTTGTGCGGTTGGAAGTGGGCGGTACGGAGTATTGGAATAAGAATTAGAGGAGAGAGATGAATGTGTGTTTGTTACCTGCTGGGGTGGTGAGTGGGGTGGAGGATATAGAGTAGAAAGATGAGAAAGATATAGTCTTACTATATGGACTTTTTTTGGTCAAAAGTGTATCGAGTAGTATTGCGTGGGTTTATGTTGTGGGTAAAAGAGGAGAGAGAGAGAGAGAGAGAGATAAGAGTAAGAGGAGTAGAGTAGAGGAGAGTAGGAGCGTTAGGTGAGAGAGTAGAGAGAGAGAACGAGTGAGAGAGAGGAGAGAGAAGAGTAAGAGAGAGAGAAGAGAGAGAGATGGAGAAGAGGGAGAGGGAGTAAGAACATAGAAAGGAGGGAGGGAGTAATGAAGGGGGATGAGAGAGAAGTAGAGATGAGAGGAGAGAGAGAAGTAGAGAGAGAGAGTTAGGAGTGGGTAGTATGTAGAGAGGTAGAGAGAGAGAGAGAGATAGAAGTGAGTAGTGGTGGAGGAGTAGTGGGTGAGAGGAGTAGAAGAAGAAAATATGAGTTGGAGAGGGAATTGGGAGGAGATCGAGAAAGAGAAGGGGAGAGAGGTAGGGGGAAGGAGCGGGAGAGAAGTAATATTGGGTATAGGGAAGGGTGAGGGAATAAAGGAGAGATGGATGAGGGGTGAGGGAGAGTGGAGAGTAAGGGGGAGAGAAGAGGAGAGAGAGGAGAGTAGAAGAGAGCAGAAGACAAGAGAAAAAGAAAGAGAGAGAGAGAGAGAGAGAGAGGAGAGATAGAGTAGAGAGAGAGATTAGAGAGAGAGAGCATAGAGAGAGAGAGAGAGAGAGGGAGAGTAGAGAGAGTAGAGAGGAGAGAGAGAAGAGAAAGAGGAGAGGGAGAGAGAGAGCGGAGAGAGATGATCGAAGAGAGTAGGGAAGCGCAAGAAATCCCGCCCAGGCAGACCAAGTATTCAAGGATCAGGTAAGTGTCGAATGCTCGCGGACGAGTTGGTGGCGTTGTCCCTGTAGTCATGGCCTTTGACGGTCCCAGCCGAGTGGTGCGTGCTTGAGGCCAAGGGTGGGTTGGTGGGTTGATGAGGCGGAGATGAGAAGGGCGTAGGGGCTAGAGAGAGAGAGTAGAGTAGGAGAGAGAGCATGAGAGTAGTAAGAGAGAGAGAAGAGAGGAGTAGTAAGAGAGAGAGTTAGTTAGAGAGAGAGAGTAGAGTAGAAAGAGAATAGAGAAGAGAGAGAAAGAGAAAGAGAAGAGAAGAGTAGAGAAGAGAGAGAGAGAGAGGAGATAGGAGAGAGAGTAGAGAGAGGAGAATGAGAGTAGTAGGGAGAGTTAGGAGAGAGAGAGAGAGTAGAAGAGAGAGAGTAGGAGAGAGAGAGAACGAGAGTGAGAGAGAGAACCAGAGAGAAAGAAAGTAACGAAAGAAAGTAAAGAAAGAAAGCAAGAAAGTAAAGAAAGAAAAAAAGAGAAAGATTAACAGAAACGAAAAAGAAAGAAAGTAAAGGAGAAAAGTAAGAAAGAAGAAAGATGAATCGAAAGATGAGAAGCGAGAAGACAAGGAGGAAAAGTAGAAAGAGAAGAAGAAAAGTAGAGAGAGAGCGAGGATAATCGGGAACTCGGAGGCCGAGCGTGGAGGAGGTAAGGTGGAATAGTTAGGGAAGGAGGGAGGGTGAGTGGGATGCTGAGGCGGGTTGAAGGTGAAGGCTGGGCGAAGAGGTGGGAGGCGGGGAGGGGGGGGGGGGTGGGGCGTGGGGGGGGTGATATATGTTGGCGGTGAGGTGGGGGCGTGGTGCGCGGGGTGTGCACGTGGAGAAACAGGTGTGGATGTGGAGGTCGGAGAGAAAGCAGGAGTAAGAAGGGAAAGAAGAAAGATATGAGAAAGAAAGAGGCAAAGTAGATGGAACAACTAGATAACTAAACAATTAGATGAATTGGTAAATGGACAACAAAGCGACAAGACGAAGACAATAAACTACGAGACAACTAACAGCTTATAACAAAGCAGAGCTGGAACAACAACGACAACAATAACAGAACAAGGCAACGAACATAGCGATATACGTGACATAGGAACAATAACAACTCACAGACTAGCAGGCTGTATAACAACGTAACAACAACGACAACGAATAACTACAACAACAACTTACAACTACAGCGGCTAAACGACAGCAATAGAAATCGACGATAATGATTCATTAGTAGATTGATGGAATAGATGAGACATAGCGGATAAGCGTAACGAGGTTAGCAGAAACAGCAAACAGTAATGATAATGAAAAATCAATGATGATAATAGTAATGATAATAATGAATCACGATAATGATAATGGAAGAATGATGATCGTAGATGAAAATGATGATGAAAATGATGAACTTAATAACAGGGCTTGATTTATTATGACTATATAACTTGAACTATATTTTATAGTTCATTGAAATAGTGACGCTTTGTTATAAATGAAGTGTTATTATTAATTGTCATCGGTTACATTTATCCATCATTGTATTCTACTATAATATCATATATATAAGTATATATATATGTTGGTATACCTATATAATCATATATTATATATATACTATATATATATAGTGTATAATTAATATAATATATGTATAACATACATATATTTATATGCAGTATCAGTTTATATATATAATACTATAATATATGTATATATATGTATACTACATATACTTATTATAAGTTATATATTATCATATAATAATAATATTCATATATATATATATAATTATATATATAATAGTATATATATATATATATAATATTAGTGTATTTATGTATGTATATATATGCATATATATGTATATATATATATATATATATATATATATAGATATATATATTAATACATATATATATTATATAGTATATATATATATTATATATAGGTATATATTATTAAATAGTATATATATATATTATATAATATATGATATACTACATATAGATAAAACAGAATGGAAATAATCAGCTACCGAACGAGCATTTATATGTGATGGTATATTTATGTATTTATATACATACACACACGTCACACACACACACACAACAACACAACGCACATCACACTAACACACACAACTTCAGACAACACACGATGGTAGTTAGGTCGTCGTCCATATATATATATAATAGTAAATAGTTATATATATATATATAATTATATATAGTAACCATATATATATATTATATATTGTATATAATATTACAGTGATGTAGGTATATAAATACTAATTATATATATAATATATAATATATATATATATAGTATATATATATACACGACATCAGTCCATCACACATGTAGGAGAAGTACCACACAACTAACACACACCACATACAGAAAGAGTAGAGAGAGAGTAGAGTAGAGAGAGAGAGAGCAGAGAGAGGAGAGAGATGAGAGAGAGAAGAGAAGAGAGAGAGAGAAAGAGAGAGAGAGTAGAGAGAGAGAGAGAGCAAAGGGGACAGGGAACACGCTTAGGACGAGAACAAGGAATGGCTTAGAAGTGAGGGGTTGGGAGGGGTTATGGGGGCAAAATGGGAGGCAGGAGGGGAGGGTGACTAAGGAAGGGGGATTGGGGGAAAGCGGGGGGGTGGAGGGCTCGTTCGAGGCTGTCTTCGGTGAAACACTTTTTGTTCCTCTATTATTTTTTTTTTTTTGTTCTGTAATCTTTAACTACAGAGTATGGCCACAACCTCGGTCCTGGAATGCACGAAATGTTTTATGTATGTTTTATCAGTCTCGCCTGTCCAACGTTATTAACATGTGATATACATTTGTCTTTTGAAATATATCTGTAAATATAAACCGCAGATATATCTGATATATTGTCTGTTAAATTTATATCTGTAAATATATAGACCAGTATATCTGAATATTATGTAGTCATCTGAAATATAATCTGTAAATATAAACCGAGTATATTGAATAATTTTGGTCTGTTATTTAAATTCTGTAAATTATAAACAGTATAATGCTGAATATATTTGTCTGTTAATTTATATCTTGTAAACTATAGGATAAACGCAATATATCATTTGAATATATTTGTCTTTTGAATATATCTGTAATAAAAAACTAGTATATCTGACATATATTTCTGTTTTATTTATAATCTGTAATATACAACCAATATATCTGAATATATTTGTCTTTGTAAATATATCGTGTAACATTATAGCCATATATCTGAATATATTTGTCCTGTTAATTCATATCTGTAAATAAAACCCAGTAAATAAATCTGATACATTTGTTCTTTTAAAATATATGCTGTAAATATAAACCAGTATATCTGAATATATTTGTCTTTTGAAATATATTCTGTAACATATAAACCATTTATATCTGAATATTATATTATTGTCTTGTTGAAATATATTGTAAATATAAACCAGTTATAGTTCTGAATATATTTTGTCTGTTTAATTTATATCTGTGAATATAAACCAGTATATCTGAATATATTTGTCTTTTGAAATATATCTGTAAATATAAACCAATATATCTGAATACATTGTCTTTTGAATATATCTGTAAACATATAAACCAGTATATCTGAATATATTTGTCTGTTAATTTATATCTGTGAATATAAACCAGTATATCTGAATATATTTGTCTTTTGAAATATATCTGTAAAATAATAAACCAGTATATACTGTAATATATTTGAATATAAACTTTCTGAAAATATATCTGAATTAAATAATGATAATTATATTGAATATATTGTCTTTAATATATCTGTAAATAGTATATCTGAATTATATTTGTCTGTTAAATATCTGAATATAAACCAGTATATCTGAATATATTTGTCTGTTAATTTATATCTGTAAATATAAACCATTATATTTGAATAGATTTGTCTGTTAACTTGTATCTGTAAATATAAACCTAAAACCACTGTCTATCCATCTGTTTATGTTTACTAATCTGTCCATCTATCCAGATACCTGTCTGTCTACTTATGGTATCTGTCATTTCGTCTATTTATCTTCTATCCATCAATCTTTCGTCAATGTATACATCAAGATATAAGCAAATCTAATATTTAAAATGTTTGTAGGTGTGTGTGTGTGTGTGTGTGTGTGTGTGTGTGTGTGTGTGTGTGTGTGTGTGTGTGTGTGTGTGTGTGTGTGTGTGTGTGTGTGTGTGTGTGTGTGTGTGTGTGTGTGTGTGTGTGTGTGTGTGTGTGTGTGTGTGTGTTTCCCATCTATACAATCAAAACATTTTTGTTTATTGTAACAAAGGTAGAAAAGGTATGAATGAGAATGAACTTAACACAAAACAAGAACTGTATTTAATTGGTTTCAATTATATATTCGCATAGTTGACGAAAATATAATAAAAAACGTCTATTGCACATTGAAGATATCTATTCTCATTAACACCTCTTCCACACTGTTGTTTAAATCGTGGTTAGAGTAGTGATTAGATTTCTTATAAATTGGAGATCTAGATTAGTTTCCCATGTATTTTACATTTAATTTTCTATGATTGGAAAGACTAAACCATTTTCTATCACGAGAGATTATCAGGGTAACTCAAGCTAATATCAGTAAGCTTTATACGCTGCATTGCGTTATGAATCCTAAGTAAATATATTTTACAGGAAGAAAATCTTCCTCCTTTTAAAAAATATCATTGAAATTCTTTCATATGACGCAATAAAAAGAGAAATGTTGTTGTTTAAAAGCTTTATAGACATTCGCAGAAATGTCTTTAGTTAGAAAAAAAATTATATTTTTTACAAGAATAATGGGATTTGTATTCATATTTCTATAATGATTCATACATAGATGTGTTTCTTATTTTCTAAAAGGAGATTATTGTCATAATTAATGTTACTACCACTACTACTACTACAATTATCATTATCATTATGATAATAATAATAATAATAATAATAATAATAATTGTTATTATTATCATTTTCATACTATTATAACATCAACAATTATTATCTCATACCTTATTATTATTATCTCACTACTACTACTATTACTTTGTTGTTGTTTTGTTAGAATACTCATGGCAGTAATACAGACAGTAAAAGTGTTTAGAAAAAAAAAATAAAATATACTTGTACATATTTTCAGCTTGAATGGAACACAATAAATGGATAAACAGAAAAATTAGATAAACATTTGGGATTTGTAAAAAAAAAAAAAAAGAGAGAGAGAACGGGAGAAGAGGAGAAAAAGAGAGGAAGGATGAAATGAGGGGTAAATATGGATAAATAGAAAGACGGGAGAAGAAAAAGAGAATAAGGGAGAAAAGAAAAAAAAAACAGAAGAAACGGGAGGAAGAAAAAAAAGAAAAGAAAAAAAAGAAAGAAAGAAGAAAGAAAGAAAAAAAGACTAGAAAAAGGTGAAGAAAAATCCCACAACAAGAAAAAATGAAACGTTTCAACCTCCTTTCCCCCGCCCTTTTCCGCGAAATCGAAGTCCGAGTCAACGAAGGTCGAAGCGAGGGTCGAGACAGTGCCGGGGCCAGAGAAGGTGTGTTCCTTATAAGGGGAAGGCTGAAGGATGAGGTGGGAGGGGAGGAGGGTGGTGGAGGGTGAGGATGCGAGAAGAGGGGGGCGGAGGGGGTGGAGGGTGAGGATGCGAGGAGAGGGGGGTGGAGGGGTGGTGAGGGTGAGGATGCGAGGAGAGGGGGTGGAGGGGGTGGTGGAGGTGAGGATGCGAGAAGAGGGGGTGAGGGGGTGGAGGGTGAGGATGCGAGAAGAGGGGGGTGGAGGGGGTGGTGGAGGTGAGGATGCGAGGAGAGGGGGGTGGAGGGGGCGATGGAAGGGGGGGGTGGCGGG
>NW_020868375.1:202462-222462 GCF_003789085.1 Penaeus vannamei
AAGGAAGGGAGAGTTGGGGAGGAGGTGGAGAAGGAAGGAGGAAGGGGAGGTTGGGGAGAAGGAAGGTGGAGAAGGAAGGAGGAGTTGGAGAAGGAAGGAGGAGGTGGAGAAGGAAGGCGGAAGGGGGGGTTGGGAGGAGGAAGGGGGAGTTGGGGAAGGGGGAAGAAGGAGGAGGAGGTGGAAGGAAGGCGAAGGGGGAGGTGGAGGAGGAAGGGGGAGGAGGGAGGGGGGGGAGGAGAAGGGGAGAAGGAAGGCGGAGGGAGAGGAAGGCGGAGGGAGAGGAAGGAGGAAGGGGGAGTTGGGGAGGAGGTGGAGAAGGAAGGGGAGGTAGGGAAGAGGTAGTAGAAGCGAAGGTGGGGGAAGGGGAATTGGGGGATAGGGAGGAGAAAGAGGAGTTGGAGGAGATGGAGGAAGAGGTGGTAGAATGGGTGGGGAAAGGGGTGGATTTTGAAGGGGACGTGGGGGGGGGTGGTGGAAGGGTTGGAGGTGGGGAAGGTGAAGAGGAGGTGAGCAGAAAGGCGGAGGTGGGGAAGAGGTGGAAGAAGTGGAGGTGGGGGAAGGGAAAGGGGCGGAGGTGGCGGCAGGGGAAGGGGTGGATGTAAAGAGGAGGTGGAGCAGGAAAGCGGAGCTGGAGGAATAGGTGGAGTTTAAAGTGTGGAGGAATGGGAGGTGGAGGAGAAGGACCTGGGACGGGAAAGGGGAAGAGGAGGTAGAGAGAGAAGACTAAGGAGGAAGTGGGAAAGAAGTGGGAAAGTAGGTGGAGGCTAAGAGGGAGAGGAGGTGGCGAGATGAGAGATGAGGGAGGTAGGAGGGGAAAGAGGGAGGGGAGGGGAGAAAGAGAGAGGGGGAGGGGAGAGAGGGGAGAGGGGAGGGGAGGGCGAAGGGGGGAAGAGAGAGGTGGTGGGGGAAGAGAACGAAGGAAGGGGAGCAGGAAGATGAGGTAGAAGTGGGGAAGTTGGAATGAGAATGGGAATAGAAGAAGAGGTAGTAGGAGGTGGAGGGAGGTGGAGATAAAAATGGAGAAGAAGGGGGTGGGGGAAGGGGTAGGGAAGGAATAGGAGATGATGGGGGAGGGGATGAAGCTCAAGCGGAAGGGAGAGGAGAGGAGAGGGAAGGGAGGAATGGGGGGAGGAAGAGAGAGGGGGTGGGGTGTAGGGGGAAGTGGGGAAGATGTAGGAAACAAAGGTGGTGGAAGGAAAGAGAGAGAAGAAAATGGAAGGAAGGAATAGATAATTAATTGAAAGATTGAAGAGGAAGAAGAAAAAGAAAGAATAGAAGAAGAAGAATAAAAGGTGAAGAAGAATGAGAAGAAGTAGAAGAAGAAGAGAAAAGGAAGACGAAGTTCATTATAATAGAATATGAAAAAACAAAGAAGATGAATAAGAAGAAAGAACCATAGAGAACAAAAAGAAAACAATATTTAGAAAAAAAAGGAAAAAGCACAAACGACGAAATTTCAAAAGTACGCAAAAAAAAGTGAGGAAAAGAGGAAGAATTACGAAAGAAAAAAAAAAGAAAAGAAAAGAAAAAGAAAGAAAGAAAGAAAAGGAAAGAAAGAAAGAAAGAAAGAAAAAGAAAACAAAGAAAAAGAAAGAAAAGAAAAGAAAAGAAAAGAAAAAGAAAGAAAAAAAAAAGAAAGAAGAAAAAAAGAAAAGAAAAAAGAAAGAAAGAAAGAAAGAAAAAAAAACAAGATATGACTTTATGCAAATTAAACTATCGGGACATATTTGATACCGGGAAATGGGCAATTGCAGGTACCCATTGAATACCACGAGTGCGCACCGGTACTTGGTATGTCAAAAACGGAGGGTTTGGGAGTTTCTCTGTTTGTGAGGATCGTTTTCTAATTTGGTATCACGTGGGCAAGATTTCACTGACTTGGTATCACTGTTGGCGGAAATATTACTGGGTTGGTATCAATTTTGGCGGAAATTTTACTGGTTTGGTATACTGTTGGCGGAAATTTTACTGGTTTGGTATCACTGTTGGTGGAAATGTCAATGGTTTGGTATCAGCAGAAATTTTAGTAAAATGTGGTTTGGTATCAGTGTTGGCTGAAATCTTACTGTTTTGGTATCAGTGTTGGAGATTTCACTGATGGTATTCCTGTTGGGAATTTCTCTGATTTGGTAACACTGTTGCTGGGAATGTCTCGATTGGAAGTGTCTCGTATTTGGTATCACTGTTCGTAGAAAATTTGTCTATTCAATAACACACTGACAAAATTTCACTAATTCCATACTACTTTAGCTAAAAATAACCTTAATTTAAAATCACAGCTGACGTTTTCACTAAATTGGTATCAACATTCGTGACAAATTCTTGGTATCACGTATAGAAAATTTCTCTTATTCTCCATTCTGGTATCGCCTCTGGGGGAGATTTATCTAATCTGGCATCAGTGTTAGGAAAGATTTCTCTCCTTTGGTATCACTGTTGGTGAAAATTTGTTCTTATGCCCAGCTGTTGACTTTACGTTTCTTAAAATGCTAAAGCTTTTCAACTTGAATTTTATTGCAAAAGGTCTTTGTATACTTTTGTGTAAATGGAAGAAATATGTCTCTCTCTCTCTGTCTTGCTCTCTCTTTCACTTTTTTTCTTTTTTTTTCTTTGTTTCTCTCTTTCTCTTTATTTGTTTCCTCTATTTCGTTCTCTCTCTCTTTTCTCTTTCTCGTATTCTTTCTCTTTCTCTTTTATGTTCTCTCTCTCTCTCTCTCTCTCCCTCTCCCTCCCCCCCCTCTCTCTCTCTCTCTCTCTCCTCTCTCTCTCTCTCTTCTCTCTCTCTCTCTTTCTCTCTCTCTCTCTCTCTCTCTCTCTCTCTCATCTCTCTCTCTCTCTCTCTCTCTCTCTCTCTCCTTTATTCCTCTCTCTCTCTCGTTTCTCTCTCCTTTCTCATCTCTCTCTCTCTCTCTCTCTCCTCTTCTGTCGTCTCTCTTCTCTTCTCTCCTCCTCTCTCCCTCTCCGTCCCTCCTCATCCATGTCTTCTCTCTCTCTTCTCTCTCCTCTTCTCTCTCTCTCTCGTCTCTCTTTGGTCTCTCTTCCTCTGCTCTCTCTCTCATCTCTCTTCTCATCTCGTCTCCCTCCTCCTCTCTCCCCCTCCTCTCCTCTCTTCCTCTCTCCTCTCTCATCTCCTCTCCCTCAGTCTCTCTTCTCTCTCTCTCTCGTCCTCTCTCTCTCCCTCCTCCCTCCCTCGCTCTCCTCTTCTCTCTCCTCTCTCTCTCTATTCATATGGTAGGTGATAGATAGGTATAGATATAAATAGACTGACAGATGGAGACAGTATAATATTAATAGGTTAAGATATTGATCGTAGATAGATAATAATCATATGCCACACACACACACACACACACACACACACACACACACACACACACACACACACACACACACACACACACACACACACACACACACACACACACACACACACACACAACACATAAACACACACAACACATATATACGTGTGTGTATTTATATATCTATTTATTCATATATTCATTTATTTATAATATTACTTTTTTTCTTTGATTCAGCTCGCCCACACAAACGCCTTACAATTGATTTCACCTTGAATGACAAATTTCGAAATAAATACCGGTATTGCAATCCGGATAACTGTAAAATCCCTGATATACAAACAGGGGAATGCAAGAGATTTGATTTAAGAAAATCAAGAGATTTAATTTAAAAAATCAGAGATTTAATTTAAGAAATGCAAGAGATTTATTTAGAAAATCAAGGATTTAATTTTGAGGAAAATCAATGAGATTTTAATTTAGAAAATGCAAGAGATTTAATTTAAGAAATTAAGAGTATTTAATTTTAAGAAAATCAAGAGATTTAATTTAAGAAAATCAGAGATTTAATTTAAGAAAATCAAGAGATTTAATTTATAGAAAATCAAGAGATTTGAATTAAGAAAATCAAGAGATTTAATTTAAGAAAATCAAAGAGATTTAATTTAAGAAAATCAAGAGATTTAATTTAAGAAAATCAAGAGATATTAGAAAATGCAAGAGATTTAATTTAAGAAAATCAAGAGATTTAGTTTAAGAAAATCAATTTTTGTGATTTGAAATTTCTCTTTGACTGGAGACGTGAATGAAATAAGAAAAGAATAGGAAGAGAAAGAAAGATTGAAAGATAAAGGGGAAGGAAGAAAGAAAGAAAGAGAAAAATAAGAAAGAAAGATAGAAAGAAAGAATGGAAGGAAGAAAGACAGAAAGAGAAAGAAAAGAAAAGAAAGAAAGAGAAAGAAGAGAAGGAAAGTAGGAAAAAAATGGAAAAAGAAGAAAAGAAAGAAACAAAGAGAAGGAAGAAAGAAAAGAAAAAAGAGAAAATAGAGGAAAAAGAAATCAGAAAGAAATAATGTTCAATTTCCGTCTCTAAAGATGATTTTAATGTTGTTTACTCATTCAATAGAGATTGAAATAGCTTGCGTCAGCATCTTGGATCAGCTGTGGAAGCAAAAGATTTCTCTCTTTCAATTTTTTTTTTTTTTTTTCAATATTTCTTTTTTTTTATTTGATTTTATTTTTGAATTTGAAATATTTTCAATATTTCAAATTTTCATTCATATAAAAATATTTCATTTTTTTTATTTTTTTGTTTCTCAATTGATGTCTTTTATTATATTGATGTTTGGGATTTTTATATTTCGGTTGATTTTTTATTGTTTTATTTTTTATTTTCGCTTTCTTGTTACAGTTTTATTTAATTCACTCAGATTTTATTTTATTATTATTATTATTTATTTCTTAAAAACATTTCTACTTTTATTCTCTGTATTTTTTTATTTCATCTTTTTCTCTTTGTGATTTTTTTTCTCCATTCGTATCTCATTCTTCTTTTCGTTTTTTTCTTTTCCTCATAGATTATTGCATTTTCTCATTATTCTATTCATTTATTCGTAACGTGTCTTGTTCCCGTATTTTTATTTTTTTTATTTTTACTTTGCCTCGTTTGTTTCTTTTTCTCGTCCATTTTTCTCTCCTTATTTCCCTNCATCAATCACATATATTTAGTAAATATTGTATTATATATAGTACATTATATATACTTTTCATAATCTAATAATATATATAAACGAAATTTTATATTACACACACACACACACCGCAACACACATCACAATCCTCCCCCCACACACACAACATATTCATCACACACACACACACAACACACACAATCTATCACACACAGTCACATATATTCTGCCACACACAACACAATACCCCCCCCCCCCACACATCCAACACGCAATCATTCACAACACTGACACGAATAACACACCATATATCACACTACACTATAAATTCACACGTAACACTTTCACTACGCGAGACGTAGGGAACACAGATAGAACTTGGTTTGTGTGATGTGTTTTTGTGACTTGTTTATGAAGTGATGTTTCTGTGAGTGATTTTGTCTAAACCCTCATGCTGGATGTCGACTACATTTGTTGTTTTAAGTTAATAGCAATGCGTTATTTTCAATTTGTCTGTGTCTTACTTTCTCGTGTCTGTCTGTCTGTGTGAAGGTTATGTCTCTCTCTTTCATCTGGTTGTGGGTGGTGTTTTTGTTATGTAGTGTTTCCATATTTTTTTGTTTATAAGTATGTCTCTCTCCTCGTACTCTTGCTGTACCATCTCTCTCTCTTCATCTCTTGAACTCCTCCTCCATCCCCCCTCTCTGTCTCTCTTACCCTTTCATCCCCCCCCCTCTCTCTCTCGGTCTCTTCTTTTTCATCCCCTCTCTCTCCCTCTCTTCTCTCCTCCAAACCTCTCCTCATTCTCCATCATTGACAGTGTTCCTCTCCCACTTTCCTCTCCGCCCTCTCCTCCCCCTACTCTCCTTTCCCTTCAATGGCTTCATGTATACACCCCCATTTATTACTAACAGTCTTTTCGAACTTTCTGACACTATAAAAAGAATTTTTATTTCTTCTTTTTTTCACTCCCTACTTTAACACCCCTATTCCAGAAGGAGAAAAAATAAGAGAGAGAGAGAGATTGAGATGAAGAGAGAGTAGAGAGAGAGAGGAGAGTATGAGAGAGAGGAGAGAGAGAGAGGAGTAGAGATGAGAGAGAGAGGAGAAGAGAGGAGGAGAGAGAGAGACGTATGAGAGAGAAGAGAGAGAGAGAGAGAGATGAGAGAGAGAGAGAGCAGAGAGAGAAGAAGAGAGTAGAAGAGAGAGAGAGACAGACAGAAGAAACAGACAGTACAAGACAGACAGAACAGACCAAGACCAGACAGAGTGAGAGAGGAAAGAAAGAGAGAGAGATAACAGAATAGGGCAGACAGACAGGAGAGAAGACAGAAGACGATGACAGACAGAGAGGAGAGAGAGAAAAGAAAGAGAGAGAGGAAAAAGGAAAAGAAATGGAAAGAAGTCTCCATTTGTAACAGACAGTTTCTGCATTTTTCATGACTCCAATTATTATAATGAGCTTCTGTATGTCTGTTTTGTTTTTAACCAAATGAGTCATATCATTAGTTTACATTAATTAATTACTCTTTGCTCCAAATGAAAAAAATAAAGATGAGGAAGCGCATCGTCTCTGCACGTAATAACATCACAAACATAAATTAATCGTAAGACAATATGATAGTTAATGATAAAAAATGATGAGATAAAAGTAGCAATATAATATTGATAATGATACGAAAATAGTCAAAATAAATTTAAGATAAGAATGAATGAACAATAGAAACATTACAATAACAGGGTCAAATATAATAATAATAATGAATAATAAGAATGATAATATTAATTAAAAATGTAAATAATAATATTAATAATGAAAATAATAATGATTAATAATATATAATAATGAATTATAATAATAAATAATAATAACAATAAATAATAATATATAATAAAATAATGAAAAATTATTTAATAATGTAATAATAATGATAAATTAAAATAATTATGATATAATTAACTATAATGATATAATAAATAATGATAAATACGATAATAATAAAAGATAAACAAAAATATGTATAATATAATATATTATATATATATATATATAATATATATATATATATATATATTATATATATTATATATATAATATTGTAATTATATATATATATATATATATATTATATTATATATATTATTATATATATATATATAAATTAATATTATAATATATATATATATATAATATATATAATATATAAATATAATATATAGTATATATATATATATATATATATATATATTATATATACATATATAAGCATATGTTAAATATAAAGATATCAAAAACAAACTACATCCTACAACATATACCTGAAAGGCCAAACTCTAGCACATAAAACAAAAAAAAAAAAAAAAATAGTAAGATTAATACGAGCGCGAAGCCCTGGCCACAATTGGCCACCGCTCGGAACAGCTTCTTTAAGCAAACTGAAATTAATGGTATGGGTGTTTGAGTGGGCGGGGGTGGGCGGAGGGCGGGTGGGGCGGGGTGGGCTGGGGGTAGGTGGAGGGAGGAGCCGGGAGGGGGTGGATGGTGGGAAGGGGTAGGAGGGGAAAGGGTGGAAGGAAGGGAAGGGGAGAAGGATTAGGGGGTAAAGAAAGGGTGTGGGTGGAAGGGAGATGGGGTGGGCGGGGGTGGGACTGAGGGGAGGGATCGAGGACGGGGTAGGAGGGAAGAGGATGGGCGATGGAGTGGTGAGGGAAGGGGATAAAGAAAGGGTGTGAGAGGAGGGGAAGGGGTGGGCGGAGGAAAGGATCGGGGTGGAGGGAAGAAGGGTGGGCGGAGGGAAAGTGTGGAGGGAAGGAGGTGAGTGGAGGGGGGGGGGGGGGGAGGGGTGTAGAAATAGGCTAAGAATTAAAGGAAAGATGGGAAAATGGGCGGCGGTGGGAGTGGGTGGGGGTGGGAGAGGGGGGGGGCGCGAAGAGTGAGCGAAAAGAGAGGAGAATGGGGATAGATAGAGAGAGAAGGGGGGAGAAAAGGGGGAGGAGAAAGTATAGAGGATGTGAGGAAAAGTGGGGGATGGGAGATAGGGGAAAGAGGAGGAGGAGTGAGAGGAAGAGGGGAGGTTTTGAAGGAAAAAGGGAGGAGAAGGATAAGAAAAAATAAGGGATAGGAAGAAAGGTAAACGGTCGTGAGAATAAGGTAAGCAAGAGAAAAATTGAAGGGTGAACAGAAAAATAGGGAGAGAGAGAAGACTGATGGGTAAAAATGGGGAGAGAATGAAGATACGAAGGAGAGAGAAGAAAAATGACGATAGGAAGAAGAATGGGGGGCTGGGGGAGGAGGAGAGAAGGAAGAAAAATGAGCGATCTAAAAAAAGGCAAGAAAAGTGGGAGGAAGTGTAAGGGGGAAGAAAAAGAGAGGGAGGAGTTTATTAAAAGAGTGTCGGAAAGTGGTAGGCCTGAGGAATAGGGGGACGTAGGAGGGGAGGTAGGAAGGAAGGTAATATGAGGGGAGGAGTGTCGGCCTGAGGAAAAGGCTGATGTGGGGGGGGGGGTAGGAAGGTAATATAGGGGGGGGGAAGTGAGGGGATGGGACTCTTGGAAAAAGGATGGGATGGGTGAGTGTGATGGGTGGGGGGTGGAAGCAGAGAGGGGGGGAGGGAGAACGGAGGGTATAGGGAGATGGGAGATGGAAAATATTCCACGGAGGTGAATATAGATATAGATATTTATTAAGGCGAGAATGAAGAAGGGAGATTAAAACAGAACTGAGCGGAGGGAGATTGGGGAAAAAAATAAGAAAGGGAGAAAAAAATGAGTGAGGGAAAGAGGTGATATAAGAAAGGGAGAAATGAGTGAGGGAAAAGAAGTGATATAAGAAGGGAGAAAAATGAGTGGGAAAAAAGAGGTGGTATAGGAAGAGACAGGTAGATGACATAGATGGAAATATTAATGTCTCAAATCTCTCCCTTTAAATGTTTAATTGTCTGTCTCTATCTCTCTATTGCCATTCCTCATCTTCCTATGTCTCTCCTCTCTCTTTCTCTTTCTCTCATCCCTTTTCTCTTTCTCGTCTCTTTCTCTCTCTTTCTTTCTCTCTCTCTCTCTCCACTTTCTCTCATCTCTTTCTCTTTTCTCTATCTCATCTCTCTCTCTCTCCTCTCTGTTCTCTCTCTCTCTCTCTCTCTCTCTCTCTCTTCTCCTCTCTTCTTCTCTCTCTCTTCTCTCTCCCTGCTCTCATTCTCTCTCCTCAGTCTCTCTCTTCTCTCATCTCATCTCTCACACACCTCTTCCACTTCTGGATATACAAAACTCGTAATAAACTGGGGAATACGGAATTGGAGATTACGATAAGGAAGGATAGTGCTAAAAGAGGAGATACAGAGTAGCTGATATGTGAAACACACACATACAGAATTGCACACCAGCATGTTTTCAGATGGTTTGAGAAAGAATGCAGCGAGAGGATCTGAAGTCGTCGGTTAACTTGGGGGGCAGTCCCTGATAATGACAAACGTTCTGGACGTGCGGAGAGACAAAATCTCCTCTGCCCTTCTGCGATCGATGGGTAGTAAGTTTACTGATGAGGTGATGTAGGCATTATCTCTCTCCCTCTCTCCTCCTCTTCTTTTCCTCTTCCCCCGCTCTCTCCCTCCTTCTCCCTCCTCTCCCATTCTCTCTCTCTCTCGGTCTCTTCTCCTCCCTCCTGCTCCTCCTCTCCTTCCCTTCTCTCTCCTCTCCCTCTCTCTCTCTCCCTCTCTCTCTCTCGTCATCTCTCTCCTCTCCATCTTCTCTTCTCTTCTCTCTCTCTCTCTCCTCTCCCTCTTTCTTTTCACACACACTCACCACCACCTTCTCTATCATGACCAACTACAACACATTACTCTTCCCGCTATAGTAAATTGTACGCTGACGTCAACACCGCACGGAACCTAGCACACCTCGCTAGGCGAGGAACTAACCTCTGATACGAGACACTGGGCTAAGTAGTTGAAGCGAAGATGCTCCACGTATGGGTCGGGGCCGATAGAATGCGATCGAAGGGATAACCAACCTCGCGGCATAAATATCTTAACCCCCGTGTATTGCACTCATCGATCATAGACTAGAGCACAAAAGGTAGCATCTTCGTCGTCTAGTCCTATCCGCCTATGGTACATAGCCGGAAGCTACAAGGGCACGACAACAGATACGCATCATATTGTAGGTCTGCTGCGCCAGGGGTACGGTCGGTAGCAGCGATGAAGAAGACGGTGCACTTCGTAGTCACATGGTGAATTGCCGAGAGTCATCCATCTAGAAGGGCGGTACTCGGCCTCTGCTGTAGGCCCATCACACAGCTAGTCGGGGGCGTCATATAGAAAGCGGTGAGTACAGTGGGCGTATTATTCGACGTAAAAGATAAACTACTATAACTTGCCTATTCTGCTGCACCCCGGCCCGCTCTGGAACGTCGAAGCTGTGGTCTCCTCCCTCACGCGAATGCTACGGCAGTGGGTGCATGTAGCGAGAGGACATAGTGGGACTTACCCTCTCTTCTTCTCTCCTTACTCCCCCCCCCCCTCTCTCCCTCCCTCTTCCCCTGCCCTCTCTCCTCCTCCTCCTCTCTCTCCTCCTCCTCCTTCCCAGGATGAGGTGAAGTGATGGGCGTGCTTAATGAGTGATTATAAATACACCGGCCGTTTCCATTTACAAATATAGCGGAGGAGAAGTAACCGCAGGAAACTTTTCAAACGGACTTTTTGTTCTTTTGTAATATATATACATGTATAATGTATATATAATATATATATATATATAATATATATATATATATATAGTTGACATATATTATATATATAATATAATATATATTTATATATATACATATTTCATATATATATATATATAATATATATATATAATCTGTATAATATATATATATATATTATATATATAATATATATATATATGTATATATATATATATTATATATATATATATCCTATATATATTATATATAGTATATATATATATATATATATAATGTATACTATATATATATATATTATAATAAATATATGTATAAAAAATAATGTATATAATAAAATAATAATATTATATATATATATATATATATATATATATATATATATATATTATATAATAATATATATTATGTATGTATGTATGTAATATATATATGTAATATATAATATGGATGAGAGAGAGAGAGAGAGAGAGAGAGAAGAGAGAGAAGAGAGTAGGAGGAAAAAAGAGAGAGAGAAGAGAAGAGCTGACAGTCAATAAAATGAATAAGAAAGGTCAAAGGAACATCCATGGGCAGTCCGAGAACAGGGGAAAGGCACCAGAGAGGGTAAGCGGGAGGACAGAGATCCAAAATATCGCTAAAGAAGCGTATATGATACGGACGTGATGGTCATGTGCATGAGTGGCAATGCGGAGAGAAACGACCGCATGCTCGAGCGAGTTAGGGAGGCCTTAGTGGGGGAGGGAGGGACAGGAGGGAGCGAAACGCAGAGATAGAGAAGAACAAAATAGAAAGAAAGAAGAAAGGAGAGAAAGCGGAGAAAGAGGGAGAGAGGGAGAAGAGAGAGAGAGAGAGAGAGAGAGAGAGAGAGAGAGAGAGAGAGAGAGAGAAGAGAGAGAGAGAGAGAGAGATGAGAGAGAGAGAGAGAGAGAGGAGAGAGAGAGATAGGACGAGAGAAAGGAGAGAGAGGAGAAGAGAGTTAAGGAAGAGACGTAGAGAGCGAGAGGAGAAGGACGAGAGAGAAGAGAGGATCGATGTTCACGCTAGAGAGATCATAGGTGGGCTGATCGCTGTGAAGAGAGAACAAAGAGAAAGGAGTTTCCGAGGCCCAAAGAACACACATGTGACTACATCCTGTGGATAGAGAGAGATGAATGCCGCAGAGAGACCAAAAGGACACAAGTATGCATAGAATTGAACCAGGCTAGTTCTAGATGAAGAGATCGACACTAGAATCAAACGCGTGGTGACTTTCTCGATAACTGGTTGCAAGATGAAAGGCGGCTAATGCTGCAGAGTCACCGAGCCAGGTGAAAGGAGCGCATCAACGGACGATGTTAGAGAGAGGAGAGTGAACCACGCTGCAGATTAGTAGACGCGACTCGCGGGATGCGGGAGGGGAGGAGAGAGGAGAGGGGGAGGGGGAGGGGGGGGGAGGGAGAGGAGAAGGGGGGAGAGAGAGAGGAGGGAGGAGAGAGAGGAGGAGAGAGAAGAGAGGAGAAGAGAAGGAGAGAGAGAAAGAAACAGGGAGACAGACTAGTTGACAGACAGACAGACGACACACCAACAGGCAAACAACACACAAAGGTAGACAGAGAGAAGAAGGTGAGAGAGAGAAGAGAGAGAGAGAGAGAGAGAGAGAGAGAACAACAAAGAGAAGGAACGAGGCGAAGAACGCAAAAGAGATGAGAGACAAAAAAAAGAAGGAAAGAGGAGAGAAGAGAGAGAGAGGGAAAGGAGCAGAAACGACAAGAGAGAGAGAGAAGAAAAGAGAGAGTGAAGAGGGAGAGAAGAGAGAGAGAGAGGGAAAGGACCAGAAAAAGGAGAGAGAGAGGGAGAAAGAGAGAGAGAGAGGGAGAAAGAGAGAGAGAGGGAAAGGAGCAGAAAACGAAAAAGAAAAGAGAGGGAGAAAGAGAGAGAGAGAGGGAAAGGAGCAGAAAGACAAGAGAGAGAGAGGGAGAAAGAGAGAGAGAGGGGAGAATTAAGAGAGAGAGAGGGGGAGCAGAAACGACAAGAAGAAGAGGAGGGAGGAGAAAAGACAGAAGAGAGAGAGAGAGGAGGAAAGGACCAGAGAGAAAAAGAGGAGGAGAGAAAAGAGCAGAACGACGAAAGAGAGGAGGGGGAAGAAAGAGAGGAGAGAGAGGGAAGGAGAAAACGACGTACAAGAGAGAGAGAAGGGAGAAAGAGAGAGAAGAGGGGAGAAATAAGAGAGGAGGGAGGAGAGAGAACAGAGAGAGAGATGGAGAAAGAGAGAGAGGGGGAGAATAAAGAGGAGAGAGGGAAAGGAGCAGAAACGGACAAGGAGAGAAGAGAGAAGAGAGAGAGGAGAGAGAGAGGAGAAAGGAGCGGAGGCAGAAGTGATTGGAACCTAGTCCTTCCGGGGCTTAGTCCTATAACGCGCAGGAGTCTTTCCGTAAAAGGAATAGTTCGTTCATATATCAGAAAACCGGAGAAAAGAACAGTAAATAGTCCGAAGTTTCACACTACGAGGAAGCCAAACGAGGCCTTTCGGACGCGGGGAGAACGCTCGTATTACGCAAAGAAACGGACATCTGGCATCGCGAAGGGGGAGAGAGCGAAGGGGGGAATAAAGATGGATGAAGCAATGAAAAGAAAAAGACTCTTACAGGGGTTATTTGGTACCGGGTTCTGATGATGGAAGTGCCATAACGTCAGAGAAATACAGAGACAGACCGTGGGAAAGGGAAGGTAAGGAGGAGAGAGAGAGAGAGGAGATGGGGAGAGAAAGACACAGAGAGAGGGAGAGGGAGAGAGACGGAGGGAGAGGGGGGGGGGACAGGCAGAGAGAGAGAGAAAGAGAGAGGGAGAGGGGGAGAGACAGACAGAGAAAAGAGAAAGAGAGGGACAGGGGGAGACAGAGAGAGAGAGAGAGAGAGAGAGAGAGAGAGAGAGAGAGAGAGAGAGAGAGAGAGAGAGAGAGAGAGAGAGAGAGAGAGAGAGAGAGAGAGAGAGAGAGAGAGAGAGAGAGAGAGAGAAGTAGGAGGAGAGAAAGACTGACAGAGCGACAGATAGATAAAGGGAGAAAGATACAGAGAAGCAGACAGACTGACACAAAGAGAGAGATGACAATAACTAAAAGAGAGAGAGATAGAGAAAAGAGAAGAGAAGAGAAAAAAGAGAAGAGAAGAGAAGAGAAGAGAGAAAGAGAGAGAGAGAGAAGAGAGAGAGAGAAGAAAGAGAGAGAGAGACTGATCGGCAAGAAATGAAAGAAATCAAATCGATAAAACCAAAGGATAAATACCCAGAGAAGAGGAAGGGGAAAAAATCGACCTACGAGACCATACTTCAAAAAGAAAAAGAAAAGAAAAGAAGAAGAAGAAGAAGAAGAAGAAGAAGAAGAAGAAGAAGAAGAAGAAGAAGAAGAAGAAGAAGAAGAAGAAGAAGAAGAAGAAAAAGAAAAAAGAAGAAAGAAGAAGAAGAAGAAGAAGAAGAAGAAGACTCGCTCCCTGACACTGCCATCGGTCAATTTTCCTTCCTCGTGAATTATCATCATCATTATCCAATTGTCCAATCACTCATGTCCATTTTCTTTGCCCTTTTTTCACCCTTCACTTCCATCCATTAATTCCTCTAATCCTCTCATTACCCAAAATGACCATTACCATCGACTATCGTGATAATCCACCCCTTGTTATAGCGAAGGTATCGAAGTACTGGTCGGCTTAAGTGGTGGTCGTAGGAAGCTAAATCAAAACATGACGGTAATTGCAACTGTTATTGCCACCGATGGAAATCTTTGTTGATACAGTCCCCAGCCTTTGTTGTACTGTCGCTCCTCGCGTTGCAGTCGTGATCAAATCTGCATAGATGAATTCAGATCGTATTGCTGCAATAACAAGGCAGATACAGCTACAGCTGGCATAGAGCAGCTGCAGGATGCGCTGAGCTGCTTGGCGATCCCGCGGAGGCGAGCTGTTCGATGGGGTTATATATATTGCTCTCTCTCCTCGGTCTTCTTTTCTTCCTCCTTCTTATTTCCTTTTCTTATTTCTTTTTCTTTTATTTCTCCTTCTTCTTGTTCTCCCTTTTCTCCTTTTTCTTTCCTTCTGTTCATTTCTTTCTTTCTCTAATTTCTCCTTTTTTCGTTCTCCTGTTCTACTTTCTTTTTCTCTTCTCCTTATACTCCTTCTTCTTTTCTTCTTTCATCCCTTTTTGCTTCTATCTTTCTTTTTTCTGTATTTCTCCTTCTTGTTCTCTTTTCCTCCTCCTTTTTTCTGTATTTCTCCTTCTTGTTCTCCTTTCATACTTCCTTTTAACTTCTATCTTTCCTTTTTCTGTATTTCTCCTTCTCGTTCTCCTTTCCTCCTTCTTCTCTCTTCTATCTTTCCTTTCTCTTTGTTCTCTTCGTTTCTGCTCTTCTATCTTCTTGGTATCTTATTTATATTCATATTCCGGCTTATCTTTCTTCTTTCGTCTCCTTATCGTCGTCTAGATCAAACTTTCTTCCATGCTCACTCCCTCCTTCTTTTCTTCTTTATATTTCCTTCTATTCGCCCTTTCGCCTTCATTTTCTCTTCCTCCTCTTCCCTACCTCCAGTTCTCCAATTGTCCATCTCCCTCTTACTCTCCTTTTCTCCCCCTCGCAAATTACCTCACTTCCTTTCTTTCACAATAGTTTCCTTCTCCCTCATTTCTCCTTACACCTTCCTCTCTCTGGGCGTCCCCTCCTCTCCCCTCTCCTTTCTCCCCGTCCCCCTCTCGGGAGCTACCTTCCCCTCCCTATTTTACTCGGTATTTCCCCTCTCCCTTCTCCCCTCTCCCCTTACTTCCCTCACTTCCCTCACCTTCATCTTTTCCTAGACTTTACTTCTTCGGTTTCTCTTCAGCTCTCCTCCTCCGTCCTCTCAGTCCCCATCAACTTTTTTTTTCTTACCTTTCTCTCTCCTCTCTCATCCCCTATTTCATTTAGGTCTCCCCTTTCCCCTCCCTAGATCCACTCCGTCCCTCCATTCCCCCTTCCTTCCCCCTTATCTCTTCCCTTATCTTTATCTAGGTCCCCTTTCCCCCTCCCTAGATCCACTCCGCCCCTCTATTCCCTTCCTTCCCCTTATTCTCCCCCTATCTTTATTTAGGTCCCCCTTCCCCTCCCTAGATACTCTGTCCCTCTATTCCCTTCTTCCCTTACTCTTCCCCTATCTTTAGTCCCCTTTCCCCTCCCTAGATCCAACCCGTCCCTCTGTTAACCCCTCCTTCCCCTTTATCTCTTCCCCTATCTTTATTTAGTTTCTCCCATTCTTCCCACCTCCTCTAGATCCACCCCGTCCCCATTTCCCTCCTCCCTCCCTCTCCTCCAATTTCCTCTTCCCGTATCTCTCCTTAGGTCCCCATTCTTCCCACCCATTCTAGATCCACTCCGTCCCTCTCCTCCCACCTCCCTCCCCTTTTCCTAGATGCACCCGTCCCCCTTTCCCTCCTCCTCTTCCCTACCCCTCCCCTTTATTTAGGTCCCTCCTTTCCCCCTCCCTAGATCCACCCCTTCCCTCTATTTCCCCTCTCCCTAGATGGCCCCGTCCCCTTTCCTCCTCCCTCCACTCTCTCCTCCTCCCATCTTTATTTAGGTCCACCTTCCCCTCCCTAGATCCACCCGTCCCTCTATTCCCTCTCCCTAGATGCACCGTCCCCCTCCTCCTTCTACTCTCCCTCCCTCCCTTTTTATTTAGGTCCCCCCTTCCCCCTCGCGACCCAACCCGTCCTCTATTCCCTCCCCCCTCCCTCCCATTTCCCCTCCTCCTCCCTCTTTATTAGGTCCTCCCTTCCCCTTTCCCCCCCTCCTTCCCCCTCCCTCTCTCCCTCTTCCCTCCCTCCCTCCCCTCTCCTTCTTCCTCCTCCCCTCTCCCTCTTCCTCCCTCCCTCCCCTTCTCCCTCTTCCCTCCCTCTCCCTCTCCTCTTTTCCCTCCCTCCTCTCCCTCTTCCGCCTCTTCCCTCCTCCTTCCCTCTCCCCTCCTCCCTCCCCCCCCTCCTCTCCCTCCCCTCCCTCCCTCTTCTTCCCTCTTCCCTCCTCCTCCCTCCCTTTCTCCCTCTTCCTTCCTCCCTCTCCTCTCCCTCCTCCTCCCTCCCTCCCCTCCGTCCCTCTATTCCCTCTCCCTCCCCTCTCCCTCTTCCCTCCCTCCTCCCTCCCTCCCTCCCTCTCCCTCCCTCCCTCCTTCCCTCCCCTCTACCTCTGCCCTACCTCCTTCCCTCCCCTCTTCCTCTTCCCTCTCTCCCTCCCCTCCCGTCCCTCTATCCCTCCCTCCCTCTCTCCCTCTTCCCTCCCTCCTCCCCTCTCCCTCCCCCTCCTCCCTCTCCCTCTCCCTCATCCCCTCTTTTTTAGGTCTTACCTTCCCCCTCCCTCCCTCCCCTCTCCCTCTTCCTCCCTCCCTCCCCTCTCCTCTCCCCTCTTCTCCCTCCCTCCCTCCCTCTCCCTCACCCCAACGCATTGCGAAGGACACGCGAATGGACAGTCAGTCAGCACAAAGTTTGCAATGAGCACCTGTCCAACACCGACCGCGGTACTGCTTCCTCCATCTTCTTCTTCTCCGTCTCTCTCTCTTTTCTCCTTTTTCTCTCTCTCTTCGTAATGCGATGTCGTTCTAGAAGAATGTTCAATGATTGGATCGGATAAAACGTTTTGGGAGTTCTAATGGTTTATAAAAGTTTATAAAGGATAGGATGGAACGAAGTAGATTGTGTGGAAAGATGGAGGAAGTTAGTGTAGGCAGCTGGGTTAAAGACGGCAATATACTTACCGTTTAAGATTATTAGATAGGGAAAGGAAGAGAGAGAGAGAGAGAGAGAGAGAGAGAGAGAGAGAGAGAGAGAGAGAGAGAGAGAGAGAGAGAGAGAGAGAGAGAGAGAGAGAGAGAGAGAGAGAGAGAGAGAGAAAGAGAGAAGAGAGTAGAAAGAGAAAGAGAGAGAAGAGAGAAAGAGAGAGAGAGAGAAGAGAGAGAGAGAAAGAGAGAGAGAGAGGGGAAGAGAGAGTGAGAAGAGGAAGAGAAAGACAGAAAGAGAGCGAGAAAAGATAGATAAATAGATAGAGAGAAAGAAAAAGAGAGAGACCTACAGTAGCATCACCGAATAGAAAAAAACAAGAGAACCACCAGAACCCAAACCGGATCTAATGAAACTCTTATATCATGGCGACTGAAGCTAAAACTTTATTGCTATTTCAAGAGCAACATCACCCTCCTCCCATTTTTTCTTCCATATTTGTCTGTCTGTCTCAACTCCCCTGCTTTCTTCCCTCCCTTAACTCTTTCTCCCTTTCACTCCCTCTGATTCTTTCTATAATCTCCTTTTTTCTCCTTCCTTCCTTTCTCTTTCCTATGATCGTCCCCACTCCCTCCTTCTCTCCCTTCCTCTCCCCCTGTTTCCTTTCCTCCCTCTCTCCCTACCTCCTCTTCTTTCATTTCCTCCTACTCTCCCTCTTTTCTCCCCCTTCTCTCTCCTCTCTCCCTCCCTCTGTCTCCCCTTTTTCCTTTCCTCCCTCTCCCTCTTACCTTTCTCCCTCTCCCCTCTCTCCCTCCCTCCCTCTCCCCCTCTTACCTTTCATCCCTTTCTCTCTCTCTCTCTCCTCCCTCCTTACCTGCCAATCCACCTTAACGAAAGGCCTGGTGAGGGAAGGTTGACAAGGGGCTGGTTGGGGTGAAATGGGGGGGGGGGGGGTGGAATAGAGAGGGAGGAAGAGTGAGAGAGAAAGAGAGGGAAGAGAGAGAGGGAGAAAGAGAGGGATGAAAAAAGGCGGAGAAGAGGGAGAGAGAAAGAGAGGGAAGAGAGAGAGGGGAGAAAAGAGAGGGAAGAGAAAGGTGGAGGAAGCGGGAGAGAGAAAGCGAGGGACTAAAGAGAGGGATGAGAAAGGTGGAGAAGAGGGAGAGAGAAAGAAAGGGGATAGAGACACACACACAACACACAGAAGAGAGAGAGAGAGAGAGAGAGAGAGAGAGAGAGAGAGAGAGAGAGAGGAGAGAGAGGAGAGAGAGAGAGAGAGAGAGAGAGAGAGAGAGAGAGGAGAGAGAGAGAGAGAGAGAGAGGAGAGAGAGAGAAGAGAAGAAGAGAGAAAGAGAGAAAGACAGACAGACAACAGTCAGAAACACAGGAGAACTCGGTCTTCGAAAGGGACAGAAAGAGAGATAAAGAGCCGGAAAGAGAGACGAAAGAGGAGAGAGAGGGAAAGGAACAGAAGAGAGACGAAGAGAAGAGGAGAACAGGGCCGAGAGGGAGACGCAAAAGAGAGAGAGAGAGAGGAAGGAACAGATAGAGAGACGAAAGAGGAAAGAGAACAGGGCCGAGACGCGAAGAGAGAGAGAGGAAGGAAAGAAAGAGAAGGAGACAAGAGAGAGAGAAGAAGGAGGAATAGAAAGAGTTGAGAGAACAGGCCGAGAGGGAGAGCAGAAAAGAGAGAGAGAGAGAGAGAAGAGAAGAGAGAGAGAGACAGCTCCCATCAACACTTGAGCCCAAGTCCGACGACGTGGCCCTCCCGCAACCCTCACGCAGCGCCAGGGAAGTTTGTAGGTAATCAGGGCAACATCGTGAGTTTAATTAGATAATGGCGCTGGGATGGTACGAGATACGACATGCCAGGGTGGGTGCGAGGGCGGAGCGGGGGAGGGAGGGAAGGAGGGCGAGGGTGGGAGGGGAGGGAGGGGGGGTGGGGGGGAGGGCGGAGCGGGGAGGGAGGGGGGTGGGGTGGGGGTGAGTGTGGGTGAGGTGAGGGTGGGCGGAGCTGGGAGTGGGAGGGGTGGAGCGAGGGTGGCGAGGGAGGGGCGAGGGTGGAGGCGAGAGAGGGAGGGAGTGGGAAGAAGGAAAGAAGGGGAAGAGAAAGGAGGAGAGTAAGAAGGGGATGAAAGGGAGGAAAGGGAAGTGGGAGGGATAAGGTGGGAGTCAGGGTGATGTGGTGTGGGGGGAAAGGGTGGAGAGGGAACGAATGAAGGGAGAAGGAGGAATTTAAAGGGGAAGATAGGAATGATAAAAGAAGACCAAGGGAGAGGGAAAAGGGAGGAGGAGAAAAAAGGGGAGATGAAAGCGAAGGAAAGGTAGATAAGTGAAGACTAAAAAAGGAAGGCATGAGTGAGAAAACAGGAACGAAGGAGAAAGTGAAAGGGGGAGAGAAGGAGAGGGAGGAAGAAAGTAAAGATAAAAAGGAAGGGAGGTGACAGCGAAGGATAGGGAGAAGGAGGGGAAGAAAGAGAAGAATAAAGAAAGGGGGCGGGAACGAGGAAGATAAATAAGCTAGAAGTGTTGAAAGGAGAAATGAGAAAGGGAGAAGAAGGAAGCAGTATCGAAGGAATGAGAGAAGGATCTAGAGAAGAC
>NW_020868375.1:227462-237462 GCF_003789085.1 Penaeus vannamei
CCTCCATTCTCCCCTCGCAATCACCTCAACCTTCCTCCCCTCTCGCCACCTCCCTCCTAACCCCCTCCATTCTCCCCTCGCAATCACCTTCAACCTTCCTCTTCCTTCCTATCCTCTCTCTCTCTCTCCCCTCGTCCAGCCCTCCCGCCCCTCCCTTCCCCCACCCCTACGTCCACACACCCTCCCTTCCACCCGTCCCTCCCTCCCCCTCCCACCCCTTACCGTCCACAACCCCCTCCCTCCCCACCCCCTCCACCAACCCTCCTTCCCCATCCCCCACCCCCCTCCCTCCCCCCTACCCGTCCACACCCTACCGTCCTCCCTCCCTCACCCCACCTACCGTCACACCCCTCCCCCCTCCCCCACCCCTACCGTCCACACACCCTCCCTCCCCTCCTCCCCCACCCCTACCGTCCACACCCCCTCCCTCCCCCCCCCTCCACCCTCCTTCCCCATCCCCCACCCCCCTCCCTCACCCTACCGTCCACACCCCTCCCTCCCTCCCCCCCCCACCCCTACCGTCACACACCCCCCTCCTCCCACCTCTACCGTCCACACACCCTCCCTTCCCTCCCCACCCCTACCGTCCCCACCTCTAACCCTCCCTCCCCCAACCCCTACCGTCCACACCCCCTCCCCCCTTCCCTCCCCACCCCCTCCCGCCCTCCTTCCCCATCCCCACCCCACCCTCCGTCCACACCCACCCTCCCTCCCTCCCTCCACCCCTCCCTCCACACACCCCTCCCCCTCCCCCCACCCCACACCCCTACCGTCCACACACCCTCCCCCCTCCTCCACCCCTGCCTCCCACCCCTCCTTCCCCATCCCCACCCCTACTCCACACCTCTAACCTACCCCACCCTACTTTCCACACCCCCTCCCTCCTCCCCCACCCCCCTCCCCACCCCCTACCGCCACACCTCTAACCCTCCGAACGTAAAACTTCTGACGTATGCAAATGCGGTCATTACAGAAGACAGATGCCCCCGTTACCCGGCACTACTAAAAGATTAGTGTTGTAACCGCCCTCCTCCTCGCCTTATTGTGGTTGTCTTCGGCCCTGTTCCTCTGTCTTTCTGCCTGTTGTTTCTGATTTTGTATTTTTTTTTTAATTCTCTCTCTACTTCTGTGTTATTATTTTTCGTGTTTTTTTTCTTTTTTTTTTTTTTTTTTTGCTTTTTTTTTTTTGGGGGGGGGAGGGAGGGAGGGGGTTGTATGTGTATCTTTTATTCCTGTATCGGTTTTGGGTGTGCGTTGAGTCTGACTGGGGTTCTGTGTGTCCCTTTGTTCTGTCATTCCCTTTCTCTCTATTTATTTTTTTTCTTTGTGTGTAGCTGATTCTGTTTCTTTTTTTTCTCTCTCTTTCCCTCCTTTATTTATCTATTTTTTATTTTTTTTCTCTCTTTCTGTGCGCGCTCTCTCTCTCTCTTAGTTTGTCTCACCTTCCCTCTCTCTATCTTTCTATCTATCTTAATCTCTCTTTCTCTTTCTTTATTTCAATATCTCTCTCTTGTGTATCTAACCCTCTCATCCTCTCTTTTCTCTTCTTCCCTTTCTTTCTCCTCCTCACTCTCCTTATCTCCCCCTCTCTCGCTCTCCCTTATCTCCAGAAATCCAAATATCAAACTGTCTTGATTTCATCCTTTCTCCTCTTTCTTCGCCGTGAAATTATCGGCCAAGATCTCGCTTCTCTTATTTCTTCTTTGTCTTATTCTCTGACAAAGAGTGAAATGACTTTCTGTTTCTCATTCTGACTCATTCAGTTTTTTCTTTTTCTTTTTTTTAGCTATTTCTTATCGTTTTATTCAAGTGGCGTTGTTGTTTGAGTTATTGTTATGTTGTTTTGTAATTTTACGATAATTGTTATTGTTGTTATCATCTGTATTGTTATTGGTATTGAGGCTAGTATTAGTAATAGTATTGATATAAATATTTTTAAATGATGCGATTATTAGCATTATTTTTAGTAATGTTATAGTCAATATCATTAGTAATGATTAAGATAATCCCTGTTTGAGCTTATTCCTCATAATGATTACTGTAATTACAATCTTTATCATGAATCTTTTGTTATCGTTATCATCATCATCATTAAAGGTGTTGTCGTTGATGTCTCACCAACAAAGAGAAAACCAAATACACAGAACAAAAAAAAAAAAAAAAAAAAAAAAAAAAACATAAACATTTTTTTCTTCCTTAAATAAGCAAACCATAAACATTTTTTTTTTCTTCCTCAAATGTTATTATTCGGCAGCAGGTGCAATAGGCATTAAAACCTGAAATCCATCCAACTCTTTTAAAACACAGCCACGCACTGCAATCAAGGGAATACAATTAATGGGGGGGAGAAGAGGTGAGACTAATACATATTCAAGATAGCCTGAAAATGAAAAAAACAAAAACAAAAAAAAACAGCTGATTAATGGGGGGGAGANCCACCCCCCCGAAAACAAAGAGAGAAGAGAGAAAGACGAAGGAGAAGAGAGGAGAGAAGACAGATTGTTTTTAATCCGGAAGAAGCACACTGTGGCTTCCATACCTCGCTGAGCAGAGGCACCGCTCGCTATGGGGAACAGGGCCTAATATTTTATGTTTCCTCTCTAATCGTCTGCGTGTGTATGTGTTGTGTGTAGGTAGAAACACGCACACGCGCACGGAAGGTAGTCTGTTTTTTTGTGTTTATGTGTGTGTGTATATATTATGTGCATATATATATATATTATATATATATATATATATATATATATATATAATATATATATATATATATATATATATATATATATATATTATTATATATATATATATATATATATATATATATATATATATATATTATATATATATATATATATATATATATATATTATATATATATATATATATATATATATATATATATATATATATATATATATATATATATATATATATATATTATGTGTGTGTGTGTTGTGTGTGGTGTGTGTGTTGTGTGTGTGTGTGTGTGTGGTGTGTGCAATGTGTGTGTAGTGTGAGTGTAACGTATGTAGTATAGTGTGTGTGTGTGTTTGTCTCTGTGTGTATGTGTATATATTATTATATATATATATATATATATATATATATATATATATATATATATATATATATATATGTATATATATACACATACACACACACACACTACATACATACACATAAACATATTTCTCTTAACATATTAAATCCCGAGAAAAAAAAAAAAAAAAAAAAAAACTCTCCACACCCCACGGTCACTGTTCTTTAGGTGTGTAAGGCGCCCGTGGTAGACCGACGGGAGCCTGTGACAATAACACTTAGTCTTGAATTTATGGACTGACCCACTTTCTGGGAAAAAGCCCTTATTGTGGAAAGGCTTGAACTCTACTCTTGAATCTTTATGTATTGTGGCGATGGTATCATACTGTGGAGTGTTGGAAAGGAGTGGTATTTTACCTTCCTAGTTGGGTTTTATTTTATTTATTGATTTTTTTATTTTTTGTTTTTCTTAAAGGGATATGGATACGAAGATTCGGTGGATATTTATTTAGTTCATTATATGGTTTGTTTATTGGAATGTGGATCATTTAGTATGTAGTTATTTCTTCATTTGTCTCTTTACCCTGTTTGTGTTCCATTGCATACTTTCTTCTATCTTTTTCTGTTATTATTTCTTTATTCTTTCTGCTCTCTTTTCTATCTTTCTCTCATCCTCCTCTTATCTCTCTTTCTCAATTTTTTTCTTTTTCTTATTACCTTTCCTCTCTCTATTTCTCTTTCTTCTCTCTCTCTCTCTCTACCCATTTCTCCCTCCGTCTCTTTCTCTCTGTCTTTCACTCTCAACCCTTTTCTATTTCTCCCTCTCCCCTCTCTCTCTCTTTCTCTTATCCCCTCCCCTCCTCCATCACTCTCTACCTTTATCCCTCATTCACTCCCTTTCTCTCTCTCTCTCTGTCTCTCTCTTCCCTCTCTTCTCTCTCTCTCCCTCCTCCTCTCCTCCTCTCTCTCTCTCTTCTCTCTCTCTCTCTCCTCTCTCCTCTCTCTCTTCATTCTCTTCATTCTCTCCATCTCCTCTCTCATCTATCCCTGTTATCATTATACCTCTCTCCACCCTCCTTTTCTTCCCCCACCCTTCTTTCTTCCCTGCTTTCCTTAGACATTGTCCGTGACCCCCCCCCCCCCATTTAAATCCGTCACTCAAAGGCACTTAACCAACATTCTTTCCCAATTGAAATGATCCGACGAGTGCCATGTTCTGTGTGTGTGTCGTGCACTAATACTTTAATCACAACTCATCCAATTGGCATGTGTGCTGTGTGCTTTGTGTGTCGTGTGTGTTGTGTTGTGTGGTGTTGTACGTGTGTGTGTGCTGTGCTTATGTGTGTGTGTGGCTGTGTGTGTGTGTGTGTGTGTGTGTAGTGATGTGTGTTGTGTGTGTTGGGCGTGTGTGCTCGTGTGTGTTGTGTTTGTGTCTGTGTGTGTGTGCGTGGTGTGTGTGTGGTGCTGTGTGTGTCCTTGTTGTGGCGTGTGTGATGTGTAATGAGTGGTTGTGTGTGTAGTGTGTTGTTGATGTGTTGTGTGGTGTGTGTGTTGTGTGTGTGTGTGTTGGTTGTGTGTGGTTTGTGTGTTTGTGTGTGGTGTGTTTGTGTGTGTGTGTGTGTTGTGTGTACTTACGTATAAAAAAGATAGATAGATAGATAGATGAAAAGTTTTCATGTCGTATTAAGAAGATTTTAACAATATTCGCTATTAAAGAGAGCAGAATTTAGACAAAATTTCTCCAGAAAGAGAAAAGAAGCGCCTTTCGGACGAGAAAAGAGGAGAGAGAGAGAGAGAGAGGGAAGAGAGGATGAGAGGAGAGAGAGAGAGAGAAGAGAGATAGAGAGAGAGGAGAGAGAGAAGAGAGAGACGAGAGAGAGAGAGAGGAGATAGATAGATAGAGAGAGAGAGAGAGAACGAGAGAAAGAGAAAGAGAGCGAGAGATAAGATGAGAGCCGAGAGAGAAGAGGAGCGAGAGAAAGAAAGAAAGAGAGAGCGAGAGAAAGAAAGAAAGAGAGAGAGAGAAAAGACAGAGGACAGAAAGATAGAATGAAAGAAAGAGCAAGAGAAAAAAAAAAAACGAAAGAAAAAAAGAAGAAACCACAATAGAAAAAAAAAAAACAGCCCCCCCCACCTACCCCCCCCAAAAAAAAGAAAACGCGATTCGAGGCGTAACTGCACCGCAGACTTTCCCCAACAGGAAAACTTTCTCCACCAAACTATTTTGCGGCGATCGAAAAGCACCAACTGGATGATCTGATTAGGCTCGGCGAGGAACTGCGGGGGAAGTGAGGGACGGAGAGATTAGGGAGGGGGAGAGGGAAAGGGAGGAGAGAGGGGAAATGGGACGGCGAGGGGGAGATTAGATAGGAGGGGAGGGGAGGGAGATAGGGATGGGGGAAATGGGGAGAGGATGGGGAGAGGGAAAGGGGTAGGGAGGGGATTAGAGAGGGAGGGGAGGGAAGGAGAGGGGGAGGGATGGGTGGGGGAGGGAAGGGGGAGAGGGGAGGGATGGGTGGGGGAGGGGAGGATAGGGGTAAGGGAGAGGGGAGGAAGGGAAGAGGGAGGGGGAGGGGGAGGGAAGGAGGGAGGGAGGGAAGAAGAGAGAGAGAGGAAGGAGAAAGGTTAGAGGACGAGAGAGAGAGAGATGGAAGGAGGTGGGGAAGGAGAAAGAGGAGGAGGGAGAGAGGGAAAAGGAGGGAGGGATGGAGAGAGGGGGGAAGAGGGTTAGGGAAGGAAGGAAAGAGAGAGGGAAAGAGGAAAAGAAGGGGGAGAGAATAAGGATAGAACAGGAAAGATAAGGAGAGAGAGAGAGAGAAAGAGAGAGAGAGAGAGAGAGAGAGAGAGAGAGAGAGAGAGAGAGAGAGAGAGAGAGAGAGAGAGAGAGAGAGAGAGAGAGAGAGAGAGAGAGAGAGAGAGAGGTTACAATATAAACAGAGAAAAAAGAAAACGTATTTTGGGTTGTTGTTTGTGCTTGCATGCATATTTATGATTTAGAATTCCTGCTTCAATAATAACAGAGAAAGAAGAATAACGTGTTTTGGGTTCGTTTGTGTCTACATGCACATCTTATAATTTGGAATTCCTACTACAGGTGTTTATGTCTCTATTCATAACTATTTCTCTACTTAATTAGTCATTCATCCATCCCTATCTAGAAATTGATTGAAAATCTTTGTACTCTTCTACATAAACAGATACCTATACAAATACCACAACAAACACGTACTCACAAAATACTCATATCCTCTTCCTCTTCATCCACTTCATTCCCCTTCTCCCTTTCTATTTTCTTCTACTTTCAATTCTCCAATACACCTAAAAAAAAAAAAAAAAAAAAAAAAAAAAAAAAAAAAAATTTCTATCTTATCAGTTGAATCACTGACACATCAAATGACATTTCTGCTGTTCTCTTCAGAAAATTTGTCACTTCGAATCAGAAAAAGACTTTTTTTTCTATTTCTTTTAGAGGAGGGAGAGTTGGTGGGTGAAATTGTAAGTATTAACAGACACAAAAGATTCTTAAAGAAGGGGATATACTTAGGAAACAGATGATAGAATTGGTGAGAATAAAAGGATTATTGATATAACCCCTGCTTCAGATAATGGTTATGGTAATAGATTAATAATGGTAATAGATTAAGTAATGAAGAGCTAATAATAAATCCCATTATTAAAAAGGATGCTGACAAAGATTATTGAGATAAAAATGATATTAATCATTATGATTGTAGTAATTACTTATGATAATGAACTAAAAGCGATGATAGTGGTAAAATAAGATAATTATGATAATGATGGTGGCAAAAATAGTAGGAGTAGTTATCATCCTCGTCATCATTATGAAAATACTGTTTCTAATGATGAAATATTAATAAAAGTAATTGTCATCTCGACAATTATATCAAATTAGTTTTAATACTGTTAATGGTATTGCTAATAATTATACAGATAATGATTAACGTAATGAAAATTATGATAATGGTAATAATAAAGATAAAAATAATGATAATGTAAATGATAATAATGATATCAAGAGTAGCAACTGCAACAACAGCAATAACTGCAACCACAAGAACAACAACAACAATAACAATGATAAAATAATTGATAAAGATAGTAATAATAGTGATAATAATAGAAATAATAATGATAATAATAATGATAATAATAATAATAATAATAATAATAATAATAAGAAGAAGAAGAAGAAGAAGAAGAAGAACACTAACAAGAAAGTTAATAACATAATAGATTAGAAGATTGAAAAGCAAGAATAAGGGAAGAATAAAAGCGAGGAAGAAGATGAAAAGGAAGAGGCCGAAGACGAGAAAAAAATCTTAAGAAGGATGAAACAAGGAAACACGATTAAGGTCAAGTTGTCGATAAGAATCTCATGCATCTAATCTTTCTTGGAGGAGACTTTAATTAGGAAAAAAAATGTATTATTATATTTTATTATTATCTTTATCATTTCTCTTTCTCTTTTTCTTCTTGTTTTTCTTAATATGTTTTTTTTTATTATTATTTATCATTTCTCTTTTCTCTTCTTCTTTCTGGATATGTTTTTTTTATTGTCATTATCATTTCTCTTTTCTTCTTCTTCTTGTTTATTTTCTTAATATGCTTTTTTATTATCCTTATCATTTCCTTCTTCTTCTTCTTTCTTGTTTGTTTTCTTAATATGTTTTTTATTATCATTATCATTTCTTTTCTTCTTCTTCTTTCTTGTTTATTTTTCTTAATATTTTTATTTTATTATTCATTTCTCTTTTCTTCTTCTTCTTTCTTGTTTATTTTCTTAATATTTTTTTAATTATCATTATCATTTCCTTCTTCTTCTTTCTTGTTTATTTTCTTAATATGTTTTTTTATTATCATTATCATTTCTCTTTTCTTCTTCTTCTTCTTGTTTTTTTTTTTTCTTAATATGTTTTTTTATTATCTTTATCATTTCTCTTTTCTTTTTCTTCTTTCTTGTTTGCTTTCTTAATATTCTTTTATTATCATTATCATTTCTCTTTTTTTTTTTCTTCTTCTTTCTTGTTTATTTTTTTAATATTTTTTTTTATTATCTTTATCATTTCTCTTTTTTCTTCTTCTTCCGTTTCTTGTTTATTTTCTTAATATGTTTTTTATTATCATTTCTCTTTTTCCTTCTTCTTCTTTCTTGTTTATTTTTAATATGTTTTTTTTATTTATTATCAGTTTCTCTTTTCTTCTTCTTCTTTCTTGTTTATTTTCTTAATATGTTTTTTTTATTATCATTATCATTTCCTTCTTCTTCTTTCTTGTTTATTTTCTTAATATGTTTTTTTATTATCTTTATCATTTCTCTTTTCTTCTTTTTTTTGTTTTTTTTAATATTTTTTTTTATTATCTTTATCATTTCTCTTTTCTCTTCTTCTTTCTTGATATGTTTTTTTTTATTATTGTCATTATCATTTCTCTTTTCTTCTTCTTCTTTTTTGTTTATTTTCTTAATATGCTTTTTTTATTTATTATCATTATCATTTCTTTTTTCTTTTTCTTCTTTCTTGTTTATGTTCTTAATATTTTTTTTTAATTATCATTATCATTTCTCTTTTCTTCTTCTTCTTCTTTCTTGTTTATTTCGCTTATATGCTTTTTATATTTTATCATTTCATTTTTCTTTTTTCTTCTTCTTTCTTGTTTGTTTCTTAATATGTTTTTTTTTATTATCATTATCATACTGTGTTTATTTTCGCTTTGAATATTACTTTTTATATTCTTTATCATTTCTCTTTTCTTCTTCTTTCTTGTTTATTTTCTTAATATGTTTTTTTTATTATCATTATCATTTCTCTTGTCTTCTTCTTCTTTCTTGTTCATTTTCTTAATATGTTTATTTTATTATCATCATCATTTCCCTTTTCTTGTTTATTTTCTTGTATTATCAGGTTTTTTTTTATACAATTTCCTGTGGGTGAATTGTCTCCTTTATTATATTCTATATTTTTGTTATATTATATATCAAAGTCGTGTTTAATTACATTTGAGATTTTAATTCCATTTAACATCATAATCACATTTGATATTTTAACTATATTTAAAATCATAATTACAATTGACACCATAATCATAATTAATATCATTACGACATTCTAATTAATAATTCCGGATTATAACCACAGAAGATTTCCAATATTATATTTGATATTATATTTATAATATTATATTTATATAAAAATATTATATTTAATAATATAAAAGATTGCCCAAATAAGGAGATGAAGATTATACTTTCTCGCTTCACTACTGTCAACTTATCTGTGACTTTCGCTGACTGAAGCAATAATTCCCAGACTGAAATATGCATCTGATTCTTCACGGGAATGAATCGGGAATCTTTTTCACTGACGGGAGTTATAGGGAAAATTTTGTGAATTATGATTTTTTTTTTTTTGGGGGGGGGGGTGGATACTTTTTTCTTTCTTGATATAAGTATATATGATTTTTTTTTCTGTGTCTGTTTGTCTGTATGTTATCTCTCGCTCTCTGTCTCTGTCTCTCTCTCTCTCTCTCTCTCTCTCTCTCTCTCTCTCTCTCTCTCTCTCTCTCTCTCTTCTCTCTCTCTCTCTCTCTCTCTTCTCTCTCTCTCTCCTCCCTCTCTCTTTCGATCTTTCTTCTATTCTGCACCTCCCTCCCCTCTTACTCTCTTTCTCCTCTCCCATTTACTCTCTCCATCCTTAATCTCTCCCCTCTCTTTCTCCTCGCCCTACTTCCCTGTTCCTCTCTCCTTCCCCTTCCCCACCTCTCTTCTCTCTTCTTCTCTCCCCTTTCTCTTTCTCCTCTCATTCACTCCCTCTCTTCCCTTTCTTTCTCCTCTCCCACACCTCCCCACCCTTCCTCCCTCCCCCCCTCCCCCTTCTCCATTTTCTGCAATGATCTACCTTAACCTTCTGAACATAATTTTTTTTTCTATCCTCTGCCTCCTCTC
>NW_020868375.1:247462-259300 GCF_003789085.1 Penaeus vannamei
CCTTCGCATATTTCCCTATCTTTCTCTTCTCTCTCTCTCACTTTCATATTTTTTCTCTCACTCTCTCTATCTCACTCTCTCTCTCTTTCTTTCTTTTTATATCTCTTATTCTCTCTCTCTCTCTCTCTCCTTTACTTTCTTTTTATATTATTCTCTCTCTCTCTCTCTCTCTCTCTTCTCTCTCTCTATGTCTTCTCTGTCTCTCTCTGTCTGTCTCTCTCTCTCTCTCTCTCTCTCTCTCTCTCTCTCTCTCTCTCTCTCTCTCTCTCTCTCTCTCTCTCTCTCTCTCTCTCTCTCTTCTCTCTCTCTCTCTCTCTCCCTCTCTCTCTCTCTCCTATCCCGTATAATTGTCTCGAAACGCCCACTGGAGGGTTAGTGACCCGTGGTCCGTAGGCCTAATTCAGGCTCGAAGTCAAGGTATTTCTTTTCGGAATTTGAAACGGATTATTTTAAAGTCGAGTAAGTACTTCGACGACTACTTTTATCCTATATATATATATATATATATATATATATATATATATATATAATATATATATATATATATAGGTAGGGATAATTTCCCTGCTAATATTCTATTTTCGTAATTGATTTGTGTTTTACGTTTTTTACGTTTACTATTCTCTTTATTTTTGTTCTTATTTGTGTTGTAATTATTTTATTCAATATTAGCATAGATAATTTTTATATTGCATTTCTCATATATGCAGATTCTGATGATGGACACAGTTATTCATGTCCGAAAGCTCAATAAATAAATGAATATGCGCAAGATGTGGTTTCCTGATGTCCTGGTCCTCCTGTTCATCATATATATATATATTATATACATACATCACAGACACACACACACACACACACACACACACACACACACACACACACACACACACACACACACACACACATATATATATATATATATATATATATATATATATATATATATATATATATATATATATATATATATATATATATATATATATATATATATATATATACTATATATATTATATATATATATATATATATATATATATATATATATATATATATATATATATATATATATATATATATATATTATATATATATATATGTATGTATATGCGCGCGTGTGTGTGTCTGTGTGTATGTTTATATGTGTGTATGATTTTCTTACTTTAATATTGATGATAATACTCATAAAATTTTAACACACGCACGCACACACACCTTTCCCACCCCACCCGCCAGAAAGAAAAGAAAGAAAGAAAGAAAGAAAGAAAAAAAAAAGAACACGAAAAACAACTTACCTTTCCCTTTCCCCTTTTTCCCTTTCCCTCCTCCCCTCCCTCCTCCTTTCCTCCCTCCCTCCTCCCTCCTTCCCTCCCCGTCCCTCCTTCCCTCCCGAAGAGCTCAGCCGAAGAGCCAACAGCCATAATAAGAAACACAAGACTTCCCGTTCCTTGGGATTTACTTACGAGGAGCTTACGGAGCGACCTGCTGTCCGAGGCAGTGGTAAGTCTCTTCGCTCCTTCTTCCTTTTTTTTTTCTCTCAAGATATCACGTATCTTTTGGACGGCTGTCGGGTAGTCTTATCAGCAGGATTACATTGGATATATATATAGTGCGTACTAGTGGGATTTCTGTATCCTGTGTGCGTACGTGTGTGTATGTATTGGTAGATGGATAATTGGATGAATGGATAGATAGATAGATAGATAGATATTTTTTTACGTGGATTTGTGTCAGTATAGTTATCCTCAAGACACAAACGAGTGTATCTTTCTTTCTTTCTTCCTTCCTTTCTTTCTCTTTTCTTTTTTACGTGGATTCGTGTCAGTATAGTTATCCTTACGACACAAACGAGTGTATAATGAAACTAATATCCTAAAGGCCAACCACTCCTCAAGCACTGTCTTCCCTTCCTCCTTAGCAATTAACCATAAGGTCGTAAATCCCGCGGCGGCACCTGCAATTCATCGAGGGAGCATAACACCTCCAGAGAAGTATATTTTAATCTCCAAACTTTACCGGGTGTCGGATTGCCGGCAGGGAGACGCCATGATATAAAAGGTCGTATATCGCTGTATTCCGACTCATGCGGGAGGGTGAAAAATATGACCACTTCCTCCGAAAGGGATTATTTATGGCTTCGTCTCTCGCATTTCGTGGGAGAATTACGAGCTCATTTCGTGTTCGCGTTTTGTAATTCTTCTATTTTTTATGTTTTTTTTTTTTTTTTTTTTTAGATGTATTTTATTATATTGCGTAAAGGTTTCTCCGCCGGAAAATAAAATTAGGTCGGATTTTGATTTCCGTTTTTATGTTCGTATTTATTGTTATTGTGTCATTACCGTTTTATGTTGGGGAGGGAAGGGGGGGGGGTGAGGAAGCCGAAGTCAAGGTCAGGTTATGCTAATCGGACATGGGAGAAAATGGCGGCCACCTTCTGGAACCATCTCACTATTCACGTGGATTTTAATATCTCTTTTTTTTCATTTCGTGGCCTCGTTTCCCATTATTTATTGCCTTCTCTCTCTCATTTATAGCGTGTCACAATTATTCACGCCTTTTCGCTGATATAATAACGCGCAGATTGACTTACTTCGCAGAGTCACCTTCTTGCTACTCTGAAGATCTCTTGCAAATCTTAATTTTTGTAATTTATATTTAATTACTCGATTATGATGATCATTTCGTCGCGAACAACTAGGTTGAGGAAGATGATGATAATGTTATAATAAATCGTAACGATTTTGAATTGATATTACTATTATTATGATGGAAATGATGATGATGATGATGAGATAGTGATGATGATGATGATATTGATAATGAAGAAAAATGATCATGATAACACAAATCTTAATAATAGCAACAATAATAATGCTATTGATAATAACGAAAATGATTATGATGATGATAATAATATAAACAATAATAATCATAATAGAATTAACAATGATAATGAAAATGATAATGGTAATGATAATAATAATAATGATAACTACAATGATAATGGTAATGATAATGTTAACTACAATAATAATAATAATCATAATGACAATAATACAGATAAAAATCAAGATGGTAATAATAACAATATATCATAATCCGATTTTACGTCACAAATTTCCTCGTAAGGGCTAAGACTGGGCCTTCTTTCAAGGGACTTTGGCTCTTACAGGAGTCGACCGTTACCTCGTGTGGCTGTCATGCCCTTTAATCTCGGTATAAATAATAACCGTGATAATGGTAAAAAAAAAAAAAAAATAATAATATAATAAGAAGAATGAAGATAATAAAAATAGTAAACACGATGACAATAATAGTTGTGATAAGCACGATGATGATGATAACAAACTACGATAATAATGATAATAATGATAAGGATCGTGGTAATGATAATGATGATGATGATGATGATGATAGTAATGATGAAAATAGATATGATAACAGAAATGATAATGAAGATGAAGATGATAAAGATATAAATGATATTAGGATGATGATGATCAAGTTTTTAACAAGTGTATTGATGATGATAATAGTTGTAATGTTAAAGATAAAAAGAAAAGGATAATATTAAGAACAATAATAGTGAAAATAATGGCAATAGTAATGATAATGATGACAATTATAACAATCATATCAATACCAATGATAATGATAATAACGAGTGGAACGTCAATTTTGATAATAACAATAATAAAGATGAAAAGAAAAGGATAATTACAATAATGACAATTACAACAACCAAAACGTAAACAATTATGTAAATGATGATTATAATAATGATAACAAAGACCATCTTGATTAATATAATTGTAGTATCCATGATAATGACGATAATGATAATAGTGAAAATAACGATGAAACTAATGCTGATAAAAATAATGATATTGAGAGATGATAAGAAAATCATAATGATGATAGCAGCAATGATAATGATAACAATATCAACTACAATGCAATGCAAATAATCATGATAATAATGAAACAAAGGAAAAGTATCATTGTAACAATAACAATAACAATATCATTATCAATAACAATAACAACAATAACGATGATAGCAATGATAACATTAATAATAGTAATAGTAATATTAAAAATAATTGCAATAACAATGATGATAATGATAACAATAATATATAAAAATGGTAATGATAATGATAACGATAGTGATGATGAAAATAATGATGATGATGTATATGCATTATGATTATAATAGCGATAAATAACGATGAAAAAAAATGATAGTAAAAAAATGATAGTAAGAACAATAATTGTAATAATAATTCTAATTTAAACAATGATAATGGTTATGATAAATGATTACAGGAACCTCAATGAAATAAACAGCAACAAAGGAATATGAACACTAACTCTACCAATAAAAAATATAGATACTAACAATTATCTTGAGCAAAATTCTAAAATTCTAAAAAAAGGTAATAAAAAATAACACCAATATCAATAATATAAAACACGACAATGGTATCAATAACATTCATGGAAATAACATTAACTTTCATAAGGCAGAACGATAACCATATGAATGAACCATAACCATAGCGAAGCATAGCCTTTCCTAACATTTTTTTTTTCCTAGTTACACTGACACACCCCACGAGTCCCTGTATAAGTCCAGGACCTTCCTATAACCTGTTGTTCCACTGTTGCACACGAGAGCAAATTTCCCATTGCATAATGATAATCCTCTCTCCACATCACGCCAGCCATTGCGAGGGAACGTATGCGCTGTACACTGTAATGGCGTCAATGAGAAATGCAATAGGGTGGGAATTCGTTCGTATAAAATGTGATATCACCTCTTCGAGCTTTCACGCCCGAATTTGCCAGTATGCAAATGTGCTTTGAAACACTCGGTTATGCCTATTTTTGCTACATCTGCAGAGAGAACAGCAGCAAATGGTACTAAATTACATTACAGTAAGTTCCCTCTCAACATTACTGTTCTTTTTTTATGCCAGTGTTATGTTACAGCTGTTTCAGAGTGGGAGGAAGGGATGGAGATGGAGGGGGTGATAAAGAGAGAGGAAGAGAGAGGGGGGGAAGGAGGGGAGAAGAAAGAGAGAGAGAGAAGAGAGAGAGAGAGAGAGAGAGAGAGAGAGAGAGAGAGAGAGAGAAGAGAGAGAGAGAGAGAGAGAGAGGAGGGAGATGAGAGAGAAGGAGAAGGAGAAGGAGAAGAGAGAGAAAGAAGGAAGAGAGAGAGAGAGAGAGAGAGAGAGAGAGAGAGAGAGAGACAGATGAGAGAGATAGAGAGAGAGAGAGAGAGAGAGAGAGAGAGAGAGAGATGAATAGATATATAGAGAGAGAGAAAGAGAAAAAGAAAGAAGAATAACAAACGAAAATAAAAACCAACACTCAAAACGGAAATAAAACAAAAGCGAAATCAGACAAAAATCCTTACACAACCAAAAATAAAACCAAAACCAACCCTTCTCTCTCTCAACTCTCACCCTTAAAACCCTTAAAAACACCTTGACCCCCAGGAAATACCCTTAAATATCTGGCCCTGGAGAATCATCCTTTCCGTTCCCTGGGTTTTCTGCAGCCTGGGTCATCCCCTAATGATCAGTCCCTTATCTTTCACAAAGGTCACTAACGATCAAGGTCATCAACGTGTGCTAATGGTCAACGCTGGATGATCTTACTGCTTCCTTGATTACTTTTCAGATTCAGAAAAAAGGAGGGGGAGGGATTGGAAAAAAATGAGGGCGGGTTTTTGTCTTCGTTTGGTGGACTTTTTGCGTTGGTGTGGGGGTGGTAATCTTTTTTTCTTTCTTTTAATCTTTTGTTGATTGTTTGTATTTTCTTTTCCTTTTTTTTCCTTTTTTTCTTGAATTTCTGTTGATGTTTTAAGATTTTCTTTCCCTCTTTTATTTATTTATTTTTTTTTCATATTAAAGTTTTCTAAACTCTCTCTTTCTCTTTTGTTTTTTCTTGAATTTTCTTTCTCTCTTTTATTTTTATTTTTTTTTTTTTATTTACGTTTTCTAAACTCTCTCTTTCTCTTTTGTATTTCTTTTTCATATATTTTCTTGAATTTCTGTTGATTGTTTTAAGATTTTCTTTTCCTCCTCTCTTTTTCTTTTTTCATATTTACGTTTTCTAAACTCTCTCTTTCTTTTCTTCTCTTCATTTCATTTCTCAGCTCTTCAATGGTTCCAAGTTATCCTTTCTTCGTCCTAAAATCTTTCTCTTTCAAATATTAATCTTCCGCTTTTTTTCGCCCTTTTCTCTTCAATCTTTTTTTCTTTCCTCTTTCCTCTTTCTAATCGTTTATCGTCTTCTCTCTCCCGAATCGTTTTCCTCAAGTCGATATTTTCTATTTTTATTCCTCTTTTCTTATTAGCTCTCACTCCTAATTCCTCTTCTTAACATCCTCTAATCACCCCCTTTCCTCCCCTCCTCATCCTCCCCCCCCCCCCGCCTTCCCCCAACACCTCTTCTCCACCCTCCTCCTTCACAAACCCTTCCTCCTCTCCCCTTCCTCTTATCCTCCCTTTCCCTATCCTACCTCCTCTTCCCTAATCCCCTTAAGTCTTCTTAACCTTCACTAGCCTCCTTCTCCTTCCTAATCCTTACCCTTTCTTCATCTCTGCTCTTCCAATCCTCATCATCACTTCCAGTTCTTCCTCTCTCCTTCATCTGTCATCTGTACCTCCCTCCCCTTCCTCCCCTATCTTCCTCCTTTCCTCATCAATTGCTTCCTCCCCACCTTTTCCTCCTCTCCTACTTATTCCTCTCCACCTCATTTCTCTATCCCCTATTCCTTTCCCTTACCTATTCCTTCCTCCCCTCCTCCTCCCCCAACCCCTTCCTCCCTCCCCTACTCCTTCCTCCCCACCACATCCTCTTCTTCTTCCTTTCCTCCTTATTCCTTCCCTCCCCACCGCATCCTCCTCTCCTTATTCCTCCCCTCTTCTTCCCTTTTCCTCCTTCCCTACTCCTACCTCCCCTCTTCTTCTTCCTCCCCACCCCTTCTTCCCTTCTCCTCCTTTCCCTACTCCTACCTCCCTTCCTCTTCCTTCTCCCCCACCCCTCTTCCCTTTTTCCTCCCTCCCCTACTCCTCCTCCCTCCTCTTCCTTCCTCCCCACCTCTTCTTCCTTCTCCTCCTTTCCCTACTCCTACCTCCCCTCCTCTTCCTCCTCCCACCTCTTCTTCCCTTTTCCTCCTCCCCTACTCCCCACCTCCCCTCCTCTTCCTTCCTCCCCACCTCTTTTCCCTAATCCTCCCTCCCCTACTCCTACCTCCCTCCTCTTCCTTCCTCCCACCCCTTTTCCCTTTTCCTCCTTCCCTACTCCTACCTCCCCACTCTTCTTCCCTACTTCTTCCCTACTTCCTCCTCCTACCTCTCACCTCTTCTTCCCTTTTCCCTCCTCCTCTTCCTTCCTCCCCCACCCTTTTTCCCTAATCCTCTTCACCCCCTCCTTTTCCTTCCTCCCCACCTCTTCTTCCCTACTCCTCCCTCCCCACCTCTTCTTCCCTACTCCTTCCTCCCCTACTCCTTCCCCTCTACTCCCACCCCCTCCTCCCATCCCCCCAAACATATACACAACCCCAAGTCTCCCCGTTTCATTCACGATGAATTGTGAGGCGATTCCGTAGGCATTCGCTAACGGTTTATTTTTTATTTATTTATTTATTTATTTTTTTTTTAGTTTTTTTAGTTTTTTTGCATTTTGATCTACGTTGCATCCTTGTCGACGGCGATCGTGGAGAAAATTGCGGCAGCGAATCACAGCGGGACTCATATAGGGCGCACGATCAAATGTATGGGGGTGATCGGGGCGTGTAATATTGTGTTTTGGTTGTGGGAGAGGGGGGGTATGTGTGTGTGTGGAGGGGGTGGGGTGGGGTGTGTTTGTGTGTGTGTGCATTGTTGGGGGTGGGGTGTTTGTGTGTGTTGGGGAGGGGTGATTGGGCGTGTATATGTGTGTTTTGGTTGTGGAGAGGGTGTGTTTGTGTGTGTGTTGGGGAAGAGGGGTTGTTTATGTGTGTATGCTGGGGTATGTTTGTGTATGTGCTTGGGGGGGGGGGGTTGTTTGTGTGTGTATGGGGGGGGGGGCATGTTTGTGTGTTTTTGTAAGGGGGATATGTTTGTGAGTGTGCATGTGTGGGGATATGTTTGTGTGTGGTGTTTGTATTGTGTGGAGGCGAGGGTGGGGAGGGGGTATGTTTGTGTGTGTGTGTTTGTATGTGTGGAGAGGGGGGGTATGTTTGTGTGTGTGTGTTTGTATATGTAGTGGCGGGGGTACGTTTGTGTGTGTGTTTGTGAGGGGGTGATATGTTTATGTATCTCTGTTTGTATGTATATAGAGTGGGGGTTTGCTTCTGTATGTATTTGTGGGGGGGATATATTTGTGTGTGTGTGTGTGGAGGGGTGGGGGAGATGTATGTGTGTGGGTATGTTATATGTAAGTGTGAAGTGACGCGGAGAGAGAGAGGGAAGTAGAGATAGAAGATGATGATAAAGAAGACAGAGAAAAAACAAAGAAAAGATAACAAGGAAAGAATGTACAAACACTAATAATAACAATTTAAAACAAATAAACAAACAAAGCGAACCACAGAAAACAAAAAAGCCAAAAAAAAAAAAAAAAACACAATAATACCATAAAAGAGAATGAGACACAAACAAATCAAAGAACACGACAATAAAGCAGAGAAAAATCACAGGCCGCGATCACACAAAGCCCGCCATATAAACTCCAAAATTTGCATGACAGAAGGAGAATCTCTTGTCATCCCTCCAAATGACACCTTGCATGACCAAGGAGCATCTCTTGTCATGAAGCCTTAATGACACAGCTCTGTGCGAGGATAAATAGAGGAGGATTTTGTATGATACATTATCGTCTCTCTCTTTTCTCTTTATGTATGTATATATATATATATATATATATATATTATATATATATATATATATATATATATATATATATATATATATATATATATATTATATATATATATATATATATATATATATATATATATATATATATATATATATATATATATATATATATATATATATATATATATATATATATTATATATATATATATATATATATATATATATATATATATATATATATATATATATATATATATATATATATATATATATATATATATATATATATATATATATATATATATATATATATACATATATATATGCACACATGTATATAAGTGTGTTTGTGTGTGTGTGTGTGTGTGTGTGTGTGTGTAGAGAGAGATAGATAGATAGGCAGACAGATAGATAGATAGATAGATATACACACTTATACATACATATATATGTATGTGTGATTGTGTGCATTTTTCTTTTAGTGCATGCTTAAATGCATAACGGTATAAGTGTGCGTGTCTGTTTATAACAAAGCTTGAAAGAGTGTTGAAAAACAACCGAACAGAATTTTAGTAGTTAACAAAAAGAAATATTTAAGAATATTTGATTATAATAATGGTTAAACTCTGACTAGTCACAAAGCAGCTAAAGTATCAGCTGATAAAGTAATTTCGGATACCTTGCATATAAGAAAGGCAACAAAGAGAGAGAGAGAGAGAGAAAGAGAGAGAGAGAGAGAGAGAGAGAGAGAGAGAGAGAGAGAGAGAGAGAGAGAAATAGAGGTGCTACTGATCACACGCCGAAGATTAAATATAAGAAAGGTCACACGCCAAAGATCTTACCTTTACATCACACTAGCAACATCAAAGAAAAAAAGAAAGAAAGAGAACCATTAATATAACCTTCTCTCCGTCTCCCGTCTCAGAAATTGGCATTTTGAGAGAACAATAGAAAGAGAGAAGAGCCTCTAATAACATGAATGGCGCCATGTACCTTATGCTGTAGCCCTTCGTTGAAGACTTTCTCCGCACTTTTCGTTATAGAGGTGTTCGGAATTCCTTGAGTCTCATTACGAATTCCTTCAGGTGGTGAAAAGATCTAGGATATATTGAGAGGGGGGTGGGGGGTGGGGGAATTCCCGGTGTTGTAATGGCCGTTAGATTCTAGGTATTTGGCGAGGATGGCAGAGGAAGAGGGGAAGAAGTAATATCTCTTCTCTCCCTCTCTCTCTCTCTCTTTCTTTTCTTCTTGTGTCTCTGACCCTGCTTTCTGTCTGTCTCTCCCTTTCCCTTATTTTTGTGTCTCTCACACTCTCTGTTTCTCGCTCTCTCTCTCTATTTGTCTATCTCTCTCTCTCTCTCTCTCATTCACTCTCATTCTCTCTCTCTCTCTCTCTCTCTCTATCTCTCTATCTATCTATCTATCTATCTATCTCTCTCTCTCTCTCTCTCTCTCTCTCTCTCTCTCTCTCTCTCTCTCTCTCTCTCTCTCTCTCTCCTCTCTCTCTCTCTCTCTCTCTCTCTCTCTCTATATATATATATATATATATATATATATATATATATATATATATATATATATATATATATATATTATACATATATTTGTAGATATATGTCCATTCCTCTCTCTCTCTCTTTATCCTTCCCCCTCCTTTTCTTCTTCATAATTCTATTATTTTTTCTCTCTCCCTCTCTTTCTAATTCAATTTCTTCTTCTTTATTCCTCCATTTCTCTCTCTCTCTCTCCTTTCTTCAGACAACTTTAATAGAACAGAAAATATTTAAGAGTAGTTCAGAAAAAAAAAAAAACAGGAAGCACAAAATTTCGATAAAAATAACAAAGTTCTAAAGATACATTAAAAATAAACTAGACAATAGGTTCTTAAGAAAAGAAATGAGAAGAAAGCGAAGGAGAATGTTTTAACTTTATGAGAGAGAGAGAGAGAAAGAGAAAAAGAAATTTGGAATAAAAATACACATTTCAAGGTACGCATTCGGCAAAATAAAACTGAGAGGGAAATGTATATGTAAAAGAATAAAATGAAATGAAATGAAGAAACGAAAAAAATAAGCCATAAAAAAGAAAGAAAAAAGAAATGGCAATATTTTTTATCATGAACCCCCCCCCCCCCTCAAAAAAGAAAAGAAAAAAAAGGAAAGGAAAGAGATACAGAAAAAGACGAAACACAATGAATAAAAATAATATATGTAAGAAAAAAAAATCACATAGAACAACACACCATAAACTAATACCATTAACAATTCTCAAAAACCAAACAAACCTCTTTAAAAAAAATACAAAAAAAAAAAAACACACAACAAAAAACAGCAAACCAGAAATAAAAGCCAAAATAAATGAAATAAATCTCCAGCAGACACACGATGCATAAAACCCACAGCGATAAAGACAATATACAGGAGAGTGCCACAGCAGATTCCTCGGGTTTAGTGCCAGTGCCAGACGATGGCGAGCTAAGCGCAATTCGTCTCATGTGGCACCGCCTGGGAGCTGGTGTTAGAAGCGATGATAGTAAGAGTTAAGATAATGTTAAGATAATAGCAATAAGATAAGATAATAATAAAGAGTTAAGATAATAGTAATAAGATAGGATAATAATAAAGAGTTAAGATAATGATAATAAGTGATAGTAAGCAGTTTAAGATAATGTTCAATGGTTTCTTAATAGCTAAATTAGATAAGATAGAATACATAAAGAGTTTGAAAGATCAATAGTAATTAAATAAGATGGAGATAATAATAAAGCATGTTAACTGATTAATAATAATAAGTGATAGTAAGTAGTTAAAGCATCGATAATGTTTAACTTGATTTAATAATAGCTCTTAATAAGATAAGAATTAATAATTATAAAAGAGTTAAGATTAATGATGATAAGTGCTCAATAACCAGTTACAATAATTATTGGTTACAATTTTGGGATGATAATGTTGGTT
>NW_020868375.1:259819-262319 GCF_003789085.1 Penaeus vannamei
ACACCGAGGCACGGAATCTTCAGAACTGTCAATATCCAAATCTAATTCTTTGGGTTACAACATTACGTCCTTTTGTCTTTAGCTTATATGAAGGATAAAATGATAATGAAAATCGGCCATGGAGTCTATTTCAGAACTTTCAGGCCTTATACCTTATTAGGTCGCTTTAGTCTGCCTTCAGAGAGGTTTAGATACTATGTGACTTCCTAGCAAGAGGTACTCCAAAATCTCTATACCCGCATTATGTTTACTACACTCTGAGCTGACGAGGCGATCCGCGTAATCAAGCCCAGGGATTCCAGCATGCAACTGTATCTAAAATGTGTAACTTGGTCTATCATTTTACACGATATACTTTTATTCTGATATAGATTTTAAATACTTCTAGTCCCTTTGTTGTTGATATTTCCTGGAGAGGCAATAGTATTTCTGCGTGGTGGAGATACTTAAATGTGGGTTGCAGTATCCGTAGACTTTAACGGCACCCAACCCGTGAGACAAGCTGCCAGGTTAATGTGGGAAACCTCCCTTCCCTTCCGCCATCTATTGTCCTGTGTATACAGACTGCCACACAACACCCATCTCTCTTCTAATTGAATGCGTATCCTTATAATGTGTTGATACTGGCGTCGCGAATGCCATACGTACCCTGTATAACCTCTCATACGCATATATGACCCGGAGATTTGCATTGATATCCATTCCCATTGTGCGGGAAAGCCACTGTGATATCTGTATTCGGCGTTTTGCTCGGTCGTTTCCGGGTCTAGTTATCTTTTGGTACGAGTCGTTGTGGTTCGTCCATTAGCATTTGCATATTTGCTCTTGTTTCCTATCGCTAGTTCCCTCGTTAGCTGGTTATGTCAAGCAGTGGTTTGGGCTTTTGCATGACCATCCGATAGGCCAGCAATCCGTACTCACTACCAGTCTTGGATACGTTGGTAGTGGAAGGACTAACTCTGTTAACATAAAGATATGACTAAGTAATCAGATTAACGTTAAAAATAACCTAAAGATATGACCGAGTAATCAGATTTACGTAAAAAAAAAAAAAAAAAAAAAAATGCGAAGTGAGGTAATGACAGAACTCACAGAGACAGAAAGATACCCTCCATTCGGTAAAGAATATTTCGAAGCAATAACATTTGTTCCTCTGCCGTGCCGTGTGTGTCTGCCATAATCCTTTGGTCTGTCCACCATATTGCATGCTGCGATAATTATTCGTAAGCATGGATAGTGGGCGCTATGATGAACGTTGCAAGACCATCGCATTTCAGGCATGCAATCCTGCAATATTGCGTCGCGGAGCAATTCATAATGTTCCATAAATATAGGAACAGCGTATTTACACGATCTTGTATCAACTCGCTTCTGTGAGAATGAGTTATTGGGACAATGTTCAGTTTTCTTTTCTTTTTCTCTCTTTTTCATTTTTATTCGTTTATTTTATTGTCATTGCAGTTCTGTATTGGTTACTGTTAGTATGATTACCAATATGAATGTAAGAAGTGGTTATTGTAGTATTGGTAGTTATGTTTTCTGTCTAAAAGTATCATAGAAATAATTATTATTGTAATCATTATCTTTATTATTTCTATTATCATTATTACTATTAATATAATTGCTAACTTTCATTAACATTATAATTATTAATGTTACGTATATTAACTATAATTAATGATAATTGTTATTATACTAATGATCTTGTTACAATGATATCAAATAATAAAATATCACTGAATTAAGTACTATTATATTATCATTATTGATTATCATCATTATTAACGTTATTATTCTATTATTATTATTATTATATTTTATTATTATTATTATTATTATTATTATTATATTATTATTATTAATTATCATCATTATCATATCTATTACCATTATATAATCATTATTATATCATCATCCTAATCATTATTGATATTATCACTGTTATTGTTATCTTTATTATTATTGTTCTTACATCATGATCATCACTGTTACAATCAATCTCTTTAAAAGATATGGACGAGGAGACTTTGAAAGAGAGAACAGATAACAAACAAACAAAACAAGAGAGGAGGATACCGAAAGGGAAAATATAAAAAGAGGAGAAAAGGAAAAGAGGATTTAGTGATATTAACCTCATCCCCCCCCCTCCCCCCCCCCAAAAAAAAAAATACTGGAACAAACAGCAGTGTTGAATTTACGATGTGGGAATTTGAACGTGTAATCCATTCTCTCTCTTTCTATTTATTTTTTTGTATTATTTGGTTATCTCTCTTTTCTTTGTCTTTCTATTGTTATATTATTTATTCATAACTTTCATTCCCTCTCTATTTAGTTGGCCTTTTTGTATTATTTGCATAAATTTTATCAATTCTCTCTGTCTGTCTATTTTTTTATTATTTAGTTATTTCTTTTTTTTATTCATTATTCTATCTCTATATAATTTATTCATATATTTCACTCTCTCTCTATCTAGCTGTCTATTTTTGTGTCATATGCCCAA
>NW_020868375.1:269819-272319 GCF_003789085.1 Penaeus vannamei
TGAAAGGGAACACAAGAAGAGGAAGAGAAGAAGAAAAAAGAAGAAGAAAGGGAACACAAAGAAGAGGAAGAGAAGAAGAAAAAGAAGATGAAAGGAACACAAAGAAGAGGAAGAGAAGAAGAAAAAAGAAGATGAAAGGGAACACAAAGAAGAGGAAGAGAAGAAAGAAAAAGGAGATGAAAGGGAACACAAAGAAGAGGAAGAGAAGAAGAAAAAGAAGATGAAAGGAACACAAAGAAGAGGAAGGAAGAAGAAGAAGAAGAAGAAAGGGAACACAAAAAAGAGGAAGAGAAGAAGAAAAAGAAGATGAAAGGGACACAAAGAAGAGAAGAGAAGAAGAATAATAATAAGAAGAAAGGGAACACAAAGAAGAGGAAGAGAAGAAGAAGAAGAATAAGAAGAAAGGGAACACAAAGAGGAGGAAGAGAAGAGAAAAAGAAGATGAAAGGAGGAGAGAAGAAGAAAAAGAAGATGAAAGGAACACAAGAGAGGAAGAGAAGAAGAAAAAGGAGATGAAAGGGAACACAAAGAAGAGGAAGGAAGAAAGAAGAAGAAGAAGAAAGAAGAAAGAACACAAAAGAAGAGAAGGAGAAGAAGAAGAAGAAGAAAAGAGAAGATCAGTTTCTAATTCATTCTGGCTTCCTTGCTGGCTCTCCATCCATCATGTTTGTTTACAAGATTCTGTCGTCGCCTCCTATCTCCTCCCCCCCCTCCCCCCCCCCCTTCCTCCTTCTTTAAGGCTAGCTAAAGATATAGTACATGATTTGTAATTAATGTACTTTTTGTTATGTTACTGCTTGTGCTAGATTAGATTTTGGCTTTAAATAAATGTTTTTTTTTTTTTAATGTTTCAGATGTTACTTTCCCACCTGAGCATGTCATTTTTTTTTTATTTTTCTTCTTTTCGTTTCTTTTTTTTTCTTTCTTTCTTCTCTTTTCTTTTCTCTCTTCTTTTTCCTATCTTCTCTCTCTCTCTCTCTCTCTCTCTTCTCTCTCTCTCTCTCTCTCTCTCTCTCTCTCTCTCTCTCTCTCTCTCTCTCTCTCTCTCTCTCTCTCTATCTTCTATCTCTCTCTCTCTCTATCTCTCTCTCTCTCTCTCACTTTCTATCTACCAATCTCTATTTCTCTTTCCACTTCTTACTATTTCTTTCTTTCTTTGCCAACAACACGCCTTATGTTTCCCATTGTATTGTCTTAATACAGACAATATTCCTTGTCATTAGATTAACATTTTTTTTTTCAGGACTGCGTGCTTGACACTGCAGGAAAACAAAGCATCTTCTTTGTAAGTATCATCTGCATCAAGTTAATAATATTTAGAGACTCGAATAATTAGAAAAAAAGGTGAAAAGGAGAGAACAGTTTGTTATTTTAAGTCTAGTCCATTAGGTGTAATTAGATGAAAGACTTCTGACGTTAATGTCACTTGAATTGATGACGTCATCCTAATCGGAGGGGAAACTAGGTTATAAAAGATTATGCTGGGACCTTCTTTTTTTCGTTATTTATTATTTTTTTTATTATTAATTTTCTTTTGTTATGTTACCGTTCTGTGGCACGGTGTCTTAAGTGGGTGAAATATGGTTGGGAAATGAGCACTTCCTTCTTTTCTTGTTTCTCTCCAGTCGTTTTTCTTTTCTCTCTCTCTCTTTGGCTGCTTATTCGTCTCTCCTTTATCTCTTTCTTCCATTAATTTTTCTCTCCTACTCGGTCGTTCCCTTTCTTCTTCTCACCCTCTTCCTCTTCTCTCATGTGTGTGTGTGTGTGTGCGTGCATATGTATATATATACATATATACATAAAATGTATCTACATGTGTATCTATCTTTCTGTCTATGCATCTGTCTCTCTTTCTATCTTTTCCCTCATTTTCTTTCCCCTCCCACACATTCCCATCCACTTTCTCAATACCTCTCACTCCTCTATCTATGGTCTGCTTTTATCATGTCTACCTCTTTTTCTTTCCCCTTTCCCATACACTTTCTCAATACCTCTCACTCTCTATCTATGCTTTTATCATCCATTATCCCCATTCCTTTCTTCCTACCTCCTTTTTCTTTCCCCTCCCACACATTCCCATACACTCTCTCAATACCTTTCACTCTCTATCTTGCTTTTATCATCCTTATCCCCATTCCTTTCTTCCTACTCCTTTTTCTTTCCCCTCCCACACATTCCATACACTTCTCAATACCTCTCACTCTCTATCCATGCTTTTTCATCCGTTATCCCCATTCCTTTCTTCCTACTCCTTTTTCTTTCCCCTCCCACACATCCATACACTTCTCAATACCTCTCCTATGCTTTTTATCATCCGTTATCCCCATTCCTTTCTTCCTACCTCTTCACGGTCCATCCGTCCCTCCACCCAGCATTCTCGCCGCTATAGTCCCTTCTCTTAACTAAACCCACTTCGCTCCTCCGCTGAAGTGTCTGCAACATCACAGGCTTTCCGCATTAAGCCAAGCAGCCGGGTTCTCTAATAGGACGTAGGCAGAAG
>NW_020868375.1:292319-294819 GCF_003789085.1 Penaeus vannamei
CACGCATATACGCACATACAAAACACAACACACACACACCACACACACATATATACACACTATATATATATATATGTGCTGTGTGTGTATGTGGTGTGTGTGTATGTGTGTGTATTGTGTGTGTGTGTGTGTGTGTGTGTGTGTGTGTGTGTGTGTGTGTGTGTGTGTGTGACTCTCTTTCTCTCTCTCTCTCTCTTTCTTCTTTCTCTCTCTCTCTCTCTCTCTCTCTCTCTCTCTCTCTCTCTCTCTCTCTCTCTCTCTCTCTCTCTCTCTCTCTCTCTCTCTCTCTCTCTCATACAATGTGTACATGTGTGTTTATGTGTATAGATGTATGTGTGCGCATTTGTTTATGTGTACGTGTGATGATGGTGTGGATATGAATGTGTGTCCACATGTATGTATTCATGTATTTGTGCCTCATAAATCTATGTGTGTGTATGAACGCATGTGTACCAGCACGAATATTACGTACACACACACACACGCGCGTGCAGAAAGGAATAAGAAAGCAGAAAGAGAAGAGAAAAATCACTTAAACACAACTTAGCGCCTTGGCTTCCGCTTCCTGAGTCCCGAGAAGAATTAGGAGGCTGAAAGAATCTTCTGGAGAACGAGGGATTCTTGTGAGTAGAATATCAAGAATGCGAAAGTGTTGCGAGAAGAAGGTGATGGTTCTTCGCATTTTTCTTTTTTTCTTTTTTCTTTTTTTTTTTCTTTTCTCTGGTTTCGTTTCTTGATTTTTTTTTTCGATTTTGGTTTCTGTGTATTTTCTGTGTATTCTCTGTGTATTTTCTGTGTGTATTTCTGTTTGTATTTTCGGTGGTATTCTACTCTGTTATTCTAAGTATTTTGTGTGTATGTTCTATGTATTTTTTCTGTATTTTCGATGTAATTTTATGTAATTTATATGCATTTTTTTTTTTTTAATGTCATTTCGGTTTTCTATTTCCTATTATATGGTATTTTTTTTTATTTGTGCATTCTGTTCTTTTTTTTAGTTTTAATTTGAAAACTTCATCATCATGTTTATAGTGAAGCTGATTTGGTGAAAAATGGTAAAGATGTTTATAATGAAGCTGATGTGTTACGATATTGTTAACGTGGGAATGATGGTGAAAATGATAAAGATGATGATAATAACAACTATAATAAAATGATAGTGCTATAAATGAAAATTGTATGAAAAGTAATGGTAATCATAATAGTATTAGTAATAATGAATATGATGATTATGATATTAGTAATGAGTGTTATATTGTAAATACCTATATTGATAAAATTACTGATAATCATGATAATGATAAGGATGATGGCCATAATAATAACTAATATAATAATAATAATAATATAATAATAATAATAATAATAATATAATAACGATAATCATCCATCATTATCACTATTCATCCTCATCATAAGATATATCAATAATAACAATACTAATATTGATAAATCATTTTCATAAAAACTAAGAAAATCTCTATTACTAATCCTTTAATCCTACAATCCCTATCAATTTCACAATTATTCCATTAATGTTAACTGCAGTAAAACCACCATTTATAAAATAAAAATAAAATCGTGAAAATACAACAATACAGTACAAAAAAAAAAAAAATCAGAAAAATGAATAAAGAATAAAATTTTAAGGAATAGTAACATAGGATAGTTTATAAAGAAAGGAAGTTGGAGGAATTGCGGGAGGAGGGGGTGGGAGGGTGGGGTTGGAGGGGAAGGGGAAGAAGAAGGGGATGTTTAGGGTGGGAGGAGGGGCAAGGAGGCAGGGGGGGAGGGGGAGAAGATTGTAATTGAGGCAATAGACAAATGGAGTCTTTTAACTCGGTCCCTTCGAGTCCCAAAATATATAACCTTTCAGAAACCGGTTCAAAAAGATATCTTTTCTCGCACAAACCATCTCCCTGCTGACCCTTGCCCAGCTTCCCATTCCCCTCTATCCATCCCTCACCCTGCGGTAAAATAAACTATAATGATAATATTAATGAATAATCATGATATTGATAATGATGATGATGATGGCGATAAAATAATAATAATAATATAATAATAATAATAATAACAATAAATAATATAATAATAATATAATAATAATATAATAATAATAATAATAATAATAATAATAATAATAATAATGATAATAATAATAAGTAATAATTACGATAATCACCGTCATCATTATAATCATCATTATCACTATCATCCTCATCATAAGATTATCAATAATAACAATACTAATATTGATATATCATTTTCATAAAAAACTAAGCCAATCTCTATTACTAATCCTTTAATCCTACAATCCTTATCAATTTCACAATTATTCCATTAATGTTAACTGCAGTTAAAAAAAAAAAAAAAAAAAAAAAAAAAAAAAAAACACTTTATAAAAATCCTGAAAATACAACAATACAGTACAAAGAAAAAAAAAGTTATCAGAAAAATAAATAAAGATAAAAATCTTAAGGAATAGTAACATAGGATA
>NW_020868375.1:297319-315200 GCF_003789085.1 Penaeus vannamei
TAGCGACGATGAAAACCTGAGGTGTAAACAATACACAGACCTTTATTCACTCTATTCATTCTGTTGCTCGGATGAGGACCTGAGCTGCCTGTTGTTGCCTCAATTCTTTCAGACTTTGCCCCCCTCTTTTATCGACAAAGAGCGGGTTATGATGTTTTTCCTATACTATTGTTTTCCTTGTTTTTTTTTCTGAGATTTTCTTCCTTGTTTTTTTTTTCGGTTTTCGTGGGTTCTTCTATTGATTTTTGTGTCCCTTTTTTCGTTTCTTCTTTAAGCTATACCTATTCCTCGAGTTACCAAATGCCTTATACGATATCAAAGAGATATTCATAATGCGCAAAATGACTTCGTAAGCGCAAAAAAAAAACACCCACAAAAAAAAAATTGTGGTATTAGTCTCTAAACAACTAAACCACCACCACATTACGAAACTTAAGAAATAACTCTTAAAAGCAAACCTGAAACAAACCTGCTTACCACAGCGGCAAGCGAATTACTTCCTCTGCTGAAAACCTCACTGATTTGCAAGGATTGATCTCCGAACAGCAGGGCCAGAATATAGACTCGGTAATCCCCCCCAAACCCTATTCCCCCTGATCGGAGATTTCCTCTTTTTAGCATCTGAATTAGAGAGAGAGAGAGAGAGAGAGAGAGAGAGAGAGAGAGAGAGAAAATGGTTGATCTCTATTGTCCGGAAATGGGTTTCTGTAGGATCCGCAAGCGAGGATTGTTTGGCATTTTGCCTTCCGCTGTCAATGGGACTTCGATTGAGTTCACGTAGTCGATTCCATGACCTTTTGCTTTGGGATCGCTCTCGTACCGTGAGGATTAATGGCCGTCGGGTTGCATATCTCTCGGTCTGTTTGAATGTCTCGCTGTATTTATGCCCCTTTGTCTGTTTTATTTGTGTGTGTGATATCTGTTAGTCTTTCCGCCTGTGTGTGTTTGTCTATCTGCCTCTACCGTCGTCTGACAGCCGCTCTGTTTGCCCGAATTTCCGACCGTCTATCCAACCCCTTCGTACGTATTTTACAGTCTCCCTCTCTTTGATCGAATGCAAACTCTCGCAGACACCGAGGGAAAATATTTCTCTGACAGCAATTGTGTGCAGCAATATCCTCTCTCCCTCTTCCCCTTTTCCCTCGCCTCTCCTTCCTTTCGTTCTGCTCTCTTTCCCCCTCTTCCTCTTTCTCCCGTCCTACAAAAGGATCATTACATGCATCTATCCTCCAAACTCAGCAAATTACAGACGCGGATCGATGAGAAACGATAACACGGGGATGATAGTGAAATGTGGGTTTTATTAGCGGAGACTTCATCGCCGTCGCCCGGAGATATTGTCAATGTCGCGTCTTTGGGTACATGTTCCCATCTTTTCCCTTCATTTTTTTCTTTTTTTTTTTCTTCTTTTTTCCTTTCTTCTTTTTTCTTGTTCTTTTCTTCTTCTTTCTTCTTTTTTTTTCTTCTTTCTTCTTCTTCTTTCTTCTTCTTTTCTTCTTCTTCTTCGCTTATTTCTTTTCTCTTCCATTTTTCTTCATCTTCTTCGCCTTCTCATTCTTCTCCTTTTTCCTTCTATTTCCTCCTTTTCCTTCTTCTTTCTTCTTCTTCTTCTTTTTTTCTTCGCTTAATTCTTTTCTCTTCCATTTTTCTTCATCTTCTTCGCCTTCTCATTCTTCTTCTTCTTTTTCCTCCTATTTCCTTTTTAATTCCTTATAATCTCTCTCGCTAGTTTTATCAATTCAAAAAGACATTTATTTTTCTTATGCTTTATTTGACTGACTCTTAGTTATTAAAGTTATTCAATTCTTGGCGCGTCATCTGGGTACATATTCTCATCTTTTTACTTACATCTTCGCTTTCGTTTTATCATTTCAAAATTACTGCAGATAATTTCTTTATGTATTATTTGACTGATTCATAGTTATTACTTTAATGTCTTTCTTCTCTCTCTCTCTCTCTTTTTTTTTTTTTTTTTTTTTTTTTTTTTGCTACGAAGATCATTATGTCCCTCTCACTGTACCTCCCATTGGGGTTATTGTTTTTCCATATTTGTCATTATCATTATCAAAACTCTTTGTTGTTTTGTTTACTTACGTTGGTATCCCTGTAACCATTAAATTGGAACTACCCTAAAGATAACGATGAACATTATATTGATTTTAATCTTTGGTGTTGTGGATTATGGTGATAATAATGATAATTACATGATGAACCTTAAAACATATCTTTATCTTAATCTTAGTTGCTATTAAAGTTATTTCAACAGTCGTTCCAGTGACTAGTTCTTAGCAATCGTCATTATTATTGTTATCAATCCTAGTTTTTTAATTTAATTTTGGGCACTTTTTTTGTCCTATCTTCCTGAATTTCGGGAAAAATTTTGAAAAATAAGCAAGGAGTAAAAATGGGACGAAGGGGCGAAGAGAAGAGGAGAAAGAGGAGGGAAGATAAGAAGACGAAGGAAAAAAAGATTTTTTTTTTTCATTAGTAACCTTATCCTCAGACACCTCTCGCTCTTATTAAATACAGGCAAGGTTGTTTAATTTTTTTTCTTTATTACTCCCCCCTTTCTATCATATTTTCCTCTCTTGCTCCTCTCTATTCTTCGTCCTTTTCTCCCTTCCTATTTCTTTTTTACCTCTTCTTCTTCATTGCCTTTCAGGCTTTCCTCCTCTCTCTCTCTTTCCACCTTTATTCGTCGACCTATCTGTCTCCTCATTTTCTCCCAAACTTTTTTTTCTTCGCTCTCTAATTCCTTCTGTCTCTGTCATCCTGTCTCCTCTTTCCCTCGCCTTCTCCTTACTTTCTTCTTGCTTCAGCTTCTCTTCTCCTCCTCTCCCTCTCCCCATCTCCCCTCTCCTTCCCACTACTCTCCTACTCTCGCCCCATCTCCCCCTCTCCTTAACCCTCCACCTCTCTCCGTCACCCTCCCCTCTCTCCTCTCTCCTTTACCCTCTTCATCTCCCCTCTCCTTCACCCCCCCCCTCACCTCCCATTTCCCCTCCCCCCTCTCTTATCTTCCCTCCCTCTTCCCCCCCCTCCATCTCCTAACTCCCTATCTTCTCCTCTCCCCCTCCCCTCTCCTATCTCCATTTCCCTCTCTCTCTCCTATCCCTCCCTCCCTCTCCAATCTCCTTTCCCTCTCCCTTTCCCCCCTCCCTCTCCCATCTCCTTCCCTCCCTCCCCACCCTCCTCTCCCTCTCCCATCTCCTTCACCCTCCCCCCTCCTCCCACCCCTCCCCCTCCTATTTCCTATCCCCCCTATTCTCCTCTCCCCCTCTCCCTCTCTCTCTCCCATCTCCTCTCCCCTCTCCCTCTCCTATCCCCCCCTCCTCCCACCCTCTCCCATCTCCTCTCCCTCTCCCCCTCTCCTTCCCTCTTTCCCCTCCCCCTCTCCTTCTCCCTTCCCTCTATCTCCTTCACCCTCCCCCCTCTCCTCTCCTCCCCCCTTCCCCCCCCCCCCCTCCCGTACCTCATCACGATGCAAGGAATGATAACCAAGCCAGAGAAAAATAACAGAAAATTAATTTGGAGGAGAGATGCGGCCCAATAGGCATTTTACCTCATTTGCATCTCGAAGGAAAGCATCAGACGAGGAATCGAATATTTCAGATTTCGGATGGAAGGGAATAACGGCATGTGGCTTGGCTTTCGTTGGTGGATTGGGGAATAACGGCTTGTGGTTGGTTTCGTGTGGATTGGGGAATAACGGCATGTGGCTTGGCTTTCGTGTGGATTGGGGAATAACGGCTCGTGGCTTGGATTTCGTGTGGATTGGGAATAACGGCGTGGCGTTTCGTGTGGATTGGGGAATAACGGCTCGTGGCTTGGATTTCGTGTGGATTGGGTAACGTTGGTTGGGGAATAACGGCGTGGCTTGGCTTTCGTGTGGATTGGGGAATAACGGCTGTGGCTGGCGTGTGGATGGGGAATAACGGCTCGTGCTTGGGCTTTCGGTGGATTGGGAATAACGGCTCGCTTGGCTTGGATTGGAATTGGGAATAATGGATGGATTACGGCTCGTGGCTTGGGTTTCGTGTGATTGGATGTTGGGGAATAAACGGCTCGTGGCTTGGGTTTCGTGTGGATGGAATAACGGCTCGTGGCTTTCGGGAATTTGGGGAAGGGGAATAATTCGAATAAACGGCGTTGCTTTCGCTTGGGGAATAAACGGCTCGTGGCTTGGCTTTGTTGGGGAATAACGGCATGAATAACGGCTTGGCTTATTTAGTGTGGATTGGGATTTTTGTTTCTTGGTTCGGGGTTAGGTTGGGGTGGGTTGGGGGTGTCTGTGTGGGTCGGGATGGGTTGGGTGGATTCAGATTTCGAGTGGAACGGCATGGGCTTGGCTTCGTTGGATGGGGAATAACGGCACGTGGCTTAGTTTCGTGTGGATTGGGGATTTTTGTTTCTTGGTTCGGGTTGGGTTTGGGTTAGGTTTGGGTGGGTTGGGGTTAGACTGGGTGGGTTGGGTTGAGTGGATTTGGGTTGGTTCAAGTGTTGGGGTGGGTAGATGTGGTTGGGTTGGGTGAGTTGGGTGGGTTGGGTTTGGGTTTGGGTGGGCTGGGGGTGTACTGTGGGTTTGGGTTGGGGTGGGGTTAGGTTGGGGTGGGTTAGGGTTGGGTTTGCATTTGGGTAAATTGGGTGGGTGTGGATTGGGTTTAGGTTAGATTCAGGCTGGGTTGGGGTGGTTTGGGGTTTGGACTTGATTTAGTGGGGTTAGGTGGTCGAGCTGGGTTCGGGTGAGTAGGTGGGGTTTGTTAGATGGGTTGGGGTGGTTTAGGTTGACTGGGTAGTCTAAATCGGTGGGGTCGGTTAGATGGGTTGGGGTGGCTCAGAGTGGGTTGGGTTAGTTGTGTGGGTTGGGGGTTTAGGATGGGTTTGGGTTGAGGTGGGTTGATGTGCGCTTGGGTGGATTGGGTTGGTGTGGATTGGGATGGGTTAGAGGGCTTGGTGTGGGTTTGAGCAGGTTGGGGTAGGTTGGAAGGGGTTAATTGAGTTGGGTAGACTGAGTCAGGTGCGCATGTGTGTGTGTGTGTGTGTGTGAATGCGTGGATCTGTGTGTGTGTGTGTTTCTGAGTGAGTGTTTGTGTATGTATGTGCGTGTGTGTGTGTTTCTGAGTGAGAGTGTGTGTGTTAATGTGCGTGTGTGTGTGTTTCTGAGTGAGTGTGTGTGTGTGTTAATGTGCGTGTGTGTGTGTGTTTCTGAGTGAGTGTGTGTGTGTGTTATATGTGTTGTGTGTGTTTCTGAGTGAGTGTGTGTGTGTGTGTTTGGTGTGTGTGTGTATGTGTTAATGTGCGTGGTGTGTGTGTTTATGCGCATGTGTATGTGCTTCTGTGTGTGTATGTGTGTGTTTATGCGTATGCGTATGTGTGTGTCTGCAGGCATCTTTTCCAAATGCATCTATATATGTTCTCTATTTACTCCCAAAACCAATCAATAACAGGAAATGAATATTACAACGAGATGTGGAATTGTGAATTAATGCTCTTTCACATCACTAAGTATGCCCAATAAGAATTATATGTAAATGAACCACACCATCAGTTATTTCTACAATTTAGGCATTAATATATCTTTCCATTTATCTATTTGTCTTTTCCATTCATTATTTTCGACAAGATTGACAATGCATCAAATTAGACAAGGAAAAATTAATAATTGGAAAGATATATTGATGCCTAAATTGTGGAAATAACTAATTGTTAGAGGTAGACTAATAGAACGAATAAATAAAATGATACATATATACATATGTATGTATATGTGTGTCTGTGTGTGCGTGTGTGTGCATAAAGCCAGCGAAAAATAGGTAAAGAAATAAAGAACGAAAAATAGATGATGTTAAAGATAATGACAATAATAAGGAAGTTAGACAGATCGTTATATTGACAGATACGTGTGTAAATAGATAGGCAAATAGATTGAATAAATACGTGTGTAAATAGATAGGCAAAACGGATGGTTACGTACACACGTGAATAAATAGGCAGATAGATTGATAAACAGATAAGATTGATAAAAAAATAAATAGATTTGTACGTCTGATAGATATACAGATACACAAGACGATATAAACAGAAAAAAGAGATAGATAAAAAAAAAGAAAAAAAAAACTAAAATTAAATAAGGTGATTCAGAAAAGCAAATAAACAAACAGACGGTATCATAACTGAAAGGATTTCGATAATTAGATAAAAAATTGGTAACGAAGACCTCAGTCAAACACTACATCTTGAAGGTCGAGTACGGTTTGGGCCTCAGGAACACGATCAACAGGAGGGAGGTTCTTAAAGGAGCCTTCCCTTCGCTGCCCTTCTCTCTCTCTCTCTGTCTATCTATCTATCTGTCTGTCTGTTTGTCTCTCTTTCTGCCTGTTTCTCTCTCTTTCTGCCTATTTCTCTCTCTATCTATCTATCAATCTCTAACTATCTGTCTATCTCTCTCTGATCGCTCTCTCTCTTTCTCTCTTTGTCTGTCTATGTACCTCTCTCTCTCTTTGTCTATCTATGTACCTCTCTCTCTCTCTCTCTCTCTCTCTCTCTCTCTCTCTCTCTCTCTCTCTCTCTCTCTCTCTCTTCTCTCTCTCTCTCTCTCCTCCCCCCCTCCCCCCTACCGCCCCGCTCTGATGCTATCTATCTATTTTTATACCTATCAGTCTATCTACAGATATTCTTATAACTTTGTCTCTGTCTCCATGTCCTTTTCCCTTCCTCGCTCCCTATTTCTCTCTCCTCACCTCCTCCTTTCTCTCTTTGATACTCGCTTGTTTTTCCCATTCCTCCCTGTCACTGCTTCTCCATTTTTCTCTCTCTCTCTTCCCACGTCTCCCTTTCTCTTTCTTTCTGTCTCCTCCCTCTTCTGTTCTCTCCCTCCCCCTCCCCCACTCTCTCTCTCATCTCTCTCTCGCCCACCCCTCTCGCTCATCCCTCTCTGTCTTCATCTCTCTCTCCCCCATCTCTCCCACCTCTCTCTCTCTCTCTCTCTCTCTCGCTCTCTCTCTCTCTCTCTCTCTCTCTCTCTCTCTCTCTCTCTCTCTCTCTCTCTCTCTCTCTCTCTCATCTCCCTCCCCCTCCCACACCCTCTCCTCCCCTCTCTCCCCCATCCCCCTCCCCCCTCTCTCTCTCTTTCAATCCCTCTCTCCGTCTTTCTGTCAGTCCGCCTCTTCTCTCTCTTTCCCCTTTTCGCCCAGCCTTCCACGGCGTTGCCTCGCAGCTTCCAATTACAACTTTCGACTCTCGCGTTTAAGTGGAAGAGACTTTCTCCTAATGATAATGATGGATGGATGGGATGGAGAGGGAGGGGGGGAGGGGATGAAGGAGGGGGGATGGGGAGAGGAGGAGGGGGGATGGGGATGGGGGAAGGAGGGATAGGGAGGGGAAATGGGGGAGGGGGGAGGGGGGAGGGAAAGGGGGGAGGGGGAAGGAGGGGGAGGGGAGAGAGAGAGGGAGGGAGGAAGGGGATGAAGAGCGAGGAGGGATGGGGAGGGAGGAGGGAGGAGGGAGGGACAGAAAAAAAGAGGAGAGGGAGGAAGGAAGAAAGGAGAGGGATGAGATGGAGATGGAGGGGGAGGGAGAACGGACAGGAAGAAAGTAGAAGGATAAGGGAGAGGGAGGAAGGAGGAGGAGGAACGGAGAAGGGAGAAGAGGGAGTAAGGAACGAGAGGAGGATGGAAGGAAAGAAAGACGAATAATGGAGACAGATGGAGAGGAATGGGCTGTGAGAGAGAATAAAAGAGGGAAAGGGAGGACGAAGAAGAATTTAAAGAGAGTGTGAAGAAGGAGAGGAAGAGCGAGAATGAGGGACGAAGAAGGAGGTGGAAGAATGTACGAGAGAAAAGGCGAGAGGAATAGAAAAAAAATGTGGGGAAAGGAAGAATATAAAATAAAGGAAAATCTGGTCTAACGAAGAAGGGGAAGAAAAACATGGAGATTAGGATGAGAAGGGGAAGGGAAGGAGAGAAAATAGAGAAAGGAAGAGAGGTAGAAAAGAAAAAAATAAATAAAACAAGCAAACAGAAGAATAGAAAATAAAAAGCGATACCGATATCAAAAAAGGAAAATAAATCAACGAACAAGAAAAAAGACAAAAAAAAACTGATGAAGAATGAAAGGAAATTCAACTAAAAGAAAGAGGAAATCAAGTTTATAAAAGAACAGAAAAGACAAATAGAGAACGATAAAGTGAAAAAGAAAGAGAGAGAAAGAACGATAATGATAAAGTGAAAGAAAAAAAAGGGAGGGAGAGAGAGAGAGAGAGAAGAGAGAGAGAAGAGAGAGAGAGAGAGAGAGAGAGAGAGAGAGAGAGAGAGAGAGAGAAGAGAGAGAGAGAGAGAGAGAGAGAGAGAGAGAGAGAGAGAGAGAGACAGAGGAAAAAGGAAGCCAAGAAAAGGGTTTTCGAACTTCTGCTTTCTTGACTTGGTCTTGATAACAGTAAATTAAACACGGGACTTCACGCGAGAGTGTGTTGGGGGGAGGGGGGGGGGGGGCAAGGAGGATTTGGAAGAAGTGGGAAAGGGGCAAGGAGATGGGGAGGCAGGGAGAGGAGGACAGTGTAAGGGGTAGGGGAGGGGGAGGGGGACAAGGAGGATTTGGAAAGAAGTGGGAAGGGGCAAGGAGATGGGGAGGGGGGAGAGGGGCAAGGGGAAGGGGTAGGGGAGGTGGGAGAAGGGGCAAGGAGATGGGGAGGGGAGAGAGGGGGACAGTGGAAGGGGTAGGGGAGGGTGGGAGAAGGGGCAAGGAGATGGGGAGGGGGGGAGAAGGGGCAAGGGAGGTGGGAGAAGGGGGCAAGGAGATGGGAGGGGGGAGAAGGGGCAAGGGGAAGGGGTAGGGGAGGTGGGAGAAGGGTCTGGGGATGGGGGGACAAGGAGGATTTGGAAGAAGTGGGAAAGGGGTAAGGAGATGGGAAGGGGGGACAGGGGCAAAGGGAAGGGGTAGGGAGTGGGAGAAGGGAGACAGAGGATGGGGAGGGGGAAGGGAAGGTGGGAGAAGGGGCTGTGGAAGGGGACAGAGGAAGGGGCAAGGGGGGGGGGGGAGGTGGGAGAAGGGGCTGGAGAGGAGGACAGGGGAAGGGGAGGAGGGAGAAGGGGCTGTGGAGGGGGGGCAGGGGCAAGGGAAAGGGGCTGGAGAGGGGGACAGGGGAGGTAGGAGAAGAGGCTGAAGAGGGGGACATGGGAAGGGGAGGTATGAGGAGGAGCTGGATAGGGGGACAGGGGAAGGATCGAAGGTAGAGGGGGGTAGCAAGGAGGGAAGGAGATGGGGATTGGAAAGGGGAGAAGAAGTAGCGAGTGTGAAAAGGGGGGGGGAGGGGGATGGAGGTAGAAGGGAGGGAGGGGTCAAGGAGAAGGAGCGAAGGGAGAGGCAGGGTACAAGGGGGTGTATAGGAGTAGCGAGTAGGTAGTGTGGGGGGGGGGGGGAGAATGGGGTGGGGAGAGAGAGAGGGGGTATAGGGTACAAAGAGCAGCAAAAGAGTAGGGAGAAGGAAGGTTAGGAGCAGGCAACAGGAATAAGGAAGTTGCAGGAGAAGGAAGGAGGTATCAAGACCAAATAAGGAGAGGCAAAAAGGAGAGATAGAGAAAGGGGAAGCTCGGATAATGTTGGAGAGAGAAGAAGAAGAAGAAAAAAAGAAAAGGCTAGAGGGTTAGAAAGGAAGAAAGAGAAGGAAGAGAGGGAAGAGAGAGAGAAAAAAAAGGAGAAGGGAAAGGATACAAAGTGGAATCAGAAGAGATATAGAGGTGAAAGGGGAGGGAGGAGGGAGCTAGCGGTAGAGATGAAGAAGAGAGAGTGTTAAAAACAAATTAGAAGGAGGAGAAGGAGGGGAGAGAGGGAGGGGTGATAGGGAATTTTGTTAAGGGAATGGATTAAGGGAGGTAGAGGTAGGAAGTGCAGGAACCGCTTGCCGATGAATAAGATGACACGCCTTTTTAAATTCTTTTTGGGGAAAAGAGGGGACGGGGCCCTGTTTTCTCTTGTGTGGTGGGGAGTTGGTGCCTTTTCTTGTTTCATATGGTCGGTTGGTTTTTTTTTTTTTTTTTTTCTTATTTTTTTTTTTTATTTCTGCTTTTTTTTTTTTTTGTTGGCGGTTTGTTTTTGGTCTTGGTTTGTATTACACTCTTGGGGTTGGGTCGGGGGTGGGGTTGTTTGGTTGGGTGGTGTTTGTTGGTGGTTTGGGTGGGTGTTTTTGTTTGTTTTTTTTTTTTCTTTTTTTTTTGCATGTGGGTTCTTTGTATTTTTTTTTGTTGTGTTGTTTTTTTTTTTTTTTCTTCTTTTTTTTTTAGGTTTTTTTTTTGTTTTTTATTTTTTTTTTGTGTTGTTGTGTTGCCTGCTGGTGTGTGGTGTGCTGTTTTGTGTTGATTGTATTGTTTTTGTTGTTTGTTGTGTGTGTGTTTTGTTTTTTGTGTGTTTATGTGGTCGAGGCCTGGTGCTTCTAATTATTAAATTTCCTTCTCTCCTCCTTCTCTTCTCCCAACTTTTTTTTTTTTCTTACGGTCCTTAAGAGTTCTTTAATTAGATCTAAACTTTTGCCTATATAAATTACTCCTAACTCCTTGTCCCCATCCTTTTTCTTGTAAACCCTCTCCTCCCCCCCTTCCCACTCCGTCCCCCGGCCACCCTCCCCGTGCCCACATCCGACGCCTGTTTTGGGAAAAGGGTTGGGGATTTAGGGCCAAAAGATGGGGTGGGTAGGGGGGGTGGGGATAGGTAGGAGGGTAGGGATAGGGATAGGTGGCTGGGTAGGGTGATGGGAATAGGTAGGGGATTCTGGGCTTGTAGGGGGAAAATAGAGGGAAGGGGTGAATTTGTGGCAAAAGGGAGTAGGGGGGAGAGGGGTTTAGGTAATGAGGTGGGGAGTCGGAGGGAAGTTTGGCTAAAGGGAGGGAAAGGGGAGGGGAAAGATTTGGGTAAAGTGGAAGGAAGAGGAAGGGAGGTTTAGGTAACGGAACGAGAAAGAAGGGAGGAAGAAGGTTTGAGTAAAAGAAAAAGGGAGTTAAGAAGGAGGGGAGTTGGATAAAGTGGGAAAATGGGGGATGGAGTTTTAGGTACAGGGAGGGAAAGAAGGAAAGGGAGGGGCCTTTCGAGAGGTAGATGAGGCAGAGTTAGTGGGAAGTGGAGAGGGGAGCTTTGGCCAAGGAAAGGAAAGTGATTTGGAGAAAAGGAAGAAAACCTGAAGGAAGAGAAAGGAGCTTGTAGGAAGTGAAGAAGAGAGAGAAAGCTTTGATGAAACGCGAAAAATATTAACGAATAAGATCTTTAATACGAGAAAGAGGTAGATTTAGGGATAAAAAACGAAGGGAAAAAAAGGAACGAGAGCTTGGGTAAATCGAGAGAGAGAGAAGGGGGGGAAGGCAAGCATTGGGCCAAGGGTAAGGCAAGGAAAATGTCTCCAACACGGAAGAAGGAGTTTTATGAAAGGGAATGAAAGAAGGGAGCCAGATGGGTCGGCCAAAGGGATCTTTTGGAAAGAAGAAAAGGCAAAAAAAAAAAAAAAAAAAAAACATACAAATAAGGAAAAAGGAAACGGATTTTGAGCTGGAGGCTTCTAAAAGGAAAGTAAATGGATATGGATCTAATACGTAAAAAAATGCTTTCTTCCTTTTTTTAATGGGAAGATACAATGACCCTTAAAGAGAACTAAGGAGGGAAAGGGTTGGAAAGAAGAATTAGGAAGAGAGAACGAAGGTCAAATACTTCAGAAGCTTCATGACAGTAAAAGGAAAAGGAAGGGAAGGCGATCTTAAGACGAAGAAATTGTCTGAAAATGAGCAAGAACCGAAGACCCATGAGGAGAGGGAAGGGACAAGGGAAGGGGATCCGGGGATGCTCAACGGAGGTCTGGCACGTAAGAAGGAACTTTAGGAAAATGAAGGAAAGGATAAAAAAGAAAATAGATCTCTACAAAAGAATAAGAAAGAAGGAGAAAACGATAAAGAACATAGATTTCTAGAAGAGAAGAATAAGAAAAAAGAAGAAAAAGAAACAAAGATCTCTAGAAAAGAAGGAACAAAGAAAACGATAAAAACAAGATCTCTAGAAAAGAAGAAGGAAAAAGAAAGTAAAAGAAAAAGAAAATAGTTCTCAAGAAAAGAATAAGAAAAATAAGAAAAAGATATAAACAAAGATCTAGAAAAGAACTAGGGAAATGAAGGAAAAGATAAAAAAAAAGATCTCAAAAGAATAAGAAAAATAGTAAAAGAAATAAAACAAATATCTCTAGAAAAAGAACTTTAGGAAAATGAAGAAAAAAAAAAAGAAAATAGATCTCTAGAAAAGAAGAATAAGAAAAAAGAAAAAGAATATAAACAAAGATTCTAGAAAAGAAGAGGAAAAAAGAAGAAAACGATAAAGAACAGATTTCTAGAAAAGAAGAAGAAAAGAAAAAAGAAAGAAACATAGATTTCTAGAAAAGAAGAATAAGAAAAAAAAAAAAAATATAAAGAACATAGATCTCTAGAAAAGAAAGAAAAGCAAAAGATAAAAAAGATCTCAAGAAAAAAGAAAAAAGGAAAGAAAAGAAGATCTCTAGAAAAAGAAAAATGAACAAAAAAAAGAACCGAAAAAAAGAAGAAATGAAAGAATAGAAAATAGAGGAGAATAAAAAAGAAGAAAGAAAAATATAGAAATAGGAAAAGAGAAGTAGAGAGATTTTAAGAATAGGAATAGGAGAATACGAAGGGAGAGACCTTGTTAAGACGGGATTTTAAGCGGCTTTACGGTCTAGAAAACGCCCCCTCCCCCCTCCCCTCCTCCCCCCCCCCCCAAGCAGTGGCTTTGATCGCTATCCCGCCATCAAACGGAGCCGCTAGTTAACACGTCGTAGAGGCATCGCTCTTTCTTGGCTTTTTTGGGGGGGGGGGGGCGAGTTTTGAGTGTTTATGATACGGGACTTTCGTCTTGTGTCTGGTTATTTTTATTCTTTTTTTTATTTATTTATTTTTTATCTTGTGATTTATTTCCTTGTTTATCCAATATTTTCTTTGAATGTTGCTTTGAAGGGAAGGCAGTTTGTGAGTTATGCATTTTGTTAAACACGAGAGAGAGAGAAGAGAGAGAGAGAGAGAGAGAGAAGAGAGAGAGAGAGAGAGAGAGAGAGAGAGAGAGAGAGAGAGAGAGAGAGAGAGAGAGAGAGAGAGAGAGAGAGAGAGAGAGAGAGAAGAGGAGAGAGAAAAGAGAGAAAAGAGAATAAAAATAAATCCAAGAGAAAGAGAAGATAAAAAAGAAGAAAGAAAGAAAGACAACGCCAAGAGAAACAGGGAAAGACAGTGAAAGAATACGGAATAAGACGAAAAACAAATAAGACACCATCTCTACTAAATATCTTTCAAGAACACCAAAACTCACAGAAGTCGGCGACGCATGAGGAGCCCCCGACATGAGGGTCTTTATGAGGCACGGACGGACTCACGCGAGAGAGCAGTGAGTGACAGTTATGTGGCCAAATGACGCGGAAATGTCACCGACGCGGAATCCTCTGACAGCGTTCGTGTATCTTGTGCGGATTCATGTGACGTCACACGTAGATGGCGGATTCAGGAAGGCTGTTCGAGTTAATGGAAGCTCTGCCGTTCATGAGGGCGAGTTCTCATAATGGGAGGTGTGTTCAGGGGGAATGCTAAATCATTTGTGTTTATGTGTGTATGGAGTGATAATGATAATAATATGAATAATAAATAGTGTATGGAATGATGGATTAAGATGATATGATGGCAATAATGATAGGAATTGTTATAATGGTTAATAATTGTAATAATGATTATGATATTGACGATAATATAATAATAAGCAATATTAATAATAATGATGGTAATAATAATGATAATTGTAAAAACAATTAATGATAATTGCATAATATAACAATGATAATAATTTATATAATGATAACATTAGTGATGTTAATGATGACAATAATGATAACAACAATGATAATTATGCTGATGTTGATGAAGATGATGATGTTGATGCTGTTGAGGACGATAATGGTAATAATAAATGAATAAATTAGTGCATGAATAAGAAGAGATAAAAGAAATTTTAATTCATAATTATATAGAAGAATTAAAATTATTCAGAAGAAAATTCACACACACACACACACACCACACACCACACACACACCCACACACACACACACACCACACACACACACACACAACACACACACCACATCACCGAAATCGAAATCTCAAATGTAAAAATCTAATTGCACTATATATCAGTTCCCCAAAATGGCAGCCCTCTCTCCCCCCCCTCCTTCTCCCCTTCGTGTAAGAGAGGCCGTCCACAGCGACGAATTTCTCCGCGGAAGTCCTGTCAGCTGATTTAGGAAACGGCAATCCATAATTGAAATAAATCCTACGTGATAAAAAGGAAATGCAGCGAGCGGAATTCACTTACTCTCCTCTCTCCCTCTCTCTCTTCTCTTTCTCTCTCTCTCTTTCTCTCTGTCTGTTGTCTGTCTGTCTGTTTGTCTGTCTGTCTGTTGTGTTGTCTGTCTGTCTGTTGTCTGTCTGTCTGTCTCTCTCTGTTTCTTCTCTTCCTCTCTCTCTCTCTCTCTCTCTCTCTCTCTCTCTCTCTCTCTCTCTCTCTCTCTCTCTCTCTCTCTCTCCTCTCTCTCTCTCTTTCTCTCTGTGCTGTCTATCTATCTATCTATCTCTATCTCTCTTTATTTATTTATTTATTTATTTTTAAGTCTTTCACGTCCATGGCCCATTCATGGCTTGGACGGAGTTGTAGCGAGTTCGTAAGGAACCGAAGGGGGATTCTGACTGGCCGGGTCTGGGTCTGTGCCTCTTCCTCTCTATCTCTTTCTCTTTCTCTCTTTCTCTTTCTTTTCTCTTCCTCTTTCTTTCTCTCTCTCTCTCTCTCCTCTCTCTCCTCTCTCTTCTCTCTCTCTCTCTCTTCTCTCTCTCTCTCCTCTATCTATCTATCTTATCTATCTCTCTATATTATCTCCATCATATCCACATCCTTCTCTTTCCTCCTTCCTCCTTTTTTCCTCTCGCATTTTCCAACCGATATCCACTTTCTGCCTCTTCCTCTACCTTCATCTTCCTTACCATCTCTCTTTCTCCCTGTTCATCTTCACTTTTTCTGCTTTCTCCCTTTCCCTTTCATGCCAAATATCCCTCTTCTTGTCTTCCTTTTACCCTCCTCTCTCCCTTGTCCCTCCTTCCTTCCTTTCCTCTTCCCTTCTCCATTATTTCCACTTTCTCGCCTCTCTCCATCTTCCTTCCTTCCCTCTTTACCCTTTTATTCCTTTCCTACTATACTTCCTTCTTCTTATTTTCCAACCTCTCCTCCCTACTCTCTCCATCCCCTCTCCCCTCTATTCCCCTCCCCTCCTCTTTTCTTCCTGCTTTCCTCTCTCGCCCCTCTCCTCTCCCTCTTTCCTTCCCTTTTCCTCTATCCCTCCCTCTCCTTCCTCATTACTCCCTCTTCCCGCTACCCTTCGCCTTCTCCCTCTCTATCTTCCCCCTTCCCTCGATCCCTCATTTTCCCTCCTCCTCTCTCCCCCCCTCTCCCTCTTCCCATTCCTCCTCCCTCTTCCCTCCTTTCCTCTCCCTCTTCTCCCTCTTCCTCCTCTCCTCTCTTCCCCTTCCCTGCCCCTCTCCCTCTTTTCCCCTTCCTTCATCCTCCCTTCTCTCGCCCCCCTCTCCCTTCCCTGCCTTTCCCACATCCATTACAACCATACCCCTCTGTCCTCCTCTCCTCTCTTCCCCTCATTCCCCTCCCCTCTTCCCCTCTTTCCCTCTTTCCTCCTCGCCCTTTCCTCTCCCTCCCCTCCCTCCCCTTCCCATTACCTTCCGCCTCTTCCCCTCCCTTATCGTCTCCCCCCTCTCCCTTCTTCCCCCTCCTCCCCTCTCCTCCCTCTTCCCTCTTCTCCCCTATCTCCTCCCCCCTTCTCCTTCTTTCACCCTTTCCCCCTCACTCCTCCTTCTTCTTCCTCTTCCCCCTCTTCTTTCCTCTCCTCTTTCCCTCTCCCTCCCCTCGCCTCTTCCCCCTCCTTTCCTCTCCCTCCCTCCTCTTCTTCTCCCTCTTCCTCCCTCTCCTCGTTCCTCCCTTCCATCCCTCTCCTTCTTTTCCCTCTTTCCTCTCCCTTCCCTTCCCTCTCCCCTCTCTTCCCATCTCTCTTCCCCTTTCCCCTCTCGCTTTTCTCCCTTCCGTCTTTCGTCTTTCTCCTCTCCTCCTCTCTTCCCTTCCCCTCCCCTCTCCTTCTGTCTCCCTCTTCCGTCCTCCTTTCCTCTCTCTCCTCCTCTTCCCTCCCCCTCCCCTCCTTCCCCCTCCCTTTCCTCTTGCCCTTCCCTCTCTTCCTTTCTCCCTCCCTCCCTCTCCTCTCTTCCCTTTCCCTCCCCTCTCCCTCTGTCTTCCCTCTTCCTCCCTCCCCCTCCTCCCCTCCCTCTCCTTCCTCCATTACCTCTTGTCCCGCTCCCCTTTCGTCTCTCTCAGGGACCGATTTTTTCAATTTAGTGCAGCTGAGCAGCCACTTCTTCGTTCTGAATGGCTGAAAGAGAGATGAATATTCGATGTGTTTCGATAGACTGAGTTTTGTTTGTTTGTTTGCTTGTTTGCCCGTATGTGTGTCCACGTGGTAAAGCATTCAATCTACTTTTATGTTTGTGTTGGGGGCGTGGGGGAGGGGGGAGGAGGGGGGGAGGTGTGGGGACATGTGTATGTATACATGTTCCCTTTTCTGTATATATCCCCGGGAGGGCAATGTGATGCCTCGGTGCATACAGGAATCACTCAGGGCTTAGTATAGAGACTGTCAACTTGAAGACCAATGATCCATGTTTAGTTCAGAACTTAATAATATATTTACGGCCTTATTGTAAAGCATATCAAGGTCAAACCTATAGAAGGTACTGATTAAGCCTTTTTGCAAAACCCATTACCCTATAAAACCACTGCCTAAACCTATTGCAAAATAAAACTACTGCCTAAACCCTACCTATTGCAAAATAAAACCAGTGCCTAAGCCTATTGCAAAACAAATTAACCTGCAGGACCACAGCCTAAAATATCTGTCGAAATGTCTTTTGCAAAACCCACTACCCTATAAAACCACTGCCTAAGCCTATTGCAAAACACATCACGCTGCAGAACCACAGCCTAAAATTCTTATCGAATAGTATAACCTGTAGGACTACCGTTCGAACTTGCCAAAGAAAGGTACGAATGAGAACGAATATCTTGGCAATACAATAAGATACATCACCTGTATTGTGAAGATATTCGCTCTCATTCATACCTTTCCACATTTGTCAACAGGAATACGGTTCATTATACCAAAAACACTACGAACCAGTGAGCAAACCGATATTAATATCAATCCTACTTCTCTATGATATTCGCTCTCATTCATACCTTTCCACATTTGTCAACAGGAATACGGTTCATTATACCAAAAACACTACGAACCAGTGAAACAAACCGATATTAATATCAATCCTACTCTCCTATGAATACGGTTCACTTTGCCAAAGACCGTACGAACCAGTGAAGCAAGCCAATATTAACATCAATCCCTCTTCCCTGTAGAGTCTAGACCTACGGGAGAGAACGTACAGTGAACGTACACATAACGACGGTCATGTTGAACGTTCGCTGCGACCGATTCCTTCGGCCAACAGACCTCGGGCTTCCCTGACTAATAAGAACACGCAATTTCCTGTCACTCGCGCTTTGGGGCTTTGATGGCTCGCGTTTCGAACGGCCAATTATCAAGATTTCCCTTAGTCTTTTTGGTGATATCCTTGCGTATAAGGAGAAAGGAAAATAGAGAGAGAAAAGAGAGGAATGAGGTAATTTGTTGCTTGGTTTGGCGTTTCCTTTGGTGGTTGGTTTGTGTTTTTTTTTTTTTGGTTGGGTTGTCGGGGTTTTCCCG
>NW_020868375.1:315644-323144 GCF_003789085.1 Penaeus vannamei
GTTTTATTTGGTCTAGTTTTGTTTATTGATTTTGTGGGTGTTTCAGATATAATGCATTGGCAGTTGTGATTAGGACAGGCAATATATAAAATATTTCATATACACTGTACTTAAATTATAATCAAAGAATAGATTATAGACAGACCATTGACATTATTCCAGATCGTGTATCAATCCTTATCATTATGAGATTAAATAATTTCACTCGAAATTCTGATTGAGAACATTCATGAAACTGATCAATAGCTATACATATGACCCTTATGTTCTCTTTACATTAAGTCCAATATTTTCAGAGTCGAAGCTTACGTACCATTAAGCATGTAATTTACTTATGACTAAACTAAGCTCCCCTGTTTTTGTTGTTGTTGTTGTTTTTTGTTTTTTTAGGCTGTGTGTGTGTGTGTGTGTGTGTGTGTGTGTGTGTGTGTAGTGTGTGTATGCTGTGCGTGTGTGTATGTGTGGTGCGTGTGTGTGTTGTGTGTTGTGCGTGCGTGTGTGTGTGTGTGTATGTGTGTGTGTGTGTGTGTGTGTGTGTTGTGTGTGTGTGTGTGTGGTGTGTTGTGTGTGTGTCTCCATTGCTACCAGCCAATGCCCCTCAGCTCTTCCCAGATCTAATCCGACAAACAGTTAAACGCAGATGCTAGTGACGCAACAACAACGATGACGTAACCCTGCTCTCTCTATGCATATAATTAACTCTCTTACTTAAAACTCTTGCTCAATCTGCTGTAATGAAATCCTACCTTGATGCGATCGGTTTAATACCACGCACTCTCCGTCTTTAATCCTACGTTCTGTGGCATTTTTCCGAAGTGGCTGAGTGGTGTTGTGGTAGCGTTGTTGTCTCGCAATCATAGCTGACCAGCGTTCGATTCCCGCGCACCGCCAGTGGATGGTCACCCGGCCATTCCTCCACACAAAGGGGTGGTTTAGAAGCATAATAAACAGACAAGCTACAATTTGATTGATGGTCACAAGGATCTGTCACAGCAAACCTAAGTTATTATTATTAATTATTATTATTATTATTATTATTATTATTATTATTATTATCATTATTATTATTATTATATTTATTAGTTCATTTTATTATTATTATTATTATTATATTATATTATTATTATATTATCATTATATCATTGTTATTATTATTATTAATATGTTATCATTATCATATATTATATATATTATTATTATCATTGTTATTAGTTATTATTATTATTATTATTATTATTTATTATTTATTATTATTATTATCATTATCATTATCATTATCATTATCATTTCATTATTATATTATTATTATTATTATTATTAATTATTAGAGGTATTATGCATTATCATTATTATTAATGTATATTATATCATTATTATTATTATCATTGTTAATTATTATTATTATTTTATTATCATTATCATTATCTTTATCTATTATATATTATTTTTATTATTATGATTATCATATTATTATTAGTATAGTAGGTAGTAGTTGTTCATTATTTATTGTTTTTCTATATTATCATTATTCTTATCATTATCATTATTAAATTATTATTTACTTTATATATTATTATTATCATTATGTATGTATTATCTATTATTTTATTTATCTTCATTCATTTCATTATTTCATCTATCTCATTCTCAATTCTATTATTAGTATTATTAATTATTAATTTATTAATTAATTAATTATCATTATTATTATCAATTTATTACTATTTATCATTATTATTAATTATTATTATTATTATTATTATTATTTATTGGGGCAGGGCGGAGATGAGAGAGACACAAAAAGCGGGTGTCCTTCTCTTCTCCGGTCAAATTTTGTATTATCATTATTATTCTTATCTCAATTTATCATTATCATTATCATTAATCTATTATATTATCATTATTATTATATTATCTATTATATTTATTATCATTATTTCATTTAGCAGGTGGCGAGAGAGATACACAAGCGGGTGTCCATCTCAACGTCGAATTGTACCTGGGAGTCGAACCCGTGCGCTTAGAAACCTCCCTGATTCGTAGTTGTTACGTTTATACCACTGTAACGGCTGTCCCTTTATAGCGCTACTCTTCAATAGTATCCCCAAGTTCAGTGTTGTCCAAACATTTTTACTTCTTGTACTTTTTATCATTTTCTTGTCTGCTAACGCCCCCCCCCCCCCCCCCCGTCCACCGTGGCTAAACTAATCTGTTTTAATTTTAGGATAATGCAGATAATAAATTAATTATGAAAATGCATTGGCAGGAGTGTGGTTCAATAAATGCGAATTTGATACACGAATAGAAGAGATGATTCAATAATCATGTGATGTTTCTGTTTTTGTTTTGTGTGTGCGTGTGTGTGTGTGTGGGTGTGGTGCTGTGTGTGTGTGTGTTCGTGTGTGTGTGTTGTGTGTGTGTTGTGTGTGTGTGTGTGTGGTGTTGTTTGTGTGTGTGTGTGTGTGTTTGTGTGTGTGTGTGTGTGTGTGTGTGTGTGTGTAGTGTGTGTGTGTTGTGTGTGTGTTTGTGTGTGTGTGTTTGTGTTGTGTGTGTGTGTGTGTGTGTGTGTGTGTGTGTGTGTGTGTGTGTGTGTGTGTGTTCTTATTTGTCCACGTAACCTGATGATCTATCTGTTGCGGACCCCAATTTGGACAACACTTGCTCTTAGATCTTTTTTAGGACTATTTACTCTCTTACACTTAAAATAGGAGGATGCACAAGTAATGAACCAGTTGTAGGAGGAGAGCCTATTCTCATGGCCGACTCTTCACTTAGGGTTTTAAGGAGGTGAATATAAGAAGATGAAGAAGAATCTATGGACAGGACTTTGTGTTTGTTATCTTCTTCCAGTAAATTATACATACCCTAGAACGCCTTTCAAACCGCTGGGGTCACTAAATGGTCTTTCTGGGGTCAATTCTTCAATTTTGAGGTATTTCTTTTCAGAATACTGAACAGTACCACACACCCACAACCACACAACACACACACACACACACACACCACACCACACACTACACACACACACCACACACATATATATATATATTATATATATTATCTATAATATATATATATACTATATATCTGTGGTATAGTATCAGCTAGATAGATAATCTAGCAACATACACATAATTAGATAAATATAAAGACAGATTTGCTCCCTTCATTATCTCACAAATGTACAACTATTAGCACAAAATAACCCGCTTCCTGAAGTTTACGTGTTCGTTTACAAGAAGGTGTTCCCTTTCGTAGGTACGGTTTTTTTGTAGTAGTGAGCTGGAGTCTGTGTAGGAGGTAGGAGTTGTAGTAGTAGTAGTAGGTGGTGTAGTAGAGTAGTATAGTAGTAGTTAGTAGTATAGTGTGTGGTGGTGGTGGTTAGAGTAGTGGCAATAGTAGTAGTATTGTAGTAATAGTTGTAGTAGTCTCAGTAGTGTGGTTAAAGTAGTGGTAAAGTAGTTGTAAGGGTTGTAGTATAGCAGGGTGTTGTAGAGTAGTAGCGGCAGTTGTAGCGTAGTGAGGGTTGTAAGTGTAGTGATGTTTGTGGTGGTTAGAATAGTGGTAATAGTAAGTTAATATAGTTAAGTAGGGTTGTAAGTAATAGTAGTGGTGGTTTAAGTAGTGGTAATAGTAGTTGTAGTAGTAGTAATAGCTGTAGTTGTAATAGCAGTTGTACGGTTTTTGTAGTAGGAGCTGGAGTTGTTGTACGAGTTGTAGCGCGGTGGTTGTAAGTAGTATGTAAAAGTGAGAGCAGTTTTGTAGTAGTAGTAGTGGTGGTGGTGGTGGTTTAAGTAGTGGTAATAGTAGTTGTAGTAGTTGTATTAGCTGTAGTAGTAATAGTAGTTGTACGGTTTTTATAGTAGGATCTAGGAGTTGTTGTAGGAGTTGTAGCGCGGTGGTTGTAGTAGTGTAAGTAGAGCAAGTAGTAGAGTAAGTAATTTCGTAGTGAGCTTTAGAGTAGTGGCAATAGTAGTAGTAATAGTTAGTAATTAGGTCAGTTGAATAGTAGTGTGGTAGTGTGGTGTTAAAGTAGTGGGGCATAGTGGTAGTAGTAGTAGTAATAGCTGTAGTACTAATAGTAAAAATAGAAGTAAGGTAGTAATAAAAGTAGTAGCCATAGTAGTAGAAGTAGTAGAACAATAGTAATAGTAGTGGTATTGTAACGGTAATAATGATAGTAGTAGCGCTAGCAAGATTATTGACAGTAGCTAAAATAGTAGTATTTAAGATCAACAACAGCGGTACTAACTGCAGGAGTGGTAACAAGAACAAGAAATAGCGATTGCAATTGTGAAGTAAAACCAATATTAAAATACGCCACAATATCCTAGTAGCGTTAATAGCGAAGCAACAGTAAACGACATATTTTAGCGATATTATCTGAGACGAATCCATATCTTGATACTTATTAAATGCAAAAGTAGCCACCGCAAGTTCTCCTAACATTTCTATTACCAACATAGCAACAAAGCGCTAACCACACCCCCTGAACCAACACTTCCGCTAAAGTCTAGCGATGCGCTACGGACCCTTTTGCACGTTATTGAACACACATTCGAGATTCTTCGCTAACAGATGGCGCTTAATCATGTAAAAGCAGTACCAAAATATACCACAATATATTAGTAACGTTAATAACGAAACAATATATATCGTAATATTTTTGCAATATTATCTGAGACAAATCCATATCATAATACTTAGAATAAACAGCAACCAAAAAAAGTTATTTTACTCTTTAATACTTATATCAAATATCTAATACGATATTGTTGTTTCTATTATTAACATAGCAACAAAGTGAAGCGCTGACCACACGCCTGAACCAACACTTCCGCTAAAGTCTAGCGATTTTCTACCGAGTCTAGCGCCTTTTTGGACATACATTCACGGCGCTCGCTAACAGATGGCGCTTAATCATTTTGTACCGAGAAGCACAAGGAAACGACCTTTGTGCATGGATAAAAATGTATTATTTTATTTGGAAGTGTGTGTGTGTGTGTGTGTGTGTGTGTGTGTGTGTGTGTGTGTGTGTTTGTGTGTGTGTGTTGTGTGTGTGTGTGTGTGTGTGTTTGTGCTCGTCCATGTATGTGTGTGTTGGTGTGTGTTGTGTGTTCGGATGTGTGTGTGTTTGTGTGCGTATGAGACAGACAGATAGAGAGAGATAGAGAGAGAGAGAGAGAGAAGAGAGAGAGAGAGAGAGAGAGAGAGAGAGAGAGAGAGAGAGAGAGAGAGAGAGAGAGAGAGAGAGAGAGAGAGAGATAGAGAGAGAGAGATAGAGAGAGAGAGAGAGAGAGAGAAAGTTACTGCATGATAATATGAATCTTCTACAGATATCATCATGATCTTTATCGTTTACAAATTATCCACATTCTTCGTTTTAATGCAATTTTCTTAATATCATCTTTGTCATTATTTCCGTCATTTTATTTGTCATGTTTTATAATAGCCAGATCGTTCTACATTCTCATCATTGTTATCATTATGTGTTAGTAATGATATGATGATATAATGACAATGATTATTTAATAGCTTAATGCCAGGTTGTTCATATCTTCTATAATTAAGTATGTGATATATTCTGATAATTAAGGAAAGTGTTAATGTATTAGCACTTATGTATGTTGATATATACATTGTGTGTACATTTATGTTTATGCGTGAGTTGGGTGTGTGCGTGCATTTTTATAAGAATAAAAAGAAGAGAGAAAAAAAGAGAAATGGAAAGAGAAAGATTAAAGGAAGGAAGAGAGAGAGAGAAGAGAGAGAGAGAGAGAGAGAGAGAGAGAGAGAGAGAGAGAGAGAGAGAAGAGAGAGAGAGAGAGAGAGAGAGAGAGAGAGAGAGAAAGAGAAAGAGAAAGAGAGAAGAGAGAGAGAGAGGGAAAAAGAAAAGAAAGAGAGAGAGAGAGAGAGAGGAAACGAAAGAGAGAGCGAAAAAGAACGAGAGAACGAAAAAAAGAGAAAGAGAGAGAGCGTGTATATGCAGACAGGTGAATATATGTGTATGTGTGTTTACACAATATTTGCACTTATGTTCTCCAATGTTTGTGCAACTAACACTCTGTTTAGTAAAATCTATTTGAATCACCATACAGTTTGCAGAGAAAGTTTCTGATTCTCCCATAGACAAATAAAACAGACGAGACAGTTTAATTCGATTGATTCTGAAATGATCAATTAATGGTGCTGACATAGACAAAGATGGTGGATATGGCAATAATAGTAATAATGATAGGGTGGTAATTATAGTAAATGGTAACAATAATAATAATATAAATAATACAATAATAAATGATATTAATAACAGTCACTACTACTTCTACTACTATACTACTTCCTACTACTATTGCAGTTACTATCTACTACTCATTACTATCTTACTATCTACAACTCAATTACTACTACTACTATTAACTCCTACTTGATGACTATAATATAACAACAAGCATATATAATGACAATGATAGTTATATGATGATGATCAATGATATCTTATAATAATAATCAATGATGATAAATGGTGATAATCAATAATATTGATAATATTGGCAATACCATAATAATAGCAACAATTGGCGAGTAATCAAAATTGAAATGCTAATGATGAATATAAAGAAAATAATGATAATGATAAAATATTAATAACATAGCATTAGTTAAATAAATTTAGCAATAATGGTGACAATGTCGGTAATGTAATAAAAGAAATCAATATACAGTAATAACGACAACTTCCACAACAAAGACGAAAATAAAATAATAAAAAAAAAAAATACTCATTAAAAATAAAAATAAAGAATACCCTACCCCCCAAAAAAAAAGTAAAAAAATAAAAAAAATAAACTCATAAAAATAAAAAATAAAGAAATACCCCCAAAAAAAAGTAAAATAAAATAAAAAAATACTCATAAATAAAAATAAAGAAATACCCCCACAAAAATAAAAAAATAAAAATAAAAAAAATATACCTCATCATAAAAATCATAAGAAATACCCCCACCAAAAAAAAAAAAAAGTAAAAATAAAATAATAAAAAAATACTCATAAAAATAAAAATAAAGAAATTTCCCCCCAAAAAAAAAAGGTAAAAAATAAAAATAAAAAAATACTCATAAATAAAAATAAAGAAATACCCCCCCCAAAAAAAAAAAAAAAAGTAAACAAATGTTGGTCCGAAAGTCCACAACTCTCACCGTAATAAGAGCGGTATTTACACGGCTTCCTAATGCATTCTAATCCTGCAAGCGATGGTTATAAAGTGTAGCAGATGCGTTTGAACACTTCGTTGCGGTCCGGAATACCCTTTTACGCGTTCGTCGTCCGGTGTGCAATACGAATGCAAAACAAAGACTGTGGAGTTTTATTGAGTTGGAAAGAGAGGTAAAGTTCGTGTTGAAGAGATGAGGTGGATTGATAAAATGCTATAATGTATATATCTGTATAATATATATATATATATATATCTATATATATTATATATTTAATTATTAATATATG
>NW_020868375.1:328144-330644 GCF_003789085.1 Penaeus vannamei
GGTAATAGAGTGATTGCGTATGTATTATATATATATATATATATATATATATATATATATATATATATATATATATATATATATATAATATGTATGTGTGTACGTGTTTGTGTGTATATGTGTGTGTGTGTGTGTGTGTGTGTGCGTGCGTGCGTGCGTGTACGTGTGTGGTTGTATGTGTGTGTGCGTATGTATGTGTCTCTGTGTATGCACGCACTTACGTACGTATGTATACATATGTATGTGTTTGTGCATAAATAATAATCTATGCATTTATTCATACAAATGAAGCTGTTTCAGTGAACTGACTGAATTTAGTAACATATGTACCAAATTTACTGAATATTACACCACACCAAAAGGAGCAAAATAAGCTACTGTGATTTATAATATTCTCTTTCTTTTATTTCTTCTTTTATGTCATCATCTCGTTTACCCTTGCATATATTTTTAGCATACATATACACATAAACACACACATACGCACATACACAAATACAAATATATATATATATATAATATATATATATATATATATATATATATATATATATATATATATATATATATATATGCAGATATGTATGTATGCATGTATGTGTATGTGTATATATAGATATATATGCATGTACATATATTATATATATATATATATATATATATTATATATATATATGTATATATGTATATATGTATATATATATATATATATATATACACACACACACATGTTTATATATATGCATACATATACATTATTTACACACACACACACACACACACACACACACACACACACACACACACATATATATATTATATATATATATATATAATATATATATATATTATATATATATATTATATATGATATATGAGGGAGAGAGAGAGAGGAGAGAGAGAGAGAGAGAGAGAGAGAAGAGAGAGGAGAGAGAGAGAGAGAGAGAGAGAGAGAGAGAGAGAGAGAGAGAGAGAGAGAAGAGACAGAGAGACAGACAGACAGACAGAGAAAAAAATAACAGAAAGCGAAATTCGTTAACCAGGCAATAAATGCCAAACGACAGATAGCCCAAGCCTCGTTAACAAGGCACCTAAACCACCGTCCATATCGTTATTAGTAACATGTCTGGAACACGCTCCAGACATGTTTCTAGACAAGCCACACGCACGTCGGTAAACCCAACACAAGTGAATGTTCCCAGAGACATTACAGCTCACGACCCCTTCATACCTGTGGCTCGAAAACTGCGGCCGGTTTGTTAAAATTGTGCGAGGTCCGAACTCTTCAATATGTCTATCCTTTTACACATGCATATCTACCGGATAGACAGATAAATGTATATCTATCAGTTAGCCAGAAATAAAGGCATATCTCTTAGTCTAGACATGAATGTTTACAGGATAGATAGACAGATAAATATATATCTATCAGATAGATAGGTAGAAATTAATGCATATCTATTAGTCTCGACATGAATATCTAAAGAATAGATTGACAGATACATCTATCAGATAGATAGACAAATACAAATGCATATCTATTAGTCTAGACATGCACATTCAGAGGACAGACAGGCAGATATTCATATGAATATTAATGGGATTTGGCCTCTCACAATTTTCACAAACTTGCCCCAACTTGCTCGTGGGTTCGGACTTGGAACGCCCCCACCCCCACCCCACCCCACCCCCCATACCCCACCCCCAATAAAAAGTGTCATACATGATTACAGTCTTTGTAATCACCATTTTTGTATCATGTTTGTGTACCTTGTGTGTAAAGCCGAGTTATTTACATCCATGCAAATCAGATGGACGGGCGGCCAGTCTAAGAGCCAGTGATATTAGCAAACAGTTAATGAGACACTCAGGAGGAAGTTAGGGTTGTATGAGGGATACAGTCGATAAGAACACACACACACACATACACACACACACGCATACTACAGCTAAAGACACCACACACACACACACTACGGCTAAAGACAAACACACACACACACACAACCGCAAACCAAAACACACAAATAGACAACCCACCTACAGACTACACCTCGAACCCAACGAATACATGAATACACATGAATACACACACACACACACGCCCACGCACACACACACACACACACACACACACGCCCACGCACAGCCAACCACGCGCACATCCAGCCCGGGTGACGCAACCTCCCCCCCCCTCCCCCCCCCCCCCTCGCTCAGCTGGAGAAGGCCCGTCACTTTCGAAGTGTTACTCACCAGCTGACCCGATCTGCGGTCCGAGCAAAAAAGGTGGAAATAGTATCTTTTATCGCTTCAAATCGGCCTTAATTGACTCGCTGACTTTCATCGTTGCGAATGTTGTCTTTACGGGCGCTTATGAGGTTCTTTTGTTGAATGTTGAATGTTGCTTCACTTGGCAACATGTTGACGGGAAGGGAGTGAGGGATTGTGTACTGTCTTCCTCTTCTCTGTTCGTCTTATTATAGTTATTATTATTATTCTC
>NW_020868375.1:345644-348144 GCF_003789085.1 Penaeus vannamei
TTTAGGGGTACATAGCACAGACAGTCATGAGACAACACCACATCGAAACGCCCAACCAAGAGTTACATAGGGATTCAGTGAACTGGGCTGGTCACCTTTTGAGGGAAACAGGAGCCCTACAGAAAATTAGTAAAAGTAACAGCAGCAGGGACATGTCAGCAACACAAGGAAGACTCTTAAATTTTTCTTTCTTTCTTTCCCCCTCTACAGTTAACAATATTATGTATAATGCAGCTTGTAAATAATTCTTTTTGTACTCATTTTAATAAGCCTTAGATATGTAGTTACATATTAGTTCAGGTAGCTTGTATAATCAGATCTTTATTTTGCATATTAATCAGTGTATCACAAATGTTAATGCTATATTGTATAAGAATGTTCATCATGATTATAAGTGCTGTACGATACTTCTGCATTAAAAGATATATTAGTACAAATAAGTTATTTTCTTGTATTTCTATGAACAAAGGTTTTGTTTTAATATAATTTCACTTTGCTACGTAATGAAAGGACTTACTTATAGATGCATTTATATTTCTTTTATAATCTTACCATGGCGTAGGATACGATGAAAAGCTTCATTTCTCCAACCTTAGTGAATGTGAAAACTAAATGAGTGAGAAAAAAAAAAAAAACTTTTAGTAAGATAGCAAGAAGACTCGGATAACATTTTAGAGATAAGGAAGTAGAGCCGAGAATTTTAAGAAATGATGATGACTTATCTGAGTGCTGTAGTGGCAATCTTAGAGATCTCTCTTCTACTACTGATACAAAGCATTGAGTGAGTTTGAGTTGACATTTCTAGAAAAGTTTTTTTTTTTTTTTTTTTTTTTTTTTATTTTAATTAATTTATTTTCCAATGAAGGTGTTTCTTGTGTTTCATTGAAGTGTATTGTGTGACTTTTTTTCTTTTTTCTTTTAGAGTTTTATTCAACTGTGAACTTCCAGTCTCTTTCTCATTGTTATCGTGGAAGGCATTGGAGACGGGGCTGAGGCCCAATGTTTGGGAATTCTCTGTGCCTTGGCTGGACTCATTTTTCATGGTCTTTTCTTTTCCCCATTTCCTTTTCCTTTTCTTCTTCATCCTCGTTTTCTGACGACTTCCTAGGGTGTAAGAGCCATGTTGAAAGGATGAAAGGCTGGCTTTGTGTCAGACCTGAATGGCCTCGGGGAACCATGGGCACAGTATTCCCTTGGTTTATTGTCTGGCCCTTACCTTCATGGGGACTCTAAGAGGTCGTCTTTTTCTCTTCCCCACATATTTCAGGCTCACCATGGCCAGTACTGAAGATTTTTTATCCTTATTAGGGGAATTAAGCAGGGCTTGTACGGATCCTGGAGAATCATGGAAAGTCATGGAAATTGAAATTGGAATTTTCAGACTTGATTCCTCTTCCCAATATCTCGTCTCCCTATCCCTCACCATCCTACTTTTACCCTCTCTATCTCCTGGTCAAATTTTTTCTTGCCACTTGAGATCCAGATACTCTAGTCTTTACCGCTTCCTCAGTCCCTACCCATCCATCTTATCACTTTACTTGTCGCACCAGGCAATCTAAACACCCTACCTCACTCTCTCCTAAACCTATCATTTCCTCTGCTCTTCTGACATCTGTCTCCTCTTCTGCTCTTCATAAAAAAAATCTTTGTTTCTTGGACCTCTCAACCTAAACTCCTTTTTGTCCACCCTCTAATCTCTTTACTCCTGTTTTCTCTACTGCTCACATCCATCCTTGTCCTCCTTATGTTCCCCAACTCCTCTTCCTCCCACTCTCTCCCAACATACCCCATCCTCCCATTCTCCGTCTGCGCTATCCCCTCTTCTATCCCCATTAACCCTGCTGCTCTCTCCTTTACGGTCATGCGACTCCCTTCTGTCACAACAGTCCTTCCTCGGATCCTTCCCCCCTGACGTTTTTCCTGATACTTCACCTCCTTCCCCTGGTGCTTTTTCTTATACCCATTTCTACCCTTATTACCCATTTCATTAATGGCTCTTTTGCAGTGTTCCTCATACCCTCCATTTGATCTATTCGCCCTTCACCCATAACCCCCCTTTCCCTCTTTATCAATTTCTGCCATACTCCATTTGCTCCTCGTCTTCCCCATTTAACTACCGTACTATCCCATAATGCTCTACAACCTCTGATTTCTAATAGATTTTGTTCCAGACGTTTGATTCATTTTCATCTGATTTGCCACAATACTTTATCCTGGTGCTGTTTAGCTTTTAATATCTAGCACATTCGTTAACCAATGACTGTGAATTATTTTGTGTTCCTTGGAAATCTGTCATTTTATTTTCAATTTCTATTTAGTTTCCCTGTAGTATTTTTTTCTAACATTTTTTGCCATATTTTATTTCTTCTTCTTCTTCTTCTTCTTCTTCTTCTTCTCCATAAAACCATGGCAAGGAATCAGGTGTGATAAAGGCACACCTCAATCCTCTCTTCTTCTTCTTCTTCTCCTTCTTCTTCTTCTTCTTCTTCTTCTTCTTCTT
>NW_020868375.1:365644-373144 GCF_003789085.1 Penaeus vannamei
TATTATTATTATTATTATATTATTGATTGTTTTTATTATTATTCTATTTTTTATTATTGTTATTATTATTGTTATATCATTATATCATTATTATCATTATTATTGTTATTAGTAGTAGTATCATTATTATTATTAATAACATTATCATTATTATTATTATTATCATTTTATTAATGTTATTGTTATTGCTATAACCATTATCATGATTACTGTTTTATGATAAAAAAAATAATAATGATTATTGTTATTATAATAAGAGTAATAATATTTATTATTATTTATTATCATCATATTATTATTATTATTTATATTATATTTTTACTATTATTATCATCATCATAATATTAAATTATGATTATTATCATCACATGAATAATATAACAATCATTATTATTCATCATATTATTTGCATTCGTAATACTTATATATTATCAACTTATCATCATTATATTATTATCATTACATATATTATTATTTATCATCATCACGTTTCCTTATTACTATAACATTTTATTTATTGTTTTGTTATTATTTATTGTTGTATCATTATCATTACTATTATTTTATGCATAGTATTTCATTATCAATGATTTTTTATCATTTAATCATTATTGTTTTTATTATCATTACTTTTCCCCATTTATTTCTATTATCATTACCAGCACCATTATGATCATGATATCACCAATATCACCTTCAAACCTATAATCAAAATCACCAGCATCATAATTAGTAACATCATCCTTATCATGTTAATTAGGGATCACAAGCTACACCTGTTCCAACTTTAGCCTACTGAACTATTCTTGCAATTTCCGGTCCGTTGCATCCATTCATAACTTCGAAATACACTTGGGCATCCGGAGTCTCTGAACTTCAAGCTATATTGAGGAACTTCCCTTGATATAGTGAAGTTGGTGAGCCTTCCTGTGTTTTATTCCATGTGGTATTTACATGATAACATATTCATATATGCAGTTTGTAGTGTGGGGCTGTAGAGTCTCGGGTTTGGATGCACATAGCTTGTCGAAATATTGTTGCTTCGGAATTGGTTGTGATTTTATTACGAATATTGCGTGCTTTTGTTACTGCTGTTTATAGTAGTACTCGTACTAGTGGTAGTAGCAGTATAGCAGTACTTGAAGTAATGGGGGTATAATTGTAGTAGTAGTGGTAGTGGTGGTGGTAGTAGTAGTAGTAGTAATAGGAGTATTAATAGCAGCAGCAGCAGCAGCAGTAGAAGTAGTAGTAGTGGTAGTAATAGTAGTATAAATAGGAGTATTAATAGCAGTAGTAGTACTACTACTACTACTAGTACTACGACTAGTAGTAGTAGCCGTAGTATCGATAACAGGAGCACCAATAGTATAAGAAGTAGCAGCTGAAACAGCAACAGTAGTAGTATTGTGATAGCAGAAGTGATAGAAGTAGCAGTAGTAATTGCAGCATTAGCGACAGGAGTTGTAGACGTATCAATAGTAGAATTTACAATAGTAATATCAATAGTAATATTACAATAGTACAAGTATTAATAATTTTCATAGTACAAGTATTGAATATTATTTTCATAGTCATAGAATATTAATTTTCATAGTACAAGTATTGAAATAGTATTAGTAGGTACATCAGGGGCAGCGGCAGTTACAACGTTATCGCTACCTCCACCAAAGGAGATTATGTTTTAAGCAAGTTTCATAATTCACTAATGAACCTATTAGTCTCTCCGTTCATTAGTTTACCACCTGGATTATGGAAAACATGGCAGCCAGATCGCGATGGAAAGTTAGGGCTGGTTTAGCTATACCTCAGAAACAAAAAAAAAAAAAAAAAAAAAAAAAAAAAAAACAAAAAACAAAAAAAAAAAAGATTTGATGATCTGGAGTGGATGAGCGTAAGGTAAAGAGTGGATATGTGGAGTGAATAAGGAGTGGAGTGATTATGCGAAATGGCAATTTGAGTAGACTTTGCTCTTGGTAGATGACCAGATGTTAAGGGCAAATGAGTAAAGAATGAATGAAAGGAAAAAGAAAAGAAGTAATATGAGGTTGATGATTCAAAACGAAGGTTGGTGAAGATGGGTTCTGGAATAATTTTATGACAGAGACTGATAAATGATGAGATGAGTGATTGAGCTTTGGTTGATTGAGGTTAATAAGAGAAGATTATTTTGGGATTTAGGGCAGATTAGCAGGAAATGAAACTAGATCAATAAAGACTGGGGTAGAGTTAAGTTAAAAGGTCTAGAATCTAAGGACGAAGTGAAAATCGGAAGACTTACTAAGGCATTTCAGGGAATTTTATCTTTAATGTGTAACTATCACAGATTTCAAATGTGCTGTTTAAACTTGGAAGATATGTAAATATGGAATAGAAAGCAGCGTAGGTAGCTTAATTTGCTATACAAAATAACCAGTGGAACGTCCATCCACAGATTGTTGGTTGGCATATATAATTTTCTGTTTGAAGTTTCTGTAGGCTTATGCATTTCAAACTGGATCTCATTTTGTGATTCGGAACACTGAAGGGGTCTTTGCTCTAAGAGTACTTATCATTATCATCGTAAATATTGGTTATTGTTCAAATACTTCAATTACTAATACTACTGCCAATGCTTTTGTTATCATTGTTGTTACTATTATTATATTATTATATCATTATCTTTACTACTACTACAGTAATTATCATTAATATCATTATCACCATAATCTCATCATACAGACATAGAAAGACAAATTAAAAATTATCGGAAACGCCGTCTATTCACATGCTGATTCATTACTGTTCATGTTATAGGTAGAGGAATATATACATGTGCCAACACGCATGCGCATGTAAGAGACCGTGAGCCAGACAGACAAACAAACAGACAACCAAATCAACCCTCCAAACAAATACCACCAGACCCCCTTACGATTCGACTGCCCAAAAGGTGACAAACACTAAGGTCTTTCCATGCGCCAAGCTTTCCATCTGCGTGACAGCCAAATCCGGGAGGGTTACCAGAGCACAGGGACCGCCCCCTTCTGGATCCCGATGAGGAGTCACGGAAAACGTTTAGCGAAGAGTGGAAGGGAATTTTGACTTTGGGAAGAGTGCGAGGGAGGGAAGGAGGGCAGAGATTAGGATTATGGAAGAGATGATGTTATGTATTATTTAGAGAGGGAGAGAGAGAGAGAGAGAGAGAGAGAGAGAGAGGAGAGAGAGAGAGAGAGAAAGAGAAAGAAAGAAAGAAAGAAAGAAAGAGTAGAAAGAAAGAAAGAAAGAGAGAGAGAGAGAGAGAGAGAGAGAAAGAGGAGAAAGAGAGAGAGAGAGAGAGAGAGAGAGAGAGAGAGAGAGAGAGAGAGAGAGAGAGAGGAGAGAGAGAGAGAGAGAGAGAGAGAGAGAGAAGAGAGAGAGAGAGAGAGAGAGAGAGGAGAGAGAGAGAAGAGAGAAGAGAGAGGAGAGAGAGAGAGAGAGAGAGAGAAGAAGAAGAGAAAGAAGAAAGAAGAAAGAAAGAAGAAAGAAGAAAGAAAGAAAGAAAGAAAGAAAAGAAAGAGAGAGAGAGAGAGAGAGGACAGAAAGAGAGAGAGAGAGAGAGCAAAGAGAGAGAAGAGAGAGAGAGAGAGAGAGAGAGAAGAGAGAGAGAGAGAGAGAGAGAGAGAGAGAGAGAGAGAGAGAGAGAGAGAGAGAGAGAGAGAGAGAGAGAGAGAAAGAGAGAGAGAGAGAGAGAGAGAGAGGGACAGAGAGAGATGAGAGAGAAGAGAGAGAGAGAGAGAGAGAGAGAGAAGAGAGAGAGAGAGAGAGAGAGAGAGAGAGAGAGAGAGAGAGAGAGAGAGAGAGAGAGAGAGAGAGAGAAGAGAGAAGAGAGAGGAGAGAGAAGAGAGAGAGAGAGAGAGGAGAGGGAGAGAGGAAGAGAGAGAGAGAGAGAGAGAGGACAGAGAGAGCATAAGAGAGAGAGAGAGAGAGAGAGAATTCTGAAAGGGTTTTGTTACCGTTTGATTAGAAAAAACATAAACAGTAAAACTGTATTTGAAGCAATTCACTCTTTACATTTGCAAAGTAAAAGTTACAAGAAATAGCATATATGATGAAAGGCGGGCGTATCAAATTAAGAAAATTATTGATATAACATCAAAAACAGTCAGCGAGTATATACATAACCCAACTCAGCAGAACATCGAGACGCGAAACAGTATACTTATCATTACAGGTAAGTAAACGAAAGTTCACAAAGAGAGTCCTCATATGAGAGAGAGAGAGAGAGAGAGAGAGAGAGAGAGAAGAGAGAGAGAGAGAGAGAGAGAGAGAGAGAGAGAGAGAGAGAGAGAGAGAGAGAGAGAGAGAGAGAGAGAGAGAGAGAGAGAGAGAGAGAGAGAGAGAGAGAGAGAGAGAGAGAGAGAGAGAGAGAGAGAGACAGAGCAGAGAGACAGACAGAGACAGAGAAGGGGGTAAGAGGAGCAGAAAGAAGAAAATAGCGAGAAAAAAGAAGAGAAAGAGAGAGAGTATCAAAGACAGAAAAAGAGACAGACATTCAGCCAGCCAGCCAGAGTGGCAGAAAGAGGAGTACACAAGCCCAAAAAAAAAAAAAAAAAAAAAAAAGAGTGACCTTTCATACAAATGAATGCATTAGGGAAACAGGGAGAATATATGACTGCTGCGAATGCTCCAAAGGGGACTAATGACTGCTCATTTAGATAAGAGTTTCATTTGAATAATTCAGCTCAGTCTAATCAACATATATCTGTATAAAAGAAAGGTGATGTTATTTTTTTTAACAACCATTGATTTTGTTAATATACGAACATACATTTTGTTGTTATCCATATCGTTGTTGTTACTGCTACTGCAACCATTATGACTACTTATCTTATTAATTCTTTTATCATTATCATCATCATCATCGTCATCATATCATTATCATTTGATTATTCTTTTTATTTTTAATCATTATTATTATTATCATAATCATTATTATTCTTATATTATTATTATATATTTTTATATAATCTATTATTTATTAATGTTATCATATTATTTATTTCAATCATTATTCTCATTATCATTATTATCATCATTAATTATCATTATCATTACTATTATTATTATTATTTTATTATTTCTTATTGCAATTAGTAGTAAATTTGTCATTGTTATTCTTACTTTTCTTATTATTGTTGTTATCATTATTGTCATTATCATAATTTATCATTATCATCATCATTATTCTTATTCTTATTATCCTTATCATAATCATAAATTATTATCATAAATCAGTATTATTATTATTTCTCATTATCATCATTGTTATTTTATTGTTATTAACATTATCATTCTATGGTTTCATTATTATTATTATTATTATCATTACGATTTGAATGCTGATTTTTTTGCTTTTGAGGACACTGTTTTCATCAGCAAAGTTTTTGTTCTTATTCGTTCAATTTTCGTCTTGTTTAAAAAAGGTTACAATGCAATCAATTCGAAAATTGAAATAAGTATGAACATGAATTCTATTTCAGGGTTTAGAAAGCAGATAGAAAGAATCATAATTTTCTTGAGTAGGAAAGTAAGTGAATGTTTTTCTCATATTTTTTTCTTTTTCTTTCTTTCCTCCTTTCGTCTAACGGAAAAAAGAAAAGAGATTCATTCAGAATAATGCTGATCTCACCAATCAGACATTTTCTCAATGAATTTTACTTACTTCTCCAGGGTACAAAATCGAGGGCGGAAGAGTGGCTACAGAAAACATTTACATTACAAACACCATCAATTTAATGGGTAAAAAAAGTGGAAATCCTATCAAGACAGTCTGTGAAACTCCCCTTAAAGACCACTTCAACGAACTTTCATCCACTTAGGCAGAACGATTAAATGTATTGAAGGGCACTTAATAGTTTGCAGTCTAAGTTCCCGAGAAGGACTTCGATCTTGGCGCTGATGCTGAGAAGGTTTCGACTCCCTTCCAAGAAAAGGCATTTGTGGTATTGATTTGGATCTTCCTTTGGTATCTGTGTTTCTAATTATTCTCCGTTATTGTTAGATTCATTAGCTTATCGTCATATATATAAATATATATAGAAATATTATGTATGTACATACACACACACACACACACACACACACACACACACACAACACACACACACACACACACACACATATATATATATATATATATATATATATAAATATATAATATATATATATATTTATATATACATACACACACACACACACACACACACACACATATATATAATAGATAGATAGATAGATAGATAGACAGAAGAGAGAGGAGAGAGAGAGAGAGAGAGAGAGAGAGAGAGAGAGAGAGAGAGAGAGACAGAGACAGAGAGACAGAGAGACAGAGAGAGAGATGTGTATAGTTAATAAGAGTAAAAGTAAGACTGGATCCGAAACGGAAAAAGCTGCCATGAATGTTGCAAGGGAATCAAACCGTTGCTTCTCTCGCCTCGCCGCCATCTGGTCTCTAACTTCTGTTCCCTTAGTTGACTCCAGGAACTTAACCCTCTGCTCTCTGCTTTTGTATTTGGTTCTGTATCTCTTCCTTTGCTTTTTTGTATCTACAGTAAGTAGTTGTTAGTACATGGACGTAACTTATTTGTGCCACACACACACACACACACACACACACACACACACACACACACACACACACACACACACACTACACACACACACACACACACACACACACACATATAATATATAGTATATAGTATATATATATATATATATATATATATATATATATATATATATATATATATATATATATATATGCTCAGCCTCCGCTTCCCCGTCCTCCTGATTTCCCTTGTTGCTCTCGGCGATGGGAACTGTGCATTGCAGAGTGAGGTCGAGGAGGTGATGAGAATAGCGAAGGGAAATGAGATGAGATGAGTGATCTTGTCTTGCTTTATCGGAAACGCCTTCTCTTCACATGTTGATTCATCACTGTTCATGTTATAGGTAGAGGAATATATTCATATGCCAGGACGCATGCGCATGTAAACAAGCACGCACACGCAGACAAAATTACACAATAAACACACACGTACCACACTAACACAACGCACACACACACAAACAACACAGAAACAGAAAACGCACACACAAACAAACAAAACACAAAAACACACACACACGCCACACACAAACAAACACGCACAGACAACGCCCAAACAAACTCACGAGCTCACCCACTCCCACAGCAGAGATGAAACCCACAAAGCAGTCGATTCGTTCCTGGCGGTTTCAGAAAGCAGTAAATCTCAGCCCATGAATCTTGAAACGGGAATTCGAGTCCCACGGTGATAAAATCCATCACAACTTTGTCCATTATGAGTGGGGAATTCCCGATCTGCTTCTTGTATTTCGACTTCTTGGGGAAAAAAGCAAACAGATTTTTTCTTCCTCGAGTTTTATGTGAGCGAGAAGAAGACACAGTTGGATTCCGAGATAGAGAAGTTATGATGCAGTTGAGATTCAGAAGCGAGA
>NW_020868375.1:390644-392350 GCF_003789085.1 Penaeus vannamei
ATTATATGTGTGTGTGTGTGTGTGTGTGTGTGTGTGTGTGTGTGTGTGTTGTGTGTGTGTGTAAGTATGTATATATGAGTATATAATTCAAAAGGAAATAAGATAATGGATAGTGAGAAACAGCTGTAACATCATGCAAACATTGAATTTCTAACTTCACAATAGTTAACGTACACAAAACAAATGTAAATAAACAAGCAAAGAAGAAGGAAGAAGAAGAGAGAAGAGAGCGAGAAGAGAGAGAGAGAGAGAGAGAGAGAGAGAGGAGAGAGAGAGAGAGAGAGAGAGAGAGAGAGAGAGAGAGAGAGAGAGAGAGAGGAGAGAGAGAAGAGGGAGAGAGGAGAGACAGAGAGAGAGAGAAGAGAGAGAGAGAGAGAGAGAGAGAGAGAGAGGAGAGGAGAAGAGAGAGAGAGAGAGAGAGAGAGAGAGAGAGAGAGAGAGAGAGAGAGAGAGAGAGAGAGAAGACAGACAGACAGACAACAGAGAGAGAGAGGAGAATATATCTTTGATTGTATGAAAAGAGGAAAATTGCTTCAAAGCCCAAGGCAATTATGGAAATTTATAATCCGGTATTACGAATAAATGAACCACTGAGAAATCTGAGAGAGTGGAAGTTAATACCTTGCAGTTTATAAAAGTGTGATTCATCATCATTATTACTGTTATTATGAGAAAGGAGAGAGAGAGAAAGGGGAAAAAAAATCACAGTGTGGTTCATTAATCTTCGAGTGATGAACTGTGGGAGACATCCGGGTCACAGCAGTAAAAGGAAAAATGAAACGAAATAAAAAAGAAAATGCACAAACGCGTATATATTGGAGGGAAAAAAGTCAACTGGAGAGGAAAACAAAAATACAGCAGCTATAAGGGGGAAAATACACATCAATTGAAGGGCACACGGAAAACACACACCAACTGGAGGGAAACCACACACCAACTGGAGGAAAACACACACCAATGGAGGAGGGAACCAACTGGAGGGAAAACACACACGACTGGAGGGAAAACGACAACACAACTGGAGGCCTACTGGAGGGAAAACCACACCAACTGGAGGGAAAACCACACCAACTGGGGGAAAACAACACACCAACTGGAGGGAAACACACACCAAACTGGAGGGAAAACACAACACCAACTGGAGGGAAAACACACAACAACTGGAGGGAACCACAACCTCAACTGGAGGGACAACACACACCAACTGGAGGGAAAACACACAACCAACTGGAGGTGAAGGGAACAACACCAACTGGAGGGCACGCACACCAACTGGAGGGAAAACACACACCCACTGGAGGGGTAAAACACACACCACTGGAGGGAACCACCACTGGGGGAAACACACACCAACTGGAGGGAAAACACACACCAACTGGAGGGAAAACACACACCAACTGGAGGGAAAACACATCAACTGGGGAAAACACACACCACAACATCACTGGAGGGAAAACAACACACCAACTGGAGGGAAACAACAACACATTTCGTTGCACCAAACTGGAGCGGAAAACACACACCCAATCGCGGGAGGGAAAACAACAACGTCTCAAACTTGGAGGGAAAACATCACGAATTTGTTTGATATTAGTGTTTGACGCAATTGGAGCGGAAACCACGGCAACACCGCAATTGGAAGGGGAAAACATAATCAACGTGGCAAGGGGAAAACAACAACAGTACAACATCAGCAAATGGAGGGG